>PYUH01000388.1:764099-792870 GCA_016808085.1 Suaeda aralocaspica
TAGTCTGGAATCAATGGAAAATGACGCAAGAGACTAACTGAGGAATTTGTGATTTTTTCTTCCACCCTCATCCCCAATCTGAATTTTCATCATCTTGAGAAGATCTGTTTCCACCTAGGAGCCAAACACTTAGGACATTGAACTTCATTTGCATATTCTTTCGAACAAAACACAATGTTAACACATGCATCAATCTTCACGTGTCTCCCTAGTGCCTTTGTATATTTTTGGCTTTATAAGAACTTGTTGGTAAATTTTGTCATAATTAAACGCCCTATGCAATGTGTTGAGTAACATTGAAAAAGACTTGTCAGACCATTTGTCACTGACTTTATGTGCAACAATGTGATGATGAATTCTAATCTCTTAAGGTGTTCACCCAGGATACAAAACTCAGCTCCAGTCTTCCATCATTTTTGTAACCCCCAGGAGGTTGTCGCTCATAGACATCCAGTGCTTCCGTAGTGACGACCTCGGTTGTTGCATCAAAAATTAAAGGAGCCATGTCGTCAAAAGGCACGTCGTCGTTATCATTATCTGAAACATCCCCTATATATCCTTCATCGGTGTTATCAAGTTGTTCCAATCTTTCCCCATGACTCACCCATGGGTTATAACTACGATCAATCTCGTATACTAATAAGTGACATTGCATATTTTTTCGATCTTGTGATAATACAAGCCGACAATTAAGACAAGGACATTTCAACATGGTTTCATCATTCATTTACCACCTAAAAGCAAACTGTAGTAGAAAATCATTAATTCCAGCATATATCTGGTTTTTGCCATCCTTACACCCATTGTGATCATCCAGCGTCGATCCATGATTCTTAAAGAAAATAGAAAAATTAAAACCCTTTATGATATACAAATACAAATATATAAATTCAAAAAAAATATGTACAAAAAGCTATGCTGCATCGTTTGTTAAAATATAAATGATGTATGTAATTTTAAATGTATAGGAAACTTAATAACAAGTGTGCTAATAAATATGATTTTAACTATCTATACTACAGTTTTAGTAAAAGCATCGGATTGTTAAATGTACAACACATATTTTACTTCTATAGAATGCATGTAAAGATATTACATGAGCGGAAGATGTCCTAGCCAAAATTAAATTAAATAAGTGCAAGCATTACATAAGAGACCAACTATTTTCGCAATAAGGCTTGACATTTCTTAATAAGTATTTAGGAGACCCCAACTATATGTGAATTCACTTTATGTATATATTGTGTATAATCACAAACTCACTAGTTGGAAAATGTAATATCTCTTGGTGGAGAGTGGGACTGGGGGGACTTACATCAAGATGGAGCAGTTGCACAAGTGGTGATTATAAACACAACAGGAAGGCTTGCAGTAGGAAGTGATACTGCAGTCTGCACTAGCAAAGAAGCTCAAATGAAAAATTGTCACAAAAAATAGTTAGTAAAAACCTTTTGCTACTTTAAATGTTGTATCAAAAAAGAATTACTATGTATTTGTATCTTAATTTGTTATAGAGTCAATAGTTACTCGCACGGGTACAATCTCTAGTATCTCTAGTACAAAAAGAGGGAATTATGTTTTAGCAAACAATGTGCAGAACACCAAAACAATGTACAGAACCAAAACAACCAAAACAATGATGTTTTAGCAAACAATGTACAAAACCAAAACAACCAGCAAGCGACATAGCACCACAACACAAAACTGCCAAACAGCAGCAACAACCAAAACAAACCAGCACCACAGCCATAACATCATTACAACCCTTCCACTACACAACTTGCACACTGCCTAAACTAAATAAAAAAAAAATCCCAAAACAGCCCAATTGCATTTTTTTTTGGTAAAAACGCAAGAAATTTTATTACCAAAAAGGAAAATATACAACCTAGAAAGCCAGCCATAGCCAAACTGACTCAGTCCAGCCAAAGCAACTCAATTGAGTTCAAACTATACATAACACAAACAAACCAAAAACAAAAACCCAACAAAACTTAAAAACAAAACCAAAGAACAACCATAAAACAACCACCAACACACCCACAGCAAGACAACTCTCAGCAGTAAAGCCAAAACAGCAACCTGCATGAACCACTGAACAGTAACACTAACTGCACCCATATCAAGCCAAACAGCCACATCTTCCTCCACATAGCCTACCAGCCTGCAACTTAAGCCCAGTTCCAATAGACTGCATCCAACCAAACACACCCTTCACCCCAGCAACAAGTCTACAACAGCAATCTGAACTGCATTATCCATTTTTGAATGCAGCATTGGTCAGCTACCCAATTTAACCACCAACTGCCATATAAAACAGTAACTCAGCACAACTGTCTCCCCCATTACATAACTGAACCTCCAACACAAAGCAGCTACCCCATTGCATATCTAAAACCACCATTACAGTGCAGTCTGCTCACACAGCTGAGCAGCTACCCAAAGCCAATCCTAAAAGCCAATCCACACAACACACACTAGCCAAACATAGCTGCACAGCAACTGAGAGAGACAACCTCAAAACGCAACCAAAAAACTGCACACCAAAGCCTGCAGCAAACCAAACATAACTACACATCCAGCAATGCTAAATAACTGCAAAGCCACACTCAACCAACAACATCCATACAGCACAAAACAACCTGCAACAACATAAAAATCTGCACCAACAATCCCTACACAACTAGCAAAACCTGATCTTCCATACAGTTTGCTATAGAACTGCACAGCCATACTCAACCAAAACAGCATCCAAACACTAGCATTCTATAGCCATAACCACTTTCTGTCTAAAATCTTAAATCTGAAATTATTTACTGACCTAATCTAAAATCTAAAATCTGAAATTCAATTTACTGCCTTTATAATTTCTTTCCGTCAATCCATTTTCTGACCTAATCGATTCCTTGCTGATTCTCTCTTTCAGTTTAAGTTTTTAACCTAATAAATTGATAATAATGCTCAGATAACAAACAATAACAGTAGTTTAATTACCAATAACAAACAATAATAGCAACAAATCAATTATAGATTGTGATTATTAGAACATGCAATTGATAATTGATAATTCGAACATGAATTGATAATTACCAATTGATAATTGATATTATGCTCAAAACACCATAAATTCGAACCAACAATAACAGCAATTGATAATTGATAATTCGAACATGCAATTGATGATTGATGAACACCATAAATTCGAACCAACAATAACAAGAGTAAATAACAAAAATCAATTACAGTAACATTGGTCTAATTACCTGGAGAAGGAGAATTGCAAAAAACTACTTTGAAGCACAAGTCGCAATTACTAAGAACAACACGAATTCCCGAATTTTGTGAGGAGTTTTTTTTCTCAGCTTAACAAAGGAGTGACATAATTGGCGGAATTGAGTTTGTGAGGAAGAAAGAGTGAAAATTGGTTGAGAATCAGATTTGTGAGGAAGAAAGAGTGCGAGGAAGAAGGTGAGAAGTACGTGAGAAGTTTGGGAAAACAGATTGAGCGGTTTAGGAGGAAGAAGGTGGAAGAAGTGATTCGTGCCAATTTTGTAGGGAATAATATTTTTCCGCCTTTTTTTTTTAAGTTTGGGCAACTAAATTTTTAAATTTTTCGTTGCACAATATGTGTGTTGGGCGATGAATTTAACTTTTGTAGCACATTTTGTATACTCGTCGCACAAAATAAAACTTTGGGCTACCACTTACAATTTCGTTGCCCAAATATATACATGGGCAACCAAAAATTTTTTGATGCCCATGTTGCATATCTAAGGCTTCGAATTTAAATTTCGTGGCCCTTTATCTGTTATTTCGTTGCCCAAAGCCAAATTTCTTGTAGTTCATGAAATTTTAGATTAGGGTTTACAAAGTTATGAAAGTCTTGATTTTTATGAGTTTTAATAATTTAAACTTCAATATTATGATCATGAATTGTTGTTGAGTGAATTTATGATGATTTTATGAAGTTTCGATTGATTTTTAAAGGCTTTAAACATAAAATAAATTGCTGTCCAAATTTTGTAATCATGAAATTTAGTAGAATAAATATTATGATCATGTTTTGGCTTATGAAAAATTATTCTAAAGTATAGATTGGTTTCATAATGATGTTAGTAGACTCTAAAAGAGTTTTATGAAGAATTTATGATGTTTTATGAGTTTAAAATTAATTAATAAATCTGAAAATTTTATAAAAGCAAGTTAAAAAAATAAGTTGTTAAGTGTTCATATTATGCTAGTATGATCACATATTAATTCTATAATGTTACCTATGATTTTTAGTATGTTTCATGAAGTTTAAAAGTGTTTTTAAGCATGTTTAACATGCTGTCTAGATTTTGTAAAGTATGTAATTAACATGGATTGACCATATAAATTAAGAATTACATTATATGATTGATTTGTGTTGTTTTTGAGGTTTTTCAAGGAGCTTTTATTATTTTAAATTGCTGTCGACTTTTCTCAAGTGACGTAAAATTTATGTTGAGGTTTTATCAAGTATAAATAAATCTCGAAAACCAAGTAATCTTGCATTATAAAAATTTAAGTGAAATATGGAATTGAACAGAGACCATATAGGAAAGGTTTTGGACAAGTTTTTAATATTAAAATTAGTTTAGAGTTGTTTTAGAACTTAGTTAACAACGTTTTAATTTAGTTTCGGTTTTCTTTATGTAGGAGACTTCGAATTAGTCAAGTATTAGAAGTTGTGGCGGAGCACCACTATTTCACAAGGTACGTAAGTACTAAAGACAACTATAAGAATTAGAAGTTATGGTTGGATGATCCTTTATGTTATAAAACATTGTTATGCTTGTTTTGATTATTTGTTGCGGTTGAACTGCAGCAGATACTCAATTTCCCCTCTAAAACAAAGCTTATTTGCTGCGGTTTTCAAAAAACCGTAGCAAATAAGTACCCAATATTAAAAATTTTTTTTTTGCTGTTATTATGCTAAAATTCGACATTTAATGTTATATACAAATTTATATTGATAATTTCCAATTGCATTGAGTTGTATCACATGAAACTCCAATTACATTAAGTTGTATCACATGAAATTGTGTAAAAAAAATAACATAAAAAGAGCTCCAACAGCAGGGGGGTTGAGGCAAGGAGCGTAGCATCAATGAGAGATGGAGGCAGCAGCAGTGGGAGCAGGAGATGGAGGCAGATTGGCACATCTGCTAGAAAGTCACTGAGTTGTGAAAATAGAAATTCACAACCATATACACTACATCTGAATTCCACAGTTCTTTCAAAAACAAAACATACACAAACATTATAACCACATTCATTGGAGCTTATACAGTAATTAACTCATTCATACAGCAATTCATTCACTTAATATTTCTTTCTCTCATTCACTAACTCTTTTGGTTATTCATCCATTTATTCATTCAATATCAAGTAACAATCACTCACACCAAACCCAAAGGGCAAGGAGAAGGTCAATGCCATTACCTAATTGAAGCTTATTTAATCATAAAGTCATTCATAAAGCCAATTACTCAATACAATCGAACACAAACACAAAACTTAATCTCAAAGTTATTCACAAAGTCACTTATTCACAAACACAACTTGGAACATAAAATATTTTGAGCGTAGAAAGTTAGCATTTCTTTATTAACAGTAGTGTAAGTAAGAATAACAAGCGGGTTATAACCCGACATTAATGAAAATGATCAAAACACAAGGTACCTTTTCCAATATAATGGATACGAGAGAGCTAAAATGCATGTCATGTCTAGTCTTAGTTCTAAACGATCCACAAGTTCTTCGCATTCAATCTTCTCTTAGTAGCCTGGTAGGTACAATTGTACAACCTCTATATTCTATCAATGTGAAATCTAATTAATGGTCATGATGAAAATTCATTTCGTTAACTGACTGGATATAGAATTAGTAAGAGCGAAGTCAATGGAACTCAAAATTGCACAAAACATTAAGGCCCCTCTCTCAATCACATTGCCATATGAAATGTGTTTCAACAACACAATGTATAACCAATTTGAGAGTTTCACACTTTCAAAAACTTGATGGAATAGTGGACTCTAATCCCATCAATACAAAACCAAGTTTGCCCTATTCAATGATAATCCACTAAACAATCAAACAAGGCCACTAAATAACTTAACTAAAGCTAATTAGCAGCTTAGCTCTTTCTCAAAGTTATTTTCAACTAAAATGATTTTATCAATAAGCCTGTCATAAGAATCCATGGCTTTTAGTTCTTACTAGATCAAAATTACAATGCAGAAACAAAATTTGATAAGTTACACAAATAAAACACAGAATGAGCATGACATAACATGAAAATACGTTGTTTTGAGTAAAATTTTACCTTGTCAAAAACCGAAACTTATGTTTGGTCACGTAGCTAAGGAACTTGCTGTTAGATGCACCCCTCTACACAATAACAAAATTCAGAGTTAAGAAGAAAGCTATTTAAATAAATATTCGCAGAAAAATCAAAGACATTTACCATGAAAAAGGGGATGGCAATATATTGGCATGAGATAAGACTGTTAATATGGTCTACATCTACAACCTGCAACAGGGAGGAAAATATCAAACTTAAGTTAGAAAGCTTGTTTTCAGTCATGGTCAAGCAAAAAGAGAGAAACAAACTCCTTTATGAGTTCACCAAAGCACAACCATTGCAGTAAGAAGGAAATCAGCAAGTAACATTATTTCATTAATGCCGACCATAATCCATAAGAATGAAAAAGAGATCTGAAAGCAACATAAAAATTCCTCTAAATTGTTTATCATTCATTAAAAAAATGCTTAATTTGACTGAAATAATACAAGTGTGCTGAATCAGCAGACGAAGTGTACACATGATAACTTATTCAGACAGATTGACAACATTTGGGCATGCTTCCATCTTAACAACCGGTACAACTACTATGCAATACAATGTATATACTGTGAAATTACTGAAGTCAAAGCAGGTTGCTACCCGAGTATCAACCAACGATAATGCCAAGTAATAGCGAGAGGAGGGGAAAAAAGACTTACATCAAATTGTGCATCCAGATCAGCTTGGCTTTCTATAATTTCAATTAGTTCTTGGACACGCTCAGCAGGAGCTTTGTCACCAAATAAGTTCAAACTCTTCAAGAGTCTATAAACATCTTAAATTCAGCACGAGTTACATCTCGAAGACTCTGCAAGAGACAAAATATCAATTCATTACCAATTACACAGCAAATCAACTAGGATGATACTAACATTTAATATAGCTAGCTATCAGAGGATAACAACAGGGTACGTATTCAGTAACTGCTAGTACTTGAATACGGATAATACTAATTGGTTAAAATATACCTTTTTGATTAAATCAGTTACGTGGCGTTTGATACAAGCACCAGTGATAATGACAAGAGTGATCAATCAATCAACTTCGAAGATGGTGATATCAATGGAGATATCGATAATGGCAATGGCAAGGATGCAACCATAGGTGAAATAATTGCTTATGGAAATATCAACCATATGGGTGCATCAAGCGTAGGGATTTGCGTGTGCATGGTCACATGTCAATAATATGACATGCAAATCAAGGCAAGAATGGTAGATTTGGGGAACAAGTTGGTTTTTGCCTATGAGTTTTTTTTTTTCCCACAGGGTTTTTCTCATTTTTGGCATTGAGTCTTTTAATTCTTCGTAAGTCTTGATCATCATAATTATGCTAAAATGCATGGAAGACAGATTCTTGAAGGTTTCTCGATTAAAAGATTGGATCTTGAAGCATTTCTTGAAGTTCTTGAAAATCTTGAAAAATATGTGCAAATTTGACGAAGCAAAGGGGCGTGATTTTGGACGATTTTCTTGATTCTTGGGCACCAAGCAAAGTGGCGTAATTTTAGTCTAAAATCTGATGGTTATCTTGTTAATTAGTTAGCTAGATAAGTTGTTAGGATATTTTCTTGATTTGTTAGTTAGTTAGAGTTTGTTAGGAAAGATAAGATCAAGTGCAACTTGCATGATGATGTGGCAATCTTATCTTGAGTTTGTTGTGCAACTTGTGCAAGTGGCACAAGTGGGACGAATTTTCCTAGTTTTAGGCTGATTTTTTTAGTCTATTTTAGTTAGGATTTTGTGATGATTATACCTATAAATAGTCTCAACATTAGGATGTAATTAATTAAGTTGGAGTTGAATTAAAAAAGTTTGTTTGTTTACTTGAAAACAAAATTCCGAAATTAAGAGTTGGTGATTAAATTCTTTATACTCTTGTGATGTATTTAGTAGCTTTGAGGGTGCTTAGGCTTTAATCAAAGGACTAATTGATCAACCTAAAATTAAGAATCTTGGTGACTGGGTCTTTATAGATTCGAAATTTTAGTATATCCTTTTGTGAGTTTTTGTTCACACGAAAATTCACATCAAATTTGGTGCTCTTGTTGAGAGGTCTCTTATACTCAAGTGCTCATCAATTAATTAATTAAAACACTTACTATGTCAAGTGATGGTGGTGATGAATTTCCTGCAACTTTTGAAAAGGGATTGTCCTTAGAACAAGCCAAAGAAATCCGAAGGGATAATGAAATTAGGGAACTGCGAACCAGTTGGAAGAAGTGATGAATCTTGTATCAAGCAGTTCGAAAAACAAGAAAAAGGGTCACGTGATTGGTGAAAGTGACGCAAGTTCAAGTGATGAAAGTACCAGTAGGAGTGGACGCAAGCCTAGGCAAGAATATGACACTAGTTCTAGTGAAGATGATGACCGAAACAGGCATAGAAGGCGTGACAAACAGAAGGATGATGATCGTAGCTTAAAGTTGGACTTTCCTGAGTTCAACGGCAGTTTAGATCCAGAAATTTTCCTTGAGTGGCTGAGGAGAACCGAAAAGATTTTTGACTACAAGGAGTATGATGATCATAAAGCCTTCACAGTGGTAGAATTAAAACTAACATCTTATGCTAGCCTGTGGTTTGAGGGGTTACAAAGAAAACGTAAAAGGGAGGGAAGATCGAAAATTTGCTCTTGGCGCAAATTGAAAAGGGAATTGAGAAAAAAATTTGTGCCACATGAATATGAACAAAACAATTTGCTAAAGATGCATACCCTGAAACAAGGACAGAAAAGTGTTGAGGAGTACATCAATGCTTTCGAAAAATTGCTGATATTGTGTGACATAGAAGAAAAGGAGGATCACAAAGTTGCTCGATTTGTGGCAGGGCTGGATGGATCCATTAGGGAAAAAGTAGAATTACAACCCTACTGGACGTATGATGAGATCTGTAAAGTGGCACTCAGGGTGGAAAAACATGGGAATTCAAAGAAGCCAAAAGCATTCTTTAAATCCTATGAGTCCAAGAAGGAAGTGGTGTATTCTCAACCATCTAGTGCTAAGCCTAAGTTCGACAATGATAAAAGGGCAGCCACTCCAATCAAACCATTGACAATTCCTGAAGACAACAGGAAGTGTTTTAAGTGCCAAGGTGTAGGACACATACAAAGAAATTGCCCAAACTCCAGGGTAATCACTGCTAGGGAAGCAAAAGAAATTGAAGATGCGTACTTAGATGTTCTTCTTGAAGAAGGGGAGGACGGAGACATTGATTCCCAAGAAGAACAAAGCATTAATGATATGGAAGAAGTAGAGGCAAAAACACAGGGTCAAGCATTGGTCCTCAGGAGGGTTCTTCAGTCTAAACCTGCGCCAATTGAAGAGAACGAGAGGGACAAAATTTTCGTGACCAGGTGTAATGTACAGGGAAGGCTGTGTGACGTGATAATTGATAGTGGTAGCTGTACTAATGTGGTCTCTACCTATTTGATTCAGAAATTGAATCACCCCACATACCATCATCCTCAACCCTATAAATTACATTGGCTAAGCAACACCAGTGATGTCAAAGTGACTAAGCAGGCCTTGATAAATTTCAAGATTGGTAAATTTGAGGATTCTGTGATATGTGATGTCTGTCCAATGGATGCTTGTCACATATTGCTTGGTAGACCCTGGCAATATGATCGATTTGTGAAGTATGATGGAAGAACCAATGTCTATATCATCAGGAAACAGGAAACTGACAAGCCAATTGCTTTAAAACCTCTAAAAGTGGCGCAAGATAAGAAGCAATTGAATGTGGAGAATAAAAAGGGAGTATTTTTGACTAATCCTAAGGAATTGGAGAGGGAATTGACTGATTGCCAGCAAGTATATCTGTTGATGGCAAAAGATGTGAGACTTGAAACATCTGCAATCCCTAAAATTCTTCAACCACTATTGAAGGAATTTGAAGATGTATTTCCAGATGACTTACCACTAGGTTTACCACCAAATAGGGGCATTGAACACCAGTTTGACTTAATCCCAGGTGCTCAGATTCATAATAAACCAATATGCAATACTGAGGAGACTAAGGAAATACAAAGATAGATTAAGGAATTAATGAGAGAAGGGGATGGATGGAAAACAACTTTCAAAACCAAATTAGATCTCTATGAGTACAGAAACAATGGAGATCATCTACAACATCTAAGACAGGTTTTTGAAACCCTGAGGCAGCAACAATTGTATGGGAAATTGGAGAATGGTTACTTCATGGTGAGTAGTGTTACATTCTTAGGGTATGTAGTTTCAAAGGATGGAGTATCTGTATATATGCAGAAATTACATGCACAGATCAGATCAAGGATTGAAACGATGAATGATCAGTATAAATTGCAAGCCAATAAGCATAGGAACCCATGCAAGTTTCAAGAGGGAGAATTGGTTTGGCTACATCTCAGGAAGGAAAGGTTTCCTAACCACTGGAAAAATAAATTGATGCCAAGATGTGATGGGCCATTCAACATTTTGAAGAAAGTTGGTGATAATGCTTATCAACTTGAACTACCAGGTGAATATGGAGTTCATGCTACTTTTAACATTGGTGATCTATCTCCATATATACCTGATGAACAACTTCGAAGTTTGAGGTCAAACTCTTTTGAAGAAGGGGAGGATGATACAAGCACCAGTGATAATGACAAGAGTGATCAATCAATCAACTTCGAAGATGGTGATATCAATGGTGATATCAATAATGGCAATGGCAGGGATGCAACCATAGGTGAAATAATTGCTTATGGAAATATCAACCATATGGGTGCATCAAGCGTAGGGATTTGCGTGTGCATGGTCACATGTCAATAATATGACATGCAAATCAAGGCAAGAATGGTGGATTTGGGGAACAAGTTGGTTTTTGCCTATGATTTTTTTTTTTCCCACAGGGTTTTTCTCATTTTTGGCATTGAGTCTTTTAATTCTTGGTAAGTCTTGATCATCATAATTATGCTAAAATGCATGGAAGACAGATTCTTGAAGGTTTCTCGATTAAAAGATTGGATCTTGAAGCATTTCTTGAAGTTCTTGAAAATCTTGAAAAATATGTGCAAATTTGACGAAGCAAAGGGGCGTGATTTTGGACGATTTTCTTGATTCTTGGGCACCAAGCAAAGTGGCGTAATTTTAGTCTAAAATCTGATGGTTATCTTGTTAATTAGTTAGCTAGATAAGTTGTTAGGATATTTTCTTGATTTGTTAGTTAGTTAGAGTTTGTTAGGAAAGATAAGATCAAGTGCAACTTGCATGATGATGTGGCAATCTTATCTTGAGTTTGTTGTGCAACTTGTGCAAGTGGCACAAGTGGGACGAATTTTCCTAGTTTTAGGCTGATTTTTTTAGTCTATTTTAGTTAGGATTTTGTGATGATTATACCTATAAATAGTCTCAACATTAGGATGTAATTAATTAAGTTGGAGTTGAATTAAAAAAGTTTGTTTGTTTACTTGAAAACAAAATTCCGAAATTAAGAGTTGGTGATTAAATTCTTTATACTCTTGTGATGTATTTAGTAGCTTTGAGGGTGCTTAGGCTTTAATCAAAGGACTAATTGATCAACCTAAAATTAAGAATCTTGGTGACTGGGTCTTTATAGATTCGAAATTTTAGTATATCCTTTTGTGAGTTTTTGTTCACACGAAAATTCACATCAGCGTTCCATTTGCTCTTGTGGCTTCAAAAGTTCAACTTTGAGGGGGAATATCTGCAAATACATCATATTTAGTTCTGATACATAACAGTAAACCCACTACTGTAGATCAACACAATTTTTTAAATAAAAAGAAAATAATTGAGTGCCATGAATGTGACAAGCGATACCTCGTCTCTTATAAAGGCCAAGACCTTTTCCCAAATGTTTTCATCAGTAGTTTCATCTATGCAATCAACATGCTTAAATAATGCTAATAATGATGCTGTCATATACAAATCATAAATACGCTATTAAATGAGCAGAGAGTAACAAGCCAATGAAACAGTAACGGAAAAGTCAAATTTCAATTGATTACATATAGATGTAAGTTCATCATTCATATCATAACAACATAAACAACAACACCAAACTTAATCTCACCAAAAAATGTACAAAATATCAGATCCAATTGCAAAAACTAAGGTTTTAGTAGAAAAAAATATCAAAAATTAGGGGTTTTCGATTAACTAACCTCAAAAGATAGATCTTCAAGAAAAATCGCTGATGTGAATTTTCGTGTAACCAAAAACTCACAAGGGAATAAACTAAAATTTCGAATCTATAAAGACCAAGTCATCAAGATTCTTAATGTTAGGTTGATAAATTAGTCCTTTGTTTAAAGCCTAAGCACCCTCAAAGCTACTAATTAAATCACAAGAGTATAAAGAACTTAATCACCAACTCTTAAATTTTCGTATTTTGTTTTCAAGTAAACAAACAAACTTTTTATTCAAGTCAAACTTTTTTTTAATTACATCCTAATGTTGAGATTATTTATAGGTATAATCAACAACAAAATCCTAGCTAAAATAAACAAAAATACACGCCTAAAACTAGGAAATTCGTCCCCTACTTGTGCCAGTTGCACAACAAACTCAAGATAAGATTGCCGCATCATCATGCAACTTTCACTTGATCTTATCTTGCCTATCAAACTCTAACTAACTAACAAATCAAGAAAATATCCTAACAAACTTCCTCAAAACCTAAAAAACAAGATAATTAACAAATTACAACCAAAATTACATAAAAAATCAAAGAGCCCAAAATGAAGAAAATCGTCCCAAATTTCCGCCCATGATTTGCGCAATTTCAAGATTTTGTGTCAAATCTTCAAGAAACCTTTCAAGATCCAATCTTTTAATCAAGAACCCTTCAACAAGTCATTTCCCATGTCTTTAAGGATGTAAATGAAGTTTAAGACTCACCAAAAATAAAAGACTCAATGCCAAAAATGAAAAAAACCTTGTGGGAAAAAAACTCATAGGCAAAAACCATCTTGTTCCACAAATCCACAATTCTTGCCTTGATTTACGTGCCATATTATTGACATGTG
This sequence comes from Suaeda aralocaspica, assembly GCA_016808085.1. Classification (NCBI taxonomy): domain Eukaryota; kingdom Viridiplantae; phylum Streptophyta; class Magnoliopsida; order Caryophyllales; family Amaranthaceae; genus Suaeda; species Suaeda aralocaspica. The sequence continues at coordinate 777,481 of PYUH01000388.1, forward strand.
ACCATGCACACACAAATCCCTGCCCTTGATGCACCCGTATGGTTGATATTTCCATAAGCAACTATTTCACCTATGGTTGCATCCTTGGCTTTGGCATCCTCACCTTCAAAGTTGATTGCGCCATTATCAACCTTGTCATTTATATTTAATACTTGATCACTTTTGTCATTATCACTGGTGATTACATCATCCTCCCCTTCTTTAAAAGAGTTTGACCTCAAACTTCGAAGTTGTTCATCAGGCACATATGGAGATAAATCACCAATATTAAAAGTAGCATGGATTCCATATTCACCTAGTAACTCAAATTGATAAGCATTATCACCAACTTTTTTCACAATCTTGAATGGTCCATCACATCTAGGCAGCAATTTATTTTTCCAGTGATTAGGAAACCTTTCCTTCCTGAGATGTAACCAAACCAAATCTCCTTCTTGAAATTTGCGTGGGTTCCTGTGCTTATTGGCTTGGTTCTTATATTGATCATTCACCTTTTCATTCCTTGCTCTGATCTGTGCATGTATTTTCTGCATATATTCAATTTTTTCTTAAGCAGTTTTTTGAACCAGCTCACCTTTAGGAACACAGATGAAATCAGTTGGCAATTTAGGGTTGATGCCATAAACCACTTCAAAAGGTGAGTGTTTGTTTGCATAAGTAGGTGATCTGTTGTAGGCAAACCCAGCATGCTCCAGTTTCAAATCCCAATCCTTCTGAGTCTTGCTTACTAATCCACGCAACAATACCCCTAATGTTTTGTTCGTCACTTCAGTCTGCCCATCAGTTTGTGGGTGATAGGAAGTAATAAAAAGTAACTTGGTTCCAACCAGTTTCCACAATGATTTCCAAAAGTAGCTCATGAATTTCGAATCCCTGTCACTGATAATTGTTTTAGGAATACCATGCAATCGAATTATATCCCTGAAATACAGCTCTGTAACATTAGTAGCATCTACAGTTTTATTGCAAGTAGTGAAATGTGCCATCTTTGAAAACCTGTCCACCACCACCATAATATAATCCCTATGGGGAACATCTGGAACTGGAATGGTATGTATAACCCTTGATGAAAGGTTGCCTTGGCCTTTTGACATATAGCACATTGAGAAATCACAACTTCCACATCTCTAATCATCTTGGGCCAATAAAAATGTTCTTGCAGCATACTCAATGATTTAGCAATTCCAAAAATGCCCTGCAAGACCCCCTCCATGCTCCTCTCTGACCAATAATTCCCTGATTGAACAATTAGGCACGCACAGTTGATTCCCTTTAAACAGGAATCCATCATGTAAGATATATGATCCAACTACTCCACTTCTCAGTTGTTGCATCATATGACCGAAATCAATGTCACCTCCACTTCTCTTGATATGGTCAAAACCCAACAACTTGCAATTCAGAACCCTAATCAACACATACCTTCTAGAAAGTGCATCTGCTACCACATTAGAGTTGCCATCCTTGTATTTAGATGAAAAATGAAAAGATTGAAGGAGCTCAACCTACTTGGCATGTCTAGGATTCAGCTTCTGCTGACCATTAATATGTTTCAATGCTTCATGATCAGAATGCAAGATGAATTGATTAGGCCTCAAATAGTGAGTCCAATGATCCAGAGCTCGAACAATTTTTCGCTGAAATAACCAATTGGTCTTTTACCCTGCTTCAGAACTGCTCCAATCCCTACATTGCTTGCATCTGTTTCAACCTCAAAAGGCTTTGTGAAATCAGGCAATGCAAGAATAGGTGTGTGACATAACATATCCTTGATTTTTTCGAATGCAATCTGCGCCTCCTTCGTCCATTCAAATTTCTTATTCTTTTTAATGCATTCAGTCATAGGAGCAACAATGTATGAGAAATTTTTGACAAACCTTTTGTAGAAGGAAGCCAAACCATGGAAAGATGATACTTCAGTCACGTTTGTGGGTGTTGGCCATGACTTAATTGCGTCAACTTTGGATTGATCAATTGAAATCCCATCTTTTGACACCACATAACCCAAAAACGTCACACTTTGCACCATAAAATAACACTTCTCTAACTTTCCGTACAGTTTTTGTTGCCTCAAAGTCTCAAAAACTTGTCTTAGATGCTGCAGATGATCTCCATTATTTTTGCTATAAACCAATATATCATCTAAGTATACAACAACAAACTTACCCAAATATGGCTTCAAAACTTCATTCATAAGTCTCATAAACATGCTAGGGGCGTTGGTGATTCCAAAAGGCATGACTAACCACTCATAGAGACCTAATTTAGTTTTGAAAGCTGTTTTCCATTCATCCCCTTCCCTCATACGAATCTGATGGTACCCACTTCTCAAATCAATCTTTGAAAACACCTGGGAGCCATATAACTCGTCCAAAAGATTGTCCAGTCTAGGAATTGGGAATCTGTACTTGAATGTGATGTCGTTTACAGCCCTAGAATTAATGCACATGCGCCAAGATCCGTCTTTTTTTGGAACAATCAGTGTTGGTACAGCACAAGGACTCGTGCTTTCCCCCACGTATCCTCTCTGCATTAATTCCTCAATCTGCACTTGTATTTCCTTGGTCTCCTCAAGATTGCATCTATATGCTGGTTTATTAGGAATCTGAGCACCTGGGATTAAGTCAATCTAGTGTTCAATGCCCCTATTGGGAGGCAAACCTGATGGTAAATCATCTGTAAATACATCTTCAAATTCCTTCAACAGTGGTTGAAGAATTTTAGGAATTGCAGATGTTTCAACTCTCATATCTTTGGCCATCAACAGGAATACTTGCTGGCAATCAGTCAATTCTTTCTCCAATTCTTTAGGACTAGTCAAAAACACTCCCTATTTATTCTCCACATTCAATTGCTTTTTGTTTTGCGCCATGTTTAGAGGTTTCAAAGCAATTGGCTTGTCAGTTTCCTGTTTCCTCATGATGTAGACATTGGTTCTTCCATCATACTTCACTAATCGATCATATTGCCAGGATCTACCAAGCAATATATGACAAGCATCCATTGGACATATATCACACATCACAGAATCCTCAAATTGACCAATTTTGAAATTGACCAGGGCTTGCTTAGTCACTTTGACATCACTGGTATTGCTTAGCCTATGTAACTTGTAAGGTTGAGGATGATTGTAGGTGGGGTGATTCAATTTCTGAATCAATAGGGTAGAGGCCACATTAATACAGCTGCCACTGTCAATTATCACATCACACAGCCTGCCCTGTACATTACACCTGGTCACGAAAATTTTGTCCCTCTGATTCTCTTCAATTGGCGCAGGTTTAGACTGAAGAACCCTCCTGAGGACTAATGCCTGACCCTCCACTTCTTCCATATCATTGCTGCTTTGTTCTTCCAGGGAATCAATATATTCGTGCTCCCCTTCTTCAAGAAGAACATCTAAGTAGGCATCTTCAATTTTCCTTGCTTCCCTTGTAGTGATTACTCTAGAGTTTGGGCAATTTCTTTGTATGTGTCCTACTCCTTGACACTTAAAACACTTCCTTTTGTCTTCAGGGATTTTCAATGGTTTGATTGGAGTGGCTGCCCTTTTATCATTGTCGAATTTAGGTTTAGCACTAGCTGGTTAGGAATACACCACTTCCTTCTTGGATTCATAGGATTTAAAGAATGCCTTAGGCTTCTTTGAATTTCCATGTTTTTCCACCCTGAGTGCCACTTTGCAGATCTCATCATACATCCAGTAGGGTTGCAATTCTACGTTTTCCCTAATGGATTCATACAACTCTACCACAAACCGAGCAACTTTGTGATCTTCCATCTCTTCTAGGTCACACAATATCATCAACTTTTCGAAAGCATTGATATACTCCTTAACACTTTTCTGTCCTTGTTTCAGGGTATGCATCGTTAGGAATTTATTCTGTTCATACTCATGTGGTACAAATTTTTTTCTCAATTCACTCTTCAATTTGCGCCATGAACAAATTTTCGATCTTACTTCCTTTTTGCGTTTTCTTTGTAATCCTTCATACCACAAACTAGCACAAGATGTTAGTTTTAATTCTGCCACTCTGAAGGCCTTATGATCATCATACTCCTTGTAGTTAAAGATCCTTCCGGTTCTCCTTACCTAATCAAGGAAAATTTCTGGATCTAAACTGCCGTTGAACTCAGGAACGTCCAACTTTAAACTACGATCATCATCCTTTTGTTTGTTACGCCTCTTATGCCTGTTTCGGTCATCTTCTTCACTGGAACTTGTGTCATAGTCACGCCTAGGTTTGCGTGCACTCCTTCTTGTATTTTCATCACTAGAACTTGATTCAATTTCATCAATGGCGTGATTTTTCTTCTTGGTTTTCGAACTTCCTGAAATAAAATTCATCACTTCTTCTAGCATAGTGCGCAATTCCCTAATTTCATTGTCTCTTTTAATTTCTCTGGCCTGTACTAAGGACAATCCTCTTTCAAAATTTGCAGGAACTTCGTCACCACCACTTGCCATAGCAATGTTATTTCAAGTGTTTTGATTAATTACTGAGCAGTTGAGTATAAAAGACCTCTCAACGAGAGCACCAAATTTAATATGAATTTTCGGGTAACCAAAAACTCACAAGGGAATAAACTAAAATTTCGAATCTATAAAGACCAAGTCACCAAGATTCTTATTTTAGGTTGATCAATTAGTCCTTTGATTAAAGCCTAAGCACCCTCAAAGCTACTAATTAAATCACAAGAGTGTAAAGAACTTAATCCCCAACTCTTAAATTTTCGTATTTTGTATTCAAGTAAACAAACAAACTTTTTATTCAACTCAAACTTTTTTTAATTACATCCTAATGTTGAGATTATTTATAGGTATAATCAACAACAAAATCCTAGATAAAACCAACAAAATTACACGCCTAAAACAAGGAAATTCGTCCCCTACTTGTGCCACTTGCACAAGTTGCACAACAAACTCAAGATAAGATTGCCACATCATCATGCAACTTGCACTTGATCTTATCTTGCCTAACAAACTCTAACTAACTTACAAATCAAGAAAATATCCTAACAAACTTCCTAACAACCTAAAAAACAAGATAATTAACAAATTACAACCAAAATTACATAAAAAATCAAAGAGCCCAAAATCAAGAAAAACGTCCCAAATATCTGCCCATGATTTGCGCAATTTCAAGATTTTGTGTCAAATCTTCAACAAACCTTTCAAGATCCAATCTTTTAATCAAGAAACCTTCAAGAAGTCATTTCCCATGTCTTTAAGGCTGCAAAAGAAGTTCAAGACTCAACAAGAAATAAAAGACTCAATGCCAAAAATGACAAAAAACCCTGTGGGAAAAAACTCATATGGGAAAACCATCTTGTTCCCCAAATCCACCATTTTTGCCTTGATTTGCGTGCCATATTATTGACATGTGACCATGCACACGCAAATCCCTACCCTTGATGCACCCATATGGTGGATATTTCCATAAGCAACTATTTCACCTATGGTTGCATCCCTGCCATTGGCATCCTCACCTTCGAAGTTGATTCCACCATTATCAACCTTGTCATTTATATTTAATACTTGATCACTTTTGTCATTATCACTAATGCTTGCATCAATCGCCCAAGCCTCGAAATCGCTAAAAATTTGCCTCAAAATTGTATGAAACGAACCTAAGTAAATAAATCAAATTCAAAACAACAACAACAACAACAACAACAAAGAAAAATAAACACGCAAATTCGAAATAAAAAATTATAACAATCGAAATCAAAATTAAATCATGCAACAAAAAAGACAAAAAAAAAAGAAAAGATTACCTTCTAATAGAGAGGGACGAAAGAGGAGCAAATCAGATAGAGTGATTGTGGGTGAGAATGAGAGTGATAGTGGGTGAGAGGATGCGAAGGAGAGTATGAACTTATATATCGGCTTATACTGTGCTTCTTTTTTCCTAATAAAAGAAAGTGTGTGGGCTTATATATGGGGCAGCTATATGGGCTCATGGGCTGAAAATTATTTTGTTTGGGTTATTTGTTGCGGTCAAATAACTTATATAGCTGCAGCAAATAACTTATTTCCTGTGGTTTTATTTGAACCGCAGCAATTACTTTTATGTAGTAGTAATATAAATAGTAATTTGCTGCGGTTCTTCAAAAATGCAGCAAATGTGACGTAGCAAATGAGTTTTTTTTGTGCTTGTGTAAGACACTACAGTCATGTCCTAGATCATCATATAATATTTTGATGCATTAAAAATAATTAAGACTACTTATTTCACGTGTTACTAATTTTATGGTGCATGAACACGTGTTAATAAAATTCAACGACTTTATTTGTTTATTCAAAACTCATTAAAACCTCATCAAAACTTCATGAATCAAGCACAAAACACTTTTATGATCTCATACCAACATCATACATCTAATCTATGCTTTCAAATAATTTTTCATAAAGTAAAAAACATTTATAATATCTACACTCTTAGTATTCATGATTATAAAAATTGGACAGAAATCTTAAACAACTTCAAAACCTTTACAAATCAATATTCACTTCATAAAATCATCACAAATTCATACTACAACAATTCGTGATCATAATATAGAATTTTAAATCATTAAAAACCATAAAACCATGAATTTCATAATTTTGATAAACCCTAATTTAAAATTTCATGATCAACTTTATAAATTGATACTTTAAACATACCCTTAACTTTATTAAACATGATTAGAATCATAAAAACATGATTAAACACAATAATGAACATAATTTCATACAAGATAGAATTAAAAAGAAAAGAAGAAGAAAAAGTTTTTTGGTTAGGGTTCAAATTACCAAAGGGGAGGAGGAGGAGTGATGGTTGGCTGGTGGCTGCCGGCGAGAGCAGTTGCCGGTGACGTGAGGGAGAGGGTTCCGGCGAGGAGCGATGAAGGGGGACCACCGAACGAAGGAGGGATGACGACGAAGAAGAAGGGTCCAAAATTTTTTTTCTTTGTCTTCGGAACTTTTTTTGAACTCTTTTTTTAAAAAAAAAATAATCCTAAACCACCAGATTGCAAAATAAATCTGAAAAATTTGATTCTAAGTGGTATTTGTAGGCCCCAAAGTAGGATTTGGTGCAATTTACATAAATACTCTTAAGACTTGAAATTACTTTTGCACCTTTGTTTTAAACAATTTAGGAAATTCTAAAAATTCTATTTGTATAAGCTTTTCAAATATTTAATAAAACTTAAAACAGCATGAAATATTATTTATAAACGTAAAACAATTACTTTGATAAAGATAATTTAAATTTTCTTTCTTTAATATATTTATTACTTAATTTCTCAATATAAATATTAAAAACATACGTATAAAATACAAAATTCACTCCATAAAATACGTGAAAATATGAGGTATTACAGTCTACCCCCTTAAAAGAAGTTTCGTCCCGAAACTTAATGTAAATTTTTGTATGGAACTTGAATAGAGACTATGTTTTCTTTAAAACTTTTCGTTTTTATCCTATGTTGTTGTAGAATTTAGACATTTAACTCAACCTTTCCTTGACAACTTTTAGTAAATAGACATACAACTTTACTAAAAGACGTAAAAACTTGCAAAATTAAGGTTAAAAATGCGTGAAATTATATGGCACTCTACCTCTCTTAACAATCGAGTTACGTCCCCGTAACTCTATGATATACATGTTTTATGTTGTGTTTTTCCCTCATTTTCGGTTTGGTGCTAAATAGTTAAGTTTTTGGTTTTGTTTTGATTAAACATCGCCCTTTGATTTTAAGTTATGTTTTGGTATGGTTTTAGCATCTTTAGTAGAATTTAAGAGCTTTTTACGGTTATTTTATGCTTCCTTGGTTATTACGTGCGGTTTTCAGTTTGTTTTATATGTTACAGGAGCGTAATAGGGAGTTATGAATTCATTAGAAGCTAAAACGAGTCAAAATGTACTTGCCTCGAGATGCATGCCAAGTTACGAGAAGCTACAAATAAGATTTGAAGGAATCGAGTGAAGAACTCAAGAAGTTCGTCAAAATAGTCTTGAATATAATGCATGGGGGCGCATAGGCCAAGAGGATCAATGACTTATGCAGGCGCAACATAGGACATAATTTTCAGATGTCGCAAACCATGAAGGTTGCAGGCGTAGGGAAGGAAGTGAGTTTGTTCCCTGCAGGCGCAGGTGCTGCGGTTTAAGGCTCCGATCCGCTCGGCTTTTCTTTGCGGAATTAGCTCGTGGGTTTATTTTAATAAGAACCCAATCCCTATAAACACCCTATTTGTATGGGGCACGACCCTAACTAGTTTTTTAGAGCATATTATTAGAATTAGAATCCTAAAACACTCCACTCTCTAGAATTTTAGAAGTACTTAATTTGTTCTTGACGATTCGATTTCAATTATTGCAATTCAATCATTCTTTTAGTAATTCTTTCCTTTTTCTCTTCAATCTTCTTTTGTTTTTGAATCTTTTTAAATTTAGTTGTTTTTCGTTTAATTTAATTAGTTTTGCTAATTTTGTTCTTAGTTTAACTTTCTTAGTAATTAATTTAGTTTTAATTCTTGTTTTAGTTAATTCATGTTTATGCCTTTTTTATTTAATTTTGTTTTTGTTTTACTTTCTTTAGTTATGAGTGAGTACTCTTTTTCTCTAGGGCTAGCGGATTTATGATCATGTTGTGAATTTATGTTATGTTCGTTAATTGATTCTTGATTATTAGTTGAATTCCTGTTATTGATTTCTATTGATTGCAATTAAATTGTGGCCAGATTTAGTTGTGAGTTAGGTAATTGTCGAAATCGAGGTCGAGAGGTAAGATTACCACAATTAGACCACTGAATAATATGCAAAACGAATTTATGCGAGCGAGAGCCGGTAAAGGAGTTTTGAGGGAGTCTAAGATCAAGAGAATTAGTGAGCCCTAGTGTAACGAATGTCAAAGAATTTATTAATAAGCGTTTTGTGAGTTTGTTAATTGATCATTGTGAACCAACCTCCCTAAGCTTCCATTATAAGAGTTTAATTCGTCAATTTCCCGTCATTTCCTTAGTTTTAGTTATTGTTTACTTAGTTTAGTAGTTTTATTCTAATATCCCACAGAGGCCCCTTACACAATTTAGACTTTTTAGAGCTAATAGAGTTAAATCGCTTCCCTGAGGATTCAATCCCTACTTCCCTAGCTATATTAGTTTGAGTTGTTAGGTATTTTTGAGAGGTGTGCGATAACCTTGTTTAAATTTTGGCACCGTTCCCGGGAAGGCAATTTTTAATTCTATTAGTCGGGTTTTAATTATTTCTTTTTGTTTTTAATTTTTTGTTTTATGTTCCTCACCTCAAGGAACGTTCACGTTCTTTGAGGTAGTTCTCAATTCTGCTTCGAATTTCAATTGTTGTGCAGGTAATAGTTTGTATACCAGTTTGTATTAATCTTGAACCTGAAAGATCATTGCATAAACGGAGTCGTAGAAGGAAGTGGAGATTGCGGAGAGTCATTCTTTCCGAACGGACACTGGCTGATTTGACACAACTTTTTGCTAATATGAATAGTTCCAATAGTTCTGATATGGAAGATATGGCAGAGTCACAGTTCAACGAGAACAACATACCACGAAATGATGCACCGCCGCCACCACTAGCAAGGTCCTTAAAAAGCTATTCTCTGCTGAGTTCTGCAATAGTGGGAGGTGGTTATCGAGTTCCTGATACAGAGGCTCTGAATTTCGAATTGAAGCCAGCTTTAGTGAACAAGGTACAAAAGAATCATTTTGCAGGAATATTGAAGGAAAATCCGAATTTGCATTTGAATAACTTCATCCAGTACTAAAATACAATTAAGCAAGCCGGTGTGACTTAGGATTATATACGACGTATGATGTTCCCATTCTTATTGAAGGACAAGGCTCGTTCTTGGTTAAATGGTCTAAACATGGATAACATCAATAGTTGGGAAGAATTGGCTCTTGCTTTTCAAAGGAAGTACTATCCTTTGGAAAGAACTGCAACCCTTAGGAGTCATCTTACGAATTTCAACCAAGAAACCAATGGAACACTTTACGATGCATGGGAGAGATTTAAGGAGTTGTTGAGAATGTTCCCTCATTATGGTCTTGAGAAGTGGTTTTTAGTGCAATCTTTCTATAATGGTTTGGTTAATGAGAGTAGAACACTGCTTGATTCGGCTGCTAGTGGTCGATTCATGAACCAAGAAGTCAATGTTGCGTATGATTTGATTGAGGAGATCGCAATTCATAATTCTCAATTGGATAATCCTAGAGGACATGCTATGAGAGGAGGGAAACATCTGATAGATGACAAATATGAGAGTTTGGCTTCACAAATCAATGCAATTCATGAGAAGCTAGACAAGATCAACACAACACCCTCCAATCCAAGTACGGTAGCTGCAATGGCTGCACTTTCGCGAGCTACTGATGTCTTCTTTGATTTATGCGGGTCTTTTGGGCATAGTACTCAAACATGTCATAGTTCTATGGAGCAAGTATGTGTATTTCAAGCTTACAAAAAATAATCCATTATCTAACACATGCAATCCGGGTTGGAAAGATCATCCATACTTCTCTTACAAGAATACTAGCAATGTTAAAAATCCGCAGAAGCACCATTTTGCACCATAGCAACAACAAGTTCAACGATTTGCTCCACCTCAACCACCGAGTTTCAGTAGGCCACCACCTCCAGCATCGCTCCATGCACCTCCACATCCAACTAGCAATGAGTTTTCGGAATAAAAGAATATGATGATGCAGATGCAGAAAGCCATGGAAGCTATACGGGCCCACAATGGACAATTGGAACTCATGTAGCACAAATTTCCCAATCATCAGCTCAAAGGCAACAAGGGAAACTTCCTCCTCAACCCTCTCCATCAAATACTCCATTAACCAATCCACCTTATGATCATTGCAATTCTATTGCCACAAGTAGCGGTACTTACTATAAAGGTCCTAGAATGCCTAATGATAATACTAACAATGCTGCAGATCTAACGAAGAGGACTAGTTCGGTTGTTATTGAAGATCTTGAAGAAGTAGCGGTAGAAAAGGAGAATGAAGCCTCAAAGGAGAAAAAAACACCAAAGAAGCAAGCTCTAGTAGCTGATTCAGTTACCGATACGATTCCTCCCTCAAAGGTGTCGTTGCCCTTTCCGAACAGGGTAACTAGGAGTAAGAACGATAATCGTTTTCGACAATTCCTTGAAATAGTTAAGAATTTGCAAGTTACTATACCTTTTACTGATTTGATTACTCAAGTTCCTACTTACACTAAATTTTTGAAAAATATTTTGAGCAAGAAATGTGTGTTGAATGTAACAGAGACATTTGCACTCACCGAGGAGTGCAGTGCAATCCTTCAAAATAAAATCTCCTCCATAGTTGAAGGATCCGGGAAGTTTTTCAATTCCATGCAATATAGGTCCTTTATTTATTGATAAGGCTCTATGTGATTTAGGAGCTAGTGTCAATGTTATTCCTTTATCAATTTGCTGGAAGCTTGACATGGGAGAGTTAAAAGTTACTAATATTACTTTGCAGATGAAGGATAGAACTGTAAAATACCCTAAGGGTGTTTTAGAAGATGTGCCAGTTAAATTCGAGTAGGAAAATTCTTTATTCCTGTTGATTTTTTTGTCTTAGATATTGATGAGGATGCTCACATCCCTATCATACTTGGTAGACCTTTCTTACATACTGCAGGTGCCGTCATTGATGTTAAAAATGGAAGTTTAACCCTTTCTGTAGGAGATGATAAATTAACATTTAATCTTAATAATGCATTGAAAAATCCCATGATAGAGCAATTATGTTATAGGATCAATATTGTTAATGAGATTGTTTTGGATGACATGCCTCGATCCCTTAAAAAGGATCCTCTAGAGGCCCTTTTATGTTAGGACATTGATGCAGGTGAAGGAGATTCAGAAATCAATGCCATAGCTCATGAATTGAATAGTGCGAAGATGACTCTAGAAGAAAGCCAAAGGTATCATTTGTTGCCTAAAAAGTCATGCTCAGTCAAGGAGGTACCACAACCCGAAATGGAACCCCTTCCCTCTAATTTGAAATATGCTTTTCTAGATGATGATGAGATGTATCCAGTCATTGTTAGTTCTAAGCTTACTGATAGTCAACTTGAAAAGTTATTAACTGTTCTTAAATCTCATAAAAAGGCTATTGATTATACACTTGATGATTTGACTTGAATAAGTCCTGATTTTTGCATGCATAGAATTCATCTAGAGGAAGGCCATTTGCCTTGTATACAGGGACAAAGGTGACTTAACCCTACTATGCAGGAGTTGGTGAAGAAAGAGGTTCTTAAACATCTTGATGCAGGTGTCATCTATGCGGTGCCAGATTCCGAATGGGTAAGTCTAGTGCAGGTAGTCCCTAAGAAGGGAGGAACAACTGTTGTCCGCAATGATAAAAATGAACTTATTCCTATTAGAGTATTACAAGTTGGCGAATGTGCATTGATTATCGGAAATTAAATGTTGCCACTAAAAAGGATCATTTTCCTCTCCCTTTTATTGATCAAATGTTAGAAAGTTTAGCAAAGAACAAATATTTTTGTTATCTAGATGGTTACTCTAGTTTCTTTCAAATACCTATCCATCCTAATGATCAATAAAAAACAACATTTACATGTCTTTATGGTACTTTTGCTTACCGTACAATGCCCTTTGGTCTATGTAATGCTACGGCTACCTTTCAACAATGTATGATGGCTATAACTTCAGAGTACATAAAGTCTAGTATGGAAGTCTTCATGGATGATTTTAGTGTCTAAGGTACTGATTTTGATTCATGTGTAGTTAATTTAACTAAAGTACTTATAAGATGTCAGCAGGTGAATTTGGTCCTCAATTGGGAGAAATGTGACTTTATGGTGACAGAAGGAGTTGTTTTAGGATATCTAGTCTCTAAAAGAGGTATAAAAGTTGATAAAGCTAAAATTCAAGTTATTGAACAGTTACCTCCACCCGTAAGTGTAAAAGGTGTCAAAAGTTTTCTAGGTCATGCAGGGTTTTATCGCCAATTTATTAAAGATTTTTCGAAAATTGCTAAACCCTTAACTCAATTGCCATTAAAAGACACCGAGTTTAAATTCACTGATGAGTGCCTTAAATCTTTTAATTTTATTAAACAAGCACTAACCTCAGCAACCATTATTCAATCACTTGAGGAATTGCCTTTTGAAATTAGGTGTGATACTAGTGACTATGCTGTAGATGTCGTGTTAGGTCAAAGGAAAGATAAGATTTTGCATGCTATTATGCAACAACTGAAAAAGAATTGCTTGCTATAGTATGTTCTTTGGATAAATTTTGTTCTTATCTTATAGGTGCGAAAGTTATTATCTATACTGACCATGCAGCTCTAAAGTACTTACTTGGAAAGAAAGAAGCAAAACTGAGGCTTATTAGGTGGATTTTACTCCTTCAAGAGTTGGACTTAAAAATATGTGATAAGAAAGGTGCAGATAATGTGATCGGAGAACATTTATCTAGGATTCGGTATGAAAATGGGGAGACCTCAACCCCCATTGATGATTCTTTTCCTGATGATCATCTCTTAGCTCTGATTTCGAACACTCCATGGTTTGCTGATTATGCTAATTTTGTACTTAGAGGAGTCTTACCTCCCAATCATACTTATCAGCAACGAAAAAGGTTTTTACATGATGTTAGGCGTTATTTTTGAGATGCCTTATATCGCAGGTGTGTACCAGATTGGGAAGTCTACAAAATTCTTCATCATTGCCACTCATCACCTTATGAAGGACATCCTAGGGCCAATAAAACGACGTTCAAGGTATTACAATCGGGTTTTTATTGGCCCACAATACTCAAAGATGCTAGACATTTTGCCATGTCTTGTGATTCGTGCTAACGAATAGGTAATATCTCGAAAAGGCATGAAATGCCTCAAACATATATCTTAGAAGTTGAAAATTTCGATTTTTGGGGTATTAACTATAGGGTCCTTTCCTTCTATTGGTAATCATTACATATTAGTTGCTAGGGATTATGTTCCTAAGTGGGTGGAAGCAATTGCTACCCCCCATTGTGATTCTAACACCGTTTTGAGATTGTTTAAGCAGGTTATTATTCTTAGGATCGGAGTCCCCAGAGCTATCATCAGTGATGGGGGAGCGCATTTCCATGAGAAAAGGCTAGATAAGCTGCTAGAGATGTATGGTTTTTACCACAGAACGGGATTGGCGTACCATCCACAAACCAGTGGTCAATTGGAGGTTTCGAATCGAGAAATGAAGTCCATCTTAGAGAAGACGGTTGCGAAATCAAGAAAACATTAGAGTAATAAGCTTCATGATACTTTATGGGCATGTAGAACGGCTTTTAAGAGTCCCATTGGTACTTATCCATATAGATTGGTTTATGGAAAAGCGTGCCATATTCCAGTAGAACTCAAGTACAAAGCTTATTGGGCAATAAAAGAACTAAACATGGATGAAAAGCTTGCAAGAGCAAAATAGTTACTACAGTTGAATGGATTTTTCCTAGGAGCATATGATAGTGCCAAAATCTATAAGGAAAAGGCGAAAATATGGCACGATAAACGAATCATAAAAAGGGATTTTCCAGTTGGCGATAAAGTTCTATTGTTTAATTCAAGACTTCGATTATTCCCGGAAAGCTGAAATCTAGATGGAGTGGTCCCTTTACAATGATAAATGTGAGCAAATTCGGCTATGTTGAAGTTCAAAGAAAAAAGGTGAAGTATTCAAGGTCAACGATTGAAGCCATATTATGAAGGAGATGTCATCGGCTTGGTTGAAATCATCCAATTCGATGACCCTAAGGCACCTTGATCACTAATACAGCCATGGTCAAGCTAGTGACCTTAAAAGAGCGCTTCTCGGGTGGAAACCCGAGCTTTCTATCCCATTCTTTTTCGTTTTGCGTGTTTTTGTTTGTTTTTGTGTGTTAACGTTTTCGTAGTCTACTTTAGCTTAGTTTAGCTTTAATTTTGAAATTTGAAGCCTAGCCAAGGGTCTAAGTGTTGTCATGTTTAATTAAGTTTAATTAACATAAATTGAGAGATTAGAAGTTAAAAGCGTGCTTAAGTTTAATTAATATTAATAATTTATAACATCATATAATTATTAGGGAGAAAAAGAAGGAAATCGGCAAAACGTAGGTTCAGAGGTAACCTGCGGGCGTAGCCCTTTACACCTTACTGCTTTATGCGCACGCATTTTAAAACTGAACCTTCCTCACTTTGCTGTAGAATGCACTTGCGGGCACAACCTTCAAGTGCGATTTCTTCTATGCGGGCGCAGGTACCCCCTGCGGTAGCCCATGTTTATTTTTTTTTCTATTGCGTTGGCTTATTCTTTCTACCCGTCCACTTTTGTTCGCCCCCCCCCCCCCCCCCCCTTC
>PYUH01000388.1:792895-853060 GCA_016808085.1 Suaeda aralocaspica
ACCCCGACCACTTATATTATTGTTGCATATATATTATTATTATTATTATTATATTAATTAGTATTTTATTATATATTATTATATTATTATATTATTATTATATCTTTATTATTATTTTATCTTTTAATCTATATTTATAAATCTCACCTAATCTCTCTCTATATCTATCTTCTTCTTCCTCCGTAGCTCCATTAAAAACCGCAAAACCTAAACTTCAAACCCCCATAACTCACTCCATACCACTCAAATTTTAAATTTGGACATAACACTCCTCTCACTCCTAAACAATTTTTTGAAGTCAAAATTCGAAGAAAATCAACGAATCACATCACCTAGAGTTCAAATTTTTCGAACTAAATTTGCTTGATTTTGGGTTGTTCTTCAATTTCCTTGCAATTCTTGATCTACTATCATCTATTGAGGTATAACTTACTTTTATCCATGTTCATGAAGTTGTATGAAGTTTTCATGAATTTCTAATTTTTGGGTATTTTTATTACGAATTTTTTTTTAATTTTAAACTTGATTATTGTTGCTTATGAGTGCATAATTATTATTTTATGCTTCAATGTCATGTTTAGAATTGTTAATTATGAGTATTGGACGCGTGAGTATGAGTGCATCTCCAAGAACAGGGGAAGGAAGGACAAGGTTTCAATTCAAAGGGAACACAACTAGGGTTAGCAAAAGGGTTTCCAAGGAAACGTGGGAGGAAAGGCAACACCTCAAGCAAGGATAGAATTTGGAGTGGAAATGGAGGAAGTCAGACTAAGACCTCGAGTACTAGAAAGCTGAATGTGATGGCTCGAAGTGAAGCTGATGCTAGTAACGATGTAATTACTGGTACTTTCTCTATTACTCTCTTCCGTTAAAGTTTTGTTTGATTTTGTGCAACATATTCTTTGTATCTACTAAGATTTTGGAAAAGTTAAAGATACAATAGATATGTCGATAGTGTTATCATCAGGACAAGAAGTACAGTGTTAGATGAGATTTTGGCTGTTCAATTGAATTGAGGGAGTGGAGTTTAAAGCTAACCTAATTGAGTTTGATTTCGATGACTTGGAAGTTATTCTGGGAATGGATTAGTTGAGTGAGCATAAGGCTGAGATTCTGTGTGAGCCACAAAAGATCTCGTTTGTTAATAAGGGTAAGAAAGTGAGCTATTGGAGGGCAGAAGGTCAAAACATAACAAATAGTGTCGGCAATGAGGTTTACTAGATTCGTGAAGAGAGGTTTTCCAATTTACCTTTGTAGTTTGAGGGATGTAGATCATGTTGAGATTGCTATGGCCCTAGGACATTGAGGTAGTGAGGGACTTTCTGGACGTGTTTCCAGAGGAAATTCTGGGGATGTCTCCGAAGCGGAAATCGACTTTACCATAGACTTGTTCCAGGAACAACACCTAATTCCAAAGCACCATATAGGATGGCACCTGCGGAAATGAGGAGTTGAAAGAGCAGTTACAAGAGTTGTTTGAGAAGGGTTACATTAGGACTACTGCTTCATCTTGGGGAGCACCATGTTTGTTGTAAGAGAAGAAAGAAAGTCTAAGGTTGTGTATTGACTATAGAGGATTAGAATAAGGTGACGATTAAGAACAAGTATCCTTTGTCGAGGATTGATGACTGTTTTGATCAATTAAAAAGAGCAACTGTGTTCCCAAGATTGATTTGAAGTCAGGATGCCATCAATTCAGAATTGCAAATGACGACATATCAAAAACGACTTTTCGTACGAGGTAGGGGCATTATGACTTCACTGTTAGCCTTTCGGGTTAACTAATGCGCTAGCAATTTTCATGGACTTAATGAATAGGATCTTACAATGGTTCTTAGATAAGTTTGTGGTGTTGTTTATTATAATGATAATTTGGTGCAATCCAAGAGTAAAGAGGAACATGTAGAACATTTGAGGACAAGTTTGATGAAACTAAGGGAGAATAAATTGTATGCTACGTTCTCAAAATGTGAGTCCTAGTTAGAGAAAGTAGCATTCCTAGGACATTTCATATCGAAAGAGGGCCACAGAAGGAACCGCGCATCCATTATGCGCTATTTGAGTTCCCTCCCAGCGCCTATCGGCTCGACGTTCCGTAGTCTATACTATACGCTATTTGGAGCTTCGCCTCCATGTCTTGCAACCTTTGCTGCTTCAGTCTTCGAATTGAGCCCTACGGTGCAGGAAGGAATTCTTATCGCTTAGCGCTTGTGCTCAGTAAAATGGCTACTGATGAAACCTGATGAACTATATCGCGGTCACCGCTGTCCTACTTGACTGACTCTAAACCTCACCGAAGGCAAATCTCGCCCCATCAAGCATTTTCACTTGAGCGGGTGGATTGTCATTATTTGGTAGGAACAGGATCGAAGAGCTTCATATCGACGTCTTACAACTCAGTATCGAAGATATTTGCTTAGTTGCTAGACGAACGAATATTCAATGTAAATTCAAAATTGACTTCTTGCAAGGTATGTTTCGATTGAGCTTCTATTAGTCATCTTAGACAGATCGGCAAGCAGTTGAACTCTTTTCCCAAAGGATAGGAAGGGAAATTTCTTCTCTTACATGAATCCAATTTTCATTTCATCGGGAAAAGCCACTTTTCTAACAATGTCTTTGTCATTGATGTCCGTTGTCAACGAGATTATAATCGGGGACCGAGAACGGGGAAAACTGCTATTGCTATTGATACCAATTAAACCAAAGCAACTGACCCAAAGTCGAATTGTGATCCAAGGATTCAATCTAGAAAGTCAGCATGCTGAAGTAGGTCCAGCCAAGATCGAAGCATACGTAAAGGAGTGGCCTACGGATGTACAAAGTTTCTTAGGGCTAGCAGGTTATTATAGGAGGTTTTTTAAGGACATTACGAAAATTGCTAAACCAATGACGTCGTTTTTTATGAAGAAGGATTGTAAGTTTTTATGGAGTATAAGTGTGAAGAGGCATTTCTGACCTTAAAGAAGCGTTTAACTACAGCTTCCGTGCTGACTTTTCCAGATGGCAGTGATTCGTATGATCTGTACAGTGATGCTTCTAAGAATGGTTTGGGAAGTGTTTTATGCAAAATAGAAAGGTGATTGCGCATGCTTTAAGACAATTGATGCCATCGAAGCAGACTACCCTACTAAGGATCGCTCGAGCTAGCGGCGATCGTTTTGCTTTAAAGATATGGAGGCATTACTTGTATAGGGTAAGTGTAGGATCTACACAGACCGCAAGAGTTTAAAGTACTTTTTCACTCAAAAAGATTAACATGAGACAAATGATATTGCTTGAGTTGCTCAAAGATTAGATTTAGACACCTTACCTAGAAGGGAGGCCAATGTAGTAGCAGATGCTCAAGCCGTAAAACAAAGCATGGAGTGATAATTTTGTGGTCGGTCACGAACTGTGTAGAGGCATGGAGAGCATGATCATATAGATAGTGAAGGAGGGAGAGTTAGAAGGATACTTCATAATCTTAGTATTAACCAACAGCATTTGAGGAGATTAAGAGGAACCAGGAGGGAGATGTGAAATTGGATAGTATAAAGGGGAAATTGAAAGCAGGAAGGCTATGGACTTTAAGATCCCTGAAGATGGAAGCTTGAGATAAAAGAAGGTGGTGTGTACCACAGAAGTGTGAAGATTTGAAACGACGAATCATGGAGGAAGGTCAAATCATACACCGTATCAAAGCATCATGGAGGTGATAAGCTGTAAGGATTGGAGAAGTGTATTGGTGCCCTAGGATGAAAGGGAAGTGGCTAAACTCATGAGCAAGAGTCTTACTTTTCAAAGGTGAAATTTGAGCATAAAAGACCACAAGGAGAAGTCCAACCACATGAAATACCAGGATGGAAATGGGATTGCATATCGATGGACTTTGTAACTTGCTTGCCTAAGTCGACGAATCAAAATGATACCATATGGTTGTGGTGGATAGGCTTACAAAGTCAGCGGTGTTTATACCAATGAAAGAGACTTGGAGGATGGAACAACTTGCAAGGCTTACATAAAGCATGTTGTGGGGGTATATGGAGTTGAGCATAGTTCACAATAAGCATGTCGGACGAAACTTTTCTTTTAAGGTGGTTATTTTCGTATTTTATACATATGTTTTTAATTTTTAATGAGAATCATATTCAATAAGAATATAACAAGGAAATTTAAATAAATTTTAATTAAAATAATTATTTTGTTTATAATAATATTTATATTTTATATATATTTTTGAAAGTTTCTAGAAATAGAATTTTTAAAGTTTCCGAAATTGTTTTAAAATAGGGCATAAAAGTATTTCAAACTTAAAGGTTATTATTGTAATTGCACAAATCCTACTTGGGGCTTATAAATACCCTTTAAACCTCAAATTTTCAGATTTAGATTGCAATTTGTGATTTAGGATACAAAAGATTTTGAGAGAAAAGAAAACAAAACTTGCGAGCAAAAAAAAAGTTGGAAAATTTTGGAAGGCGAGAAAATAAAGCCTTCGCACCTCCCCTTCACCACCTCATCGACGCCGGAACCCCACCTGCCGCCGCGCCGTGCGCCACCCTCTTCCACCCCTTTGGATTTTTTTTCAAACCCTTATAAAAAAAATATCTTCTTCTCTTTTTCTTTTTGTAACATTTTGCAAATTCATTGTTATATTTATGATTATCATGTTTCTATAGTTTTATTTATGTTTTCATGAAGTTATGATTTAGTTGAAAGCATGAAAATTTAAATAGGGTTTATAAAATTATGAATTCTTGATTTTATTGTTTTTAATGATACGGCTTCAACATTATGATCATCAATTGTTGTTGGATGAATTTATGATGATTTTAAAGATTGTGATTTTAAAGTTTTAATTATAGATTATATACTGTCCCAATTGAAATCATGAAAATCAATAATAAATATTGTGAACATGTTTTGTCTTATGAAAAATTATTCTAAAGCATAGATTTGATTCATGATGTTGTTTGGATGCAAAAGATTCTTATGATGAATTTATGATGCTTTTATGAGTTTTAATGGTTCAGATGAATAAATAAAGCTATAAAATTTTAGTAACACATGTTTATGCCCAATAAAATAACAAGTTACATTTAAGTTATAATTGTATTAATGCATCTAGTACGTATTGATCTTAGGAGATGACTATGGTGTTTTATGATAAAAATATGATTTTAGAAAGGTTTAAGAGTGTCTAAGAGGTTTAGAAAGCTACCATTTTGGAAAATTATCGAAAATAGGTATTTTGCAATGGATGGAGAAATTAAAATAAAGTATGGAATTGAATAGAGACTATAGGGAATGTTTTGGAACAGTGATCCATGTAAAAGTTAGTTTAGAGTTGTTGTTGAATTTAGTCCACAAGGTTTTTAATTTAGCTTCGTTTTTTTTTTTTATGTAGAAACTTTGATTTAGTTGACTTTTTGAGTGTGTGGGATCACCACTACAACACAAAGTACGTAAGTACTAAAGACAAACATAGAAAACTAGTCATTGGTTGTTTCATCTTATATATATGTTGTTGTTGCTTGATTGCTTGTGAATTAACATGCATGACAAGTTTTATTGAAGCATGATTTTATATTGTTTGACATTCCACATTTATAATAATATAATCTTCAGATTGAATTGGAAAGTTATGATCCGTTTAAATTGGCCAATAGCTTATTCAACAAGAAAGGATTTATTTAAGTTGGTTATTTACTTAATCACAAGAAAAAGTGTTTCTAATTTTATTCACACATTAATAGAAGGTAATGAGCAATATTTTTATACTGTGCCACTCACAGCTTAATGTGTGGTCAAGTAAAAGGTAAATAGTTGGCTACTCATAGTTATGTGTGGTAAAGGAAGTTTAGTTAATAAAGGACACACATAAGATTATTTTTAGAATCACCTTAAATCGAAGATAATTAATATGGTTTTTGTGATTTTATGCATGTTTTTATGTGAGGTTATGGTGGGGTCATACTATTGTTTAAACGGCTAAACACGTAAAGTGAAAGAGTATGAACAATGGGGGGGAGTCGTAGGACAATGATATATGACTTCTTAATTGGAGTAACGTGTGTTGTACTCTTTTATACTTAATGTGCTGGAATTCCGTCACTTTATGTGACATAGGTAATACATTCTTGGAGTTGCTCCAAGTTGGTGCCCATAGATTTTAAAGGAAGGAACCCGTTCGATACGAATCCAAAGTTTATAATTTACTATTTATTTGTTTAAGTGTGGTCAAGCACAAATGAGAGTATTAACAGAAGATGTTGTATGCTTATTTTATTTTGTTCTGTTGGATAGTCTAGTAGTTATGTACTCACTTTGCTGCTTGTTTGTTTTGTTGTGCATCGCTTTGTCTTAGACTTGGCCCTACGGTGGACCACTGTTGGTGAGTAGTGTCTGGAATAAGAAAAGGTACAGGTACAAGTGGGAATAAGTCATTCATGTGGTGCTAGAGTTGAGAGTGCTTGCATTGTATTGTGTTCGTAGTATTCTTAATTTATTTCTTATGGAGTTATTTACTATTTGTAGATGTTTTATTTTCGTGTTAAGATTAAGATTTGGTTTTGAAGGTTTCATTTTATGGGTTCGGGTATAATTAAGTTTAAGTTGATTTTCTTTGATTTGTTGATTTTAGTTGACATTATTTTTGACGGTTGAGTTTTTAAATTGTTTTGGTTTTTCAAGACTTCAGATGTAGTGCTTTGATAAGTACCTTAGTCGTTTCACACTCAAACAGTGTTCTTTTCGTGGCGATTAATGCTTTGGTTTTCCTAGTTTTAAGGAATTTAAATTATATTTCCTTATATTTATAATATGTTTTACGAGGAAAATTAAAAAAGGAGTTAGAAAATTCCATGTGTATACTCATTGGTTTATTGTATTTACAAACGGTAATGCCGAAATTTCACCTCAATCTTTATTTGTAAATTTAGTTTATGATGACTACAATGTTTTTAAATTGTTTTATTGATCATAACATTAAAAACTTTTGCATCATGTGATTCTTTATGCTTTTATATTTCCATTCTTTTGGTTTAGAAACTTACTTAATAGAATTCTAATCTTATTTTTATACTTATGTTTTTGTAAGATAATGAGAAGACTATGGATATTTGCTTGGCGGAGGCCCAAGAATCTCGAAAAATGGGCGCATCTTTTCGGCTTCTAAGGGGAGAGCAACGCAACATCTTTATAGATGATAACCACCATAGAATAGGCATGAAGGCATAAAGATATAAAAGATCTCCAAGCGTACAATCAGCCCTACAAGGTTTTCCACAAGGAACATGTGTATAACTTGGCATCTAATAAAGTTTGAGAATGGCCTATCGCATAGATGGGGAATTGGATTAATGACTACATGCCCTGTTCCTAATGGTCTGCCCGGTCCTAATGGTCGAAACCAGTAGGTCCCATCATTACTTACAGAGAGCTCACCCTTGAGTTCTTATCCAGCTACCACTTCCATGTCACTCAGGACTCTCTTACTAGAAAGAAAGACTCATATTAGTTTCAACCATTTTTGGGCAGCACTTATGAGAGATGGGTTGGGATGATTTAATGAGAGTGTTCTATGGAATGATGAGAATGTGTTCTGGTCTAAAGCTGACCAACTAGTAGGGACCTTATTTGATGGAGCTTGTTGGGAGAGGATTACAGATGCCACATCTCTAATATTACTTCCACTACGGCTAAGGCGTTGGAGGTTCAGCATCCTGCTCTCCGTACTTTCTCAAAATATGTGGTATATTTGCATGCTTTTCAAGATGGAAGTTGGGACGTTTTATTGCGATGAGATTAGACTCCTATGGATGGTTACAGAGGGTTTGCTGACCCCTCACCACAAACTTAAGGTCTCTCTGGCTCGCGGCGGTCATAGAGATTGCAGAAGGAATTTGTTGCCTGTTTCAAGTGGGAGTTTTGGACAGTTTTATTGCGATGAGATTGACTCCTATGGATGGTTACGAAGGGTTTGCTAGACAGCCTCTCCACTACACAACTTTAATTTCCCTGGCCTCCGGTTATAGAGAGCAGAGGAACTCACTAACACCGGCACCATATGGTAGTTGGTATGATTACATGGCTGGCCCACACTCTAGGCCATAATGAAGATATCCACGAGCTGAACCCGATCGAGGAGAACCCCTACCTCGACATTACGGCCCTTCGAGCTGAAAACTTTCGAAAACACTATTAGAGAGGGCACAGAGAAGTGACGAGGTTTGGTGTGTCGGAGATCTCATGGTGTTATCTGCCTAATGCTTATGTCAGCCTCCCATATCAGGAGCACCTTAGATGACAAAACCCCTAGAGGATTCCACCTGAACATCATGACAGGAGAGGGCAGACTCTGAAAGAGAGTAGTTCAGATGGTCAACCTGATTAACAGGCAGCGGACACCCTCAGCGCCATCCAAACCCACCGCGACCAGGCCTCCGAGACACAACCTCCTGGTCGTTCCTCCTCCACCTTTGATATGACACACTTGATGTACGATTGATGACTGCACCTCTATAACCGCAAAGGTTTGACAGGGTGATTATTCACTTAGAGGATCCGTTCCGATGTTGGTTTGTGCAGCGAGTAGTGGAGAGAGCATATGAGCAATGTGGCCACCTAACTAGACCCTAGCACCGAGCCTACTTCCTACCCTTATTAGCCATTTTATGACCAGTACTATCCTAGTTACTGGGGACACGGTGAAGTAGAGCTCGGCTGCTCAGCTCTTTCTCTATTCATGGTTATTTGTCCCGAGACGGGACACAAATTGGTTTGGGGGTGGTTTTCTTTTATATGTATATATGTTTTGCTTTCTTTTAGCTTAGTTTTTTTTCTTTTCTTTTTTTATTTGTTTTTGTTTCATCCTTTTTCTTTGGAGTTGGCTTGTTTTTCCCTTTTCAGGATAATTTCCAGCTGGATGTATTTTGTTTCAATGATTAATTGACTCTATTAGGAGTTGAAATTGATTTGGTAGACCGTTCCAACCTCTTTTTCAATATTCCCATTGAGCGGCACGCCCGGGTGACCCGGGGGATGGCCGAAGACACACACATGGACGGCCCCTCTTACTCCTTCTTCCTTATATTTCTTTCTTCCCGCATACATTCTTCCTTATTCCAATCAAAGCACCTCAATCTCCCTCCATACTTCTAGCCTTCACTCAATCTTTCTTTCACTATATCTTTTCCTTTCACAAACTCTAAAAAAAAATTCATCATCCCTATTTTTCATCCCTCTACAACTCCACACCAAAAACGCCCCACAAATCACAAAACATCCATACACCAAAATCTAACCTCCGTTTAAATACCGTTTACCTTCACTATGGCACCAAAGATGGCAAAGAACGGGAACTAGAAGACAGAGAAATAAGAGCAACTAGGATTGGGCGTGCTTCAACATATGGGTAGTTGCTTTTGGTTCTCAAAAAGCAAAGGTATAATTCAAAACTTAGCTAAGGCATGTTACTCCTACTCGGTTCCTAATCATAACTTTACTACGTGCTATGGCTGTTTATGATTAAACGAGGAATGTTTAAATCAATGGGTAGGCATAGATTTTTTTCACATGGATGCTCCTCCACCCCGATCTTACTTATGAGTTTTTATCTAACTTTCAAATTAATCGTCTCTACCCTAAATTCCGGTTAAAGGAGTCGAATTTCGTTTGTTTGATAGATATGAAAAAATTGAGGATTGGGCTATTTTACCTTGCTAGTATGGGGTGTGATAAGCCCCCTAAAGCATATGATATATATCTCGGTGGTGGTATTATTGTGACTAGGTTGAGCTATATAGTTGGCAACATGCCAAGGCTAACTCATTCACCAGGTATCGCACGTGTGACCATCGTTTCCCTGCGGGAACATCATTGGTGAGGATGAGCAACATGAGGTTCATACTAGGGAAATGTAATTTTTAGAAAAATTATTTTCCTCTCCTCTTCATCTTCCTCCTCTATGGCTACGCATTTTAATTTTCAATGTAAGAATTTATGATGGTATTGATAGATTTGGGCACCCCAACGTTATCAACAAGTATTCGGAGGTCTTTACTTATATCGCCAGGTATTGTCAGATAGATTTTGAGTTTCTAAACTGCACCTGTGGGGTAAGACCATGGATGCCACCTATCTTGGCCAATTGATGGCTAGAGATTTTATTTGAGGGTGGCTGGATTGTGGTTATTGGGTCATCAATGAGGTTTCTGTTATCTTCCAATTCTTTTCCTACTAGGTTTGTTGCCAGACCAACAGTCGTTACTATGCCATTCAATGACAATGTGTAGCCTCCAACGCAAGTAAAACATACTTACTTTCGGGGTGGGTTAGGTAGTCTCTCGGTCTTAGCCGACAAGAAGAGGAGCAACAGCAGCCATAGCATTGTAATCGCAGATGGACCCCACCCACATGGAAGTGTCAGATGAACCGCTACAAGATCAGTTTACTAGTTCTAGTTGCCAAAGTAGCAGTTCATGCAGTGGTTCAATAACTTCCAGTAGGACCACTCTCGGGCTATGTACCAGGATTATGATCATTTTTGTTTTCTCAAGTGTGGCGCTTTCTACGACGCCTCACCCTTCATGGTACACATTTTACCTCTAGAGGGGTCTAGTAGAGGGGTGGAAGCTTGGTGATGTGTATGATGATTGTAATGAAGACACTGATGCTTTTCTCCCAGATTCTGATTGAGAGGTGTTGATACTTATATACCTTTAGCAATAGACATTTTTGAGTCCGACTTTGGGGAGGTTAGGTTATTTTCTTTCTAAGTTTAGATTTTTATGGCTTTTGTGTGGTTTTTTTTAATGCTTTCTTAGGGGTGATGTAGATGCTTTGTACTACGCGTTAGAGTATGGATTATATATAATACAAAAAAAATGTACAGCTTTCATAGTTGGAACTTATTACTTTCTTAGTTAGTAATTGATTGAATGATGTGAAGTTTGAAACTATAGATGATGTCCTTCTATGTGCCGCATTTTATTTTTTTAAAAAATTTTTTCATTGATGGGGCCTATGATGAGTTATGTTTTGGGGATCCAAACCTGGATTCCTACCTTGGTTTAGCCTAAAGTTTATTTCATATCTTGGCTATATGCCCGTGTGCATAATAGCAGGCCTTGAACCGTTTTAGCAGGAGGATTTGAGTCGCATTTGCCTGTGATATGCATTATTTTTTATTCATGTGTGCTTAGTTCCCCCCCCCCCCCCCCCAATTATATTATTGTCATATTATTATTATTATTATTGTTATTATTATTATTATTATTATTATTATTATATCTTTTATTATTATTTTTTCTTTTAATCTATTTAATTTATAAATCTCACCTAATCTCTCTCCTCATATCTATCTTCTTCTTCCTCCGTAGCTCCATTAAAACCGCAAAACCTCAAACTTCAAACCCCCATAACTCACTCCATACCACTCCAAATTTTAAATTTGGACATAACACTCCTCTCACTACTCTAAACAATTTTTTGAAGTCAAAATTCGAAGAAAATCAACGAATCACATCACCTAGAGTTCAAATTTTTCGAACTAAATTTTGCTTGATTTTGGGTTTTGTTCTTCAATTTCCTTGCAATTTCTTGATCTACTATCATCTATTGAGGTATAACTTACTTTTTATCCATGTTTCATGAAGTTGTATGAAGTTTTCATGAATTTCTAATTTTTGGGTATTTTTATTACGAATTTATTTTTTAATTTTAAACTTGATTATTGTTGCTTATGAGTGCATAATTATTATTTTTATGCTTCAATGTCATGTTTAGAATTGTTAATTATGAGTAATTGGAAGTTCTGTGCTATTTTGTTGAGTGAGATTTTCATGAAATTTTGGATGATTGTTGATGATTTTGTTGAGAATTCGTAGTGTTCATTAGTTAAATTCATGCTTAAAGTCTTTAGAATAATATAAATCATGCTTTGAATTGGATTTTATGCTAAATTTTGCTCTAACTTTATCCATGAATTTCTATTAGCAACCTCATTATTGAACTTCGATGCTTAAAATTTTGGTTGAGAGTTGCTACTAGTTCTAGATAAGCTAGTTGTTAGTGTTCTCAAAGTATTATTGGAGTAGTTTGAATGGTCATAGTTGCTTAGTTGTGGATTCATATTATGGTTGAAGTTGATTTTTGGCATTTAGTTTGGTGTTTTCATTGAATATGAGCTTGAGAATTTTGATTTTTGGTTGCATACAATCTAATTGATGCTTATGGAATGAATTTTGTTGGTTATAATCATTGTCATATTTTTTTAAGAGAATTTGTAGTTCTCATTGTAATACCCCATATTTTCACGTATTTTAAGGAGCTATTTTCATATTTTATACGTATATTTTCAATATTTTTATTGAGAAATTATATTCAATAAGCATATTAAACAAACGAAATTTCAATAAATTTTAATTAAAATAATTATTTAATGTTTATAAATAATATTTTAAATGTTTTATTAAATATTTTGAAAAGTTTCTAGAAAAAGAAATTTTTAGAGTTTCCTAAATTATTTTAAAACAAGGGCATAAAAGTAATTTCAAACATTAAGAGTATTTATGTAATTACACCAAATCCTACTTTAGGGCCTATAAATACCACTTAAAACCCCAAATTTTCAGATTTAGGTTGCAACTTTATGATTTAGGATTCCAAAAAGATTTTGAGAGAAAAGAAAAAAAACTTGGGAACAAAAAAAAAAAAAAGAAAAAAGTCAAAAAATTTTGGAAGGAGAAAAAAAAGCCTTCGCACCTCCCCTTCGCCACCTCGGTGGTGTCGGAAACCCCACCTGCCGTTGCCGCCGCTCCGCCATGCGCCAACCTCTTCCTCCCCCTTTGGTATTTTTTTCGAAACCCTTATACGAAATTTTTTTCTTCTCTTTTTCTTTTTGATTCAATTTTGCAAATTCATGTTTATATTTATCATTAATCTCGTTTCTATAGTTTTAATGATGTTTTCATGAAGTTATAATTTAGGTTAAAGCATGAATTTATTTGTTGTTCATGAAATTTTAAATTAGGGTTTATAAAATTATGAAATTCTTGAATTTATGGTTCGTAATGATTTAAACTTTAATATTATGATCATAAATTGTTGTTGAGTGAATTTATGATGATTTTATGAAGTTTAGATTGATTTTTAAAGGTTTTAATTACAAATTATATTGCTGTCAAACATTATAGTCAAGAAAATCAATAAAATAAATATTTTGAACATGTTTTGTTTTATGAAAAATTATTATTCTTAAGCATAGATTTGATTCATGATGTTGTTTTGGATGAATTTATGATTTTTAAAGATTTTATGAGGAATTTATAATGTTTTTATGTGTTTTAATGGGTTTTAGATGAATAAATAAAGCTGTAATTTTTTAGTAACACATGTTTATGCCCAATAAAAATAGTAACAAGTGACATAGTAAGTATAATTGTTTTTAATGCATCTAAGTATTGTATATTGATCTTAGGACATGACTATGGTGTTTTATGATCAAAATATGATATTTACAAAAGGTTTAAAAGTGTGTTTAAGAAGGTTGACAAAGCTGCCATTTTTGTAAAATTACCGAAATCGAGTATTTTGCAATGGAAAAATTAAACCAAAGTATGGAATTGAATAGACACCATATATGGAATGTTTTGGACAAGTTGCTAATGGAGAAAGTTAGTTTAGAGTAGTTGTAGAACATAGTCAACAAGGTTTTAATTTAGTTTCGGTTTTCTCTATGTAGTAAACTTCGATTTTGTTGAATTTTAGAAGTTGTGGTGGATCACCACTACAACACAAGTACGTAAGTACTAAAGACAAACATAGAAACTAGATTAATGGTTGTTTCATCTTATATGATATGTTGTTGTTGCTTGATTTGCTTGTGAATTGACATGCATGACAAGTTTTATTGGAATCATGATTTTATAGTGTTTTAACATTACACATTTATAATAATATAAATTTTTCAAGATTGAATTGGAATCTTATGATCAGTTTAAAATTGGCCAATAGCTTACTGAAGAAGAAAGGAAGTTATTTAAGTTCGTTAGTTACTTAATCAACAAGAAAAAAACGTTTGTGAATTTTTATTCACACAGTTATAGAAGGTAATGAGCAAATATTTCTATACATGTTGCCAATCACAGTTAAATGTGCGGCCAAGGAAAAGGTAAATAGTTAGCCACTCACAGTTTAATGTGTGGTCAAGGAAACGGTTGTTAGCCACTAACAGTAAATGTGTTGGAAAGGAAGTTTAGTTTAATTAAAGGACACAAATAAGATTATTTTTAGAATCACCTTAAGTCGAAGATAATTAGTATGGTATGTGTGATTTTATGCATGTTTTTATGTGAGCTTATGTGTGAGTCATAACATTGTTAAACCAGCTAAACACATAAAGTGGAAGAGGATTCACACCAAAACTCTTGGAATATATATACCTTGAGTATAAACAATGGGGGGGAGTCGTATGGAACAATGATCTATGACTTGTAATTGGAGCACAAGGTGTTGTACTCTTTTATATTTTTAATGCGCTGGAATTCCGTCACTTTATGTGACATAGGTAATACCTTCTTGGAGTTGCTCCCAATGCAAGTTGGTGCCCAATATGGTGATTTTAAAGGAAAGGAAACACGTTCGATGCGAAATCCAAAGTTTAAATTTAATAATTAACTTGTTTAAGCTGAGTCTATGCACAGATGAAGAGTTGTTAACGGTAAGATGTATGTATGCTTTTATTATATTTTATTTTGTTCATGTTGCATAGTCTTTAGTGGTTATGTACCCAGCTTTGCTGACTGTTTATTTTGTGTGCATGGCTTTGTCTTGGACTTAGCCCTACGATAATCCACATGTTAGCGAGTAGTTGTTTGGAATAAGAAAAGCTACAGGTACAAGTGGGCATAAGTCATTCATGCTGGGCTGGAGTGAGAGTGCTTGCATTATAGTCTTCGTAGTTTGTTAACATACTTGTTTATGGAGTTATTTAACTATTGTTGGATGTTTTTTTTTTTCGAAGTTTAAGTTTTGTTTTGAAGCGCCATTATTATGGTTCCGAAGTATAATAAAGTTTTAAGTAGATTTTCTTTTGGTTTTTGTTGATTTTAGTTTGAGATTATTTTTGAGGTTTAAGTTTTTAAATTGGTTTTGGTTTTTCTAAGAATTCCGCTGTAGTGCTTTGATAAATGCCTTAGTCGTTATCACCGTGGTGGTAATGCTTTGGTTTTTCCTACTTATTTATGATTTTTAATAATTATATTTCCTTGATATTTATAATATGTTTTCCGGAAAATCTAAAAAAGGAAGTTAGGAAATTCCAGGGTGTTACAAACTGGTTACCAGAGCTTAGTTTTCGAGATAAAATAAAATTTTATTTTTAAGGGTTCCCTAAGTTTTGTTTTGGGAAAGAGGAATTTCTTATTTTAGGAAGTTATTGGAATGAAAATTTTTTCTAAAAATTGAAAGTTTTGAAAAATAAATGTTTTAAAATCATTTACATGTGCCATTTTGCAAGGAATTCAGGTATGTACTAATTGTTATTGCTTTAATATCATGTGCTGTGATTGGGTAGCAAGTTTGGGCATGTAGGATCGACTTTATTTAATTTCATTCATGCATTTAAGTACATGTTTTGAGATGTTGCGTATGTGACTAGCTATGTGTAAAAGAAATTTTTTGTTAGCCGCAAGACCTTTTTGTTTTAGAACTGTTAGTTTGGTTTTGTTGTGGGAAGGATGGGACATCAGTTTTAAGTGTTGTGCAGGATGGTGGATAATATGCCTAATAAGGATACTCAGATGGGGACATGGGAAAAGAAGGACTATGAGAGTCCACCCCAATATGTCTGGAAGATACGATTTTATTGTTGTAGATGATTACGGTGTTGAAGCTACCGTAGTGAGACCAACCTGATCATGTGACTGCGCTAATTGTTAGTTGCTTGCCAAACTGTCCACCCTAGCTGGAGATTAAGGTAATGTTCAATGACTTTCATTTTAGTCGAGGACTTTGAAATTACACCAAGTATAAAGATGCAGTTGGTCAATGTGGTTGCGATTGGAGGTATTTGGAAGGTTATATCGCAAGAAAGGAGGAGTTCCAGGAGTGGAATGCAAGTGAGGAGAAACCACCCACACTGAGCCTAAATTATCATGGAGATGATGAGATGGTTGTGAAGGAAACTACTTCTAGTTCACGAAGTTATGAATCGAAGGATAGCTCGTGCTATGAGATTAATAATCCAAATCCAGTAATCCCGGTGTATGTAGATTTGGTATCTGATTCTGAGGATGAAGAAGAGCTTGACCCTGAGGAAGATATGGATGTAGATACAGAGGAGGATATGGAGGATGAGGTGAAGGATGATCCCGAGTTTATGCCTAAGAAATATGTGATGTCGAAGGACAAAAAGGATAATGTTTTTGTTTAGAAGTTTTATTATAGATATGAGTTAGTTAATATTGTTTAGCATTGTTAATGATTAGATTGTTGGAAATTTTAGGTTGTTATTTTCTTAATGAATCAATGGCAGTGAGCCATAAGGAAATATTAGGAGGAATTAACCAATAAAAATTCTTATGGAAATGAAATAATAAATGAATCAGTTCTTGTAGGAATTGAAGCCTCAAATAAAGTAGCAACAAGGGAATTATTTTTATTTATTATGTATTTTATTATTGTTTTAATGGTTGTGTAAATAATCAAAACTAAGTGAATCATTCACTCTAAAAGATTGAAAACTTCTTTTGTGAGACGAATTGAGAAAATGTATTATGTTATAAATTTATGTTGTTCTAACTTAGAATTAGACATAGTTTAATATAAAGGACTTTTCCCTCTATAGGAGAAATAGGATGGCTCAACGTAACAATAATCAGCTGAATGATGTTGTGAGGTAATTAGCCACTGTAGCTGAACAGTTAGCTGCTAGAGGAAATGGAAATGGTAATGACCCTGCTGGGAAACCTTTCAAGAAGATTTCTCAAAGTAAGCCACCCACTTACCGAGGAGAGCACAATCCAACTATTCTAGAGGGGTTGAGAGAATTTAACAAGCTGTTCGGAGCAGTTGAGTGTCCAGAAGAGCCTAAGGTGAACCATGCAGTTTACTATTTGAGAGGAGAAGCTAATCTTTGGTGGTCATAAAATGAAGCTGTGATTAGAGCCTTGCCAGGGTTAAATTGGGATGTGTTTCAAGAACATATCAGCAACAAGTTTTATCCTCTATTCCTTCGGAAACAGAAAGCTGATGAGTTTCTGCAGCTTAAGATGGGAAGTATATCGGTTACAAAGTATTACTCTAAGTTCACAGAGTTGTCTAGGTTTACTAAAGAAGTTTTGGCAACCGAAAAGGTGAAGACTAGTCCTTATGAGAGAGGGTTACCGTTAGACATCCAGTTGCAGTTAGCCAGGCAAGTTTTTGAGTCTTTAAATGTGCTATATGGTAGAGCTGTGCATCTGTATGCCCTAGACCAGAAAAAGGAGGTGGAAATGGAGGAGGTCAGACTAAGACCTCGAGTACTAAAAGGTGAGCGAGGGAGAAAAGAAAGGATGGTGGAGGAAACATCAACCAACAAGGGAGTCATGGTGGATTTAAGAAACCTCGGTTCAACAATAACTTCAAGGGTAAATGGGGAAACTTTCGGAAGCCTGCTAATCGAAATGGGAATAGGGCTCAGATGGCTAATCAAGGAGGTCGTGTGTATTTCTGCAAGAAGTGTCCTAACAATCACCCAGGTAAGGACAGTGTAGGGAACCCAGTAACTTGTCGATTGTGTAACAAGCTTGGACAGCGTGAGTATGAGTGCATCTCCAAGAACAGGGGGAAGGAAGGACAAGGTTCTCAATTCAAAGGGAACACAACTAGGGTTAGCAAAAGGGTTTCCAAGGAAACGTGGGAGGAAAGGCAACACCTCAAGCCAGGAATAGAATTTGGAGTGGAAATGGAGGAAGTCAGACTAAGACCTCGAGTACTAGAAAGCTGAATGTGATGGCTCGAAGTGAAGCTGATGCTAGTAACGATGTAATTACTGGTACTTTCTCTATTTACTCTCTTCATGTTAAAGTTTTGTTTGATTTTGGTGCAACATATTCTTTTGTATCTACTAAGATTTTGGAAAAGTTAAAGATACAATAGATATGTCGATAGTGTTATCATCAGGACAAGAAGTACAGTGTTAGATGAGATTTTTGGCTGTTCCAATTGAAATTGAGGGAGTGGAGTTTAAAGCTAACCTAATTGAGTTTGATTTCGATGACTTGGAAGTTATTCTGGGAATGGATTAGTTGAGTGAGCATAAGGCTGAGATTCTGTGTGAGCCACAAAAGATCTCGTTTGTTAATAAGGGTAAGAAAGTGAGCTATTGGAGGGCAGGAAGGTCAAAACATAACAAAATAGTGTCGGCAATGAGGTTTACTAGATTCGTGAAGAGAGGTTTTCCAATTTACCTTTGTAGTTTGAGGGATGTAGATCATGTTGAGATTGCTATGCCCTAGGACATTGAGGTAGTGAGGGACTTTCTGGACGTGTTTCCGGAGGAAATTCTGGGGATGTCTCCGAAGCGAGAAATCGACTTTACCATAGACTTAGTTCCAGGAACAACACCTAATTCCAAAGCACCATATAGGATGGCACCTGCGGAAATGAGTGAGTTGAAAGAGCAGTTACAAGAGTTGTTTGAGAAGGGTTACATTAGGACTACTGCTTCATCTTGGGGAGCACCAATGTTGTTTGTAAAGAAGAAAGATAGGAGTCTAAGGTTGTGTATTGACTATAGGGATTAGAATAAGGTGACGATTAAGAACAAGTATCCTTTGTCGAGGATTGATGACTTGTTTGATCAATTAAAAAGAGCAACTGTGTTCCCAAAGATTGATTTGAAGTCAGGATGCCATCAATTCAGAATTGCAAATGACGACATATCAAAAACGACTTTTCGTACGAGGTAGGGGCATTATGACTTCACTGTTATGCCTTTCGGGTTAACTAATGCGCTAGCAATTTTCATGGACTTAATGAATAGGATCTTACAATGGTTCTTAGATAAGTTTGTGGTTGTTTTTATTAATGATAATTTGGTGCAATCCAAGAGTAAAGAGGAACATGTAGAACATTTGAGGACAAGTTTGATGAAACTAAGGGAGAATAAATTGTGTGCTAAGTTCTCAAAATGTGAGTCCTAGTTAGAGAAAGTAGCATTCCTAGGACATTTCATATCGAAAGAGGGCCACAGAAGGGAACCCGCGCATCCATTATGCGCTATTTGAGTCTTCTCCCCAGCGCCTATCGGCTCGACGTTCCGTAGTCTATACTATACGCTATTTGGAGCTTCGCCTCCATGTCTTGCAACCTTTCGCTTCAGTCTTCGAAATTGAGCCCTACGGGTGCAGGAAGGAATTCTTATCGCTTAGCGCTTGTGCTCAGGTAAAATGGCCTATGAGAACCCTGATGAACTATATCGCGGTCACCGCTGTCCTACTTGACTGACTAAACCTCACCGAAGGCAAATCTCGCCCCATCAAGCATTTTCACTTGAGCGGCAGGTGGATTGTCATTATTTGGTAGGAACAGGATCGAAGAGCTTCATATCGACGTCTTACAACTCAGTATCGAAGATATTTGCTTAGTTGCTAGACGAACGAATATTCAATGTAAATTCAAAATTGACTTCTTTGGCAAGGTATGTTCGATTGAGCTTCTATTAGTCATCTTAGACAGATCGGCAAGCAGTTGAACTCTTTTCCCAAAGGATAGGAAGGGAAATCTTTCTCCTCTTACATGAATCCAATTTTCATTTCATCCGGGAAAAGCCATCTTTTTCTCAACAATGTCTTTGTCATTTGATCCGTTGTCAACGAGAATTTATAATCGGGGACCGAGAAACGGGGAAAACTGCTATTGCTATTGATACCATATTAAACCAAAAGCAACTGACTCAAAGTCGAATTGTGATCCAAGGATTCAATCTAGAAAGTCAGCATGCTGAAGTAGGTCCAGCCAAGATCGAAGCAGTACGTAAAGGAGTGGCCTACGGATGTACAAAGTTTCTTAGGGCTAGCAGGTTATTATAGGAGGTTTTTTAAGGACATTACGAAAATTGCTAAACCAATGACGTCGTTTTTTATGAAGAAGGATTGTAAGTTTTTATGGAGTTATAAGTGTGAAGAGGCATTTCTGACCTTAAAGAAGCGTTTAACTACAGCTCCGGTGCTGACTTTTCCAGATGGCAGTGATTCGTATGATCTGTACAGTGATGCTTCTAAGAATGGTTTGGGAAGTGTTTTAATGCAAAATAGAAAGGTGATTGCGCATGCTTTAAGACAATTGATGCCATACGAAGCAGACTACCCTACTAAGGATCTCGAGCTAGCGGCGATCGTGTTTGCTTTAAAGATATGGAGGCATTACTTGTATAGGGTAAAGTGTAGGATCTACACAGACCGCAAGAGTTTAAAGTACTTTTTCACTCAAAAAGATTTAAACATGAGACAAATGATATTGCTTGAGTTGCTCAAAGATTACGATTTAGACATCCAATACCATGAAGGGAAGGCCAATGTAGTAGCAGATGCTTCAAGCCGTAAAACAAAGCATGGAGTGAATAATTTTGTGGTCGGTCACGAACTGTGTAGAGGCATGGAGAGCATGATCATATAGATAGTGAAGGAGGGAGAGTTAGAAGGAATACTTCATAATCTTAGTATTTAACCAACAGCATTTGAGGAGATTAAGAGGAACCAGGAGGGAGATGTGAAATTGGATAGTATAAAGGGGAAATTGAAAGCAGGAAAGGCTATGGACTTTAAGATCCCTGAAGATGGAAGCTTGAGATAAAAAGGAAGGTGGTGTGTACCACAGAAGTGTGAAGATTTGAAACGACGAATCATGGAGGAAGGTCATAATACACCGTATTCAAAGCATCATGGAGGTGATAAGCTGTATAAGGATTGGAAGAAGGTGTATTGGTGCCCTAGGATGAAAAGGGAAGTGGCTAAACTCATGAGCAAGAGTCTTACTTTTCAAAAGGTGAAATTTGAGCATAAAAGACCACAAGGAGAAGTCCAACCACATGAAATACCAGGATGGAAATGGGATTGCATATCGATGGACTTTGTAACTTGCTTGCCTAAGTCGACGAATCAAAATGATACCATATGGGTTGTGGTGGATAGGCTTACAAAGTCAGCGGTGTTATACCAATGAAAGAGACTTGGAGGATGGAACAACTTGCAAAGGCTTACATAAAGCATGTTGTGGGGTATATGGAGTTGAGCATAGTTCACAATAAAGCATGTTCGGGACGAAACTTCTTTTAAGGTGGTTATTTTCGTATTTTATACATATGTTTTTAATATTTTTAATGAGAAATCATATTCAATAAGAATATTAATCAAAGGAAATTTAAATAAATTTTAATTAAAATAATTATTTTATGTTTATAAATAATATTTTATATTTTATTATATATTTTGAAAAGTTTCTAAAAATAGAATTTTTAAAGTTTCCGAAATTGTTTTAAAATAAGGGCATAAAAGTAATTTCAAACTTAAAGGTTATTATTGTAATTGCACCAAATCCTACTTTGGGGCTTATAAATACCCTTTAAAACCTCAAATTTTCAGATTTAGATTGCAATTTGTGATTTAGGATACAAAAAGATTTTGAGAGAAAAGAAAACAAAACTTGCGAGCAAAAAAAAAGTTGGAAAATTTTGGAAGGCGAAGAAAATAAAGCCTTCGCACCTCCCCTTCACCACCTCATCGACGCTGGAACCCCCACCTGCCGCCGCCGCCGTGCGCCACCCTCTTCCACCCCCTTTGGTATTTTTTTCAAAACCCTTATAAAAAAAATATCTTCTTCTCTTTTTCTTTTTGTAACAATTTTGCAAATTCATTGTTATATTTATGATTAATCATGTTTCTATAGTTTTATTTATGTTTTCATGAAGTTATGATTTAGTTGAAAGCATGAAAATTTTAAATTAGGGTTTATAAAATTATGAAATTCTTGATTTTATTGTTTTTAATGATACAGGCTTCAACATTATGATCATCAATTGTTGTTGGATGAATTTATGATGATTTTATAAAGTTTAGTTGATTTTTAAAGGTTTTAATTATAGATTATATTACTGTCCCAATTTTGAAATCATGAAAATCAATATAATAAATATTGTGAACATGTTTTGTCTTATGAAAAATTATTCTAAAGCATAGATTTGATTCATGATGTTGTTTTGGATTGCAAAAGATTCTTATGATGAATTTATGATGCTTTTATGAGTTTTAATGGGTTTCAGATGAATAAATAAAGCTATAAAATTTTAGTAACACATGTTTATGCCCAATAAAATAGTAACAAGTTACATAGTAAGTTATAATTGTTATTAATGCATCTAAGTACTGTACATTGATCTTAGGAGATGACTATGGTGTTTTATGATCAAAATATGATGTTTAGAAAGGTTTAAGAGTGTTCTTAAGAAGGTTTAGAAAGCTACCATTTTTGGAAAATTATCGAAAATAGAGTATTTTGCAATGGAGAAATTAAAATAAAGTATGGAATTGAATAGAGACCATATAGGGAATGTTTTGGAACAGTGATCCAATGTAAAAAGTTAGTTTAGAGTTGTTGTAGAATTTAGTCCACAAGGTTTTAATTTAGCTTCGTTTTTTTTTTTATGTAGGAAACTTTGATTTAGTTGACTTTTTGAAGTTGTGGCGGATCACCACTACAACACAAAGTACGTAAGTACTAAAGACAAACATAGAAACTAGATTCATGGTTGTTTCATCTTATATAATATGTTGTTGTTGCTTGATTTGCTTGTGAATTAACATGCATGACAAGTTTTATTAGAAGCATGATTTTATATTGTTTTGACATTCCACATTTATAATAATATAAATTCTTCAAGATTGAATTGGAAAGTTATGATCCGTTTAAAATTGGCCAATAGCTTATTCAACAAGAAAGGAATTTATTTAAGTTGGTTATTTACTTAATCAACAAGAAAAGTAGTTTCTAAATTTTTATTCACACAGTTAATAGAAGGTAATGAGCAAATATTTTTATACATGTTGCCACTCACAGCTTAATGTGTGGTCAAGTAAAAGGTAAATAGTTGGCTACTCATAGTTATGTGTGGTAAAGGAAGTTTAGTTTAATTAAAGGACACACATAAGATTATTTTTAGAATCACCTTAAATCGAAGATAATTAATATGGTTTTTGTGATTTTATGCATGTTTTTATGTGAGGTTATGTGTGAGTCATACTATTGTTAAACCGGCTAAACACGTAAAGTGAAAGAGTATGAACAATGGGGGGGAGTCGTATGGAACAATGATATATGACTTCTAATTGGAGTAACATGTGTTGTACTCTTTTATACTTTAATGTGCTGGAATTCCGTCACTTTATGTGACATAGGTAATACATTCTTGGAGTTGCTCCCAAGTTGGTGCCCAATAGATTTTAAAGGAAAGGAAACCCGTTCGATACGAAATCCAAAGTTTAAATTTAATAATTAATTTGTTTAAGTTGAGTCAATGCACAAATGAAGAGTTATTAACAGTAAGATGTATGTATGCTTTTATTTTATTTTGTTCATGTTGGATAGTCTAGTAGTTATGTACTCAACTTTGCTGATTGTTTGTTTTGTGTGCATCGCTTTGTCTTAGACTTGGCCCTACGGTGACCCACTTGTTGGTGAGTAGTTGTCTGGAATAAGAAAAGATACAGGTACAAGTGGGAATAAGTCATTCATGTTGGGCTAGAGTGAGAGTGCTTGCATTGTAGTGTTCGTAGTTTCTTAATTTATTTTCTTATGGAGTTATTTAACTATTGTTAGATGTTTTATTTTCGAAGTTTAAGATTTGGTTTTGAAGGGCCATTATTATGGGTCCGGAGTATAATTAAGTTTTAAGTTGATTTTCTTTTGATTTTTGTTGATTTTAGTTTGACATTATTTTTGAGGTTTGAGTTTTTAAATTGGTTTTGGTTTTTCTAAGACTTCAGCTGTAGTGCTTTGATAAGTACCTTAGTCGTTATCACGGTGGCGATAATGCTTTGGTTTTTCCTAGTTATTAAGGAATTTTAATAATTATATTTCCTTAATATTTATAATATGTTTTACGGAAAATCTAAAAAAGGAAGTTAGAAAATTCCATGGTGTTATACTCATTGGTTTAGTTGTATTTACAAACGGGTAATGCCGAAATTTCACCTCAACTTTATTTGTAAATTTAGTTTTATGATGACTACAATGTTTTAATTGTTTTATTGATCATAACATTAAACTTCTTGCATCATGTGATTCTTTATGCTTTTATATTTCCATTCTTTTGGTTTAGAAACTTACTTTAATAGAATTCTAATCCTTATTTTTCATACTTATGTTTTGTAGGATAATGAAGAAGACTATTGGATATTTGCTTGGCGGAGGCCCCAAGAAATCTCAGAAAATGGGGCATCTTTTTCGGCTTCTAAGGGGAAGCAACCAACA
Organism: Suaeda aralocaspica; assembly: GCA_016808085.1. Lineage (NCBI taxonomy): Eukaryota > Viridiplantae > Streptophyta > Magnoliopsida > Caryophyllales > Amaranthaceae > Suaeda > Suaeda aralocaspica. The sequence goes on from PYUH01000388.1 coordinate 817,388, forward strand.
TCTTATAGAGAACCACCATAGAATAGGCATGAGAGGCATAAAAGATATAAAAAGATCTCCAAGCGTACAATCAGCCCTACAAGGTTCTTCCACAAGGAAACATGTGATAAACTTGGCATTACTAATAAAGTTTTGAGAATGGCCTATCGCATTAGATGGGGGAATTGGATTAATGCTACCATGCCCGGTCCTAATGGTCTGCCCGGTCCTAATGGTCGAAACCAGTAGGTCCCATATACTTACAGAGAGCTCACCCTTGAGTTCTTATCCAGCTACCACTTCCATGTCACTCAGGACTCTCCTTAACTAGAAAGAAAGACTCATATTAGTTTCACCATTTTTGGGCAGCATTATGAGATGGTTGTGGATGAATTTAATGAGAGGTTTCTATGGAATGATGAGAATGTGTTCTGGTCTACAGCTGACCACAAGTAGGGACCTTAATTTGATGGAGCTTGTTGGGAGAGGATTACAGATGCCAACTCTACTATTACTTCCACTACGGCTAAGGCGTCGGAGGTTCAGCATCCTGCTCTCCGGTACTTTCTCAAATATGTGGTATATTGCCTGTTTTCAAGATGGAAGTTGGGACAGTTTTATTGCGATGAGATTAGACTCCTATGGATGGTTACAGAAGGGTTTGCTAGACAGCCTCTCCACTACAACTTTAAGGTCTCTCTGGCTCGCCGGTTCATAGAGATTGCAGAAGGAATATTGCCTGTTTTCAAGATGGGAGTTGGGACAGTTTTATTGCGATGAGATTAGACTCCTATGGATGGTTACAGAAGGGTTTGCTAGACAGCCTCTCCACTACAACTTTAAGTTCTCCCTGGCTCGCCGGTTCATAGAGATTGCAGAAGGAATCACTAACACCGGCACCATATGCGTAGTTGGTATGATTACATGGCTGGCCCACACTCTAGGCCATAATGAAGATATCCACGAGCTGAACCCGATCGAGGAGAACCCCTACCTCGACATTACGGCCCTTCGAGCTGAAAACTTTCGAAAACACTATTAGAGAGGGCACAGAGAGTGACGAGTTTGGTGTGTTCGGGAGATCTCATGGTGTTATCTGCCTAATGCTTATGTCAGCCTCCCATATCAGGAGCACCTAGATGGACAAAACCCCTAGAGGATTCCACCTGATAACATCCCATTACAGGAGAGGGCAGACTCTGAAAAGAGAGTAGTTCAGATGGTCAACCTGATTCAACAGGCAGGCGGCCACCCTCAGCGCCATCCAAACCCACCACGACCAGAGCCTCCGAGACACAACTATCCTGGTCGTTCCTCCTCCACCTTTGATATGACACACTTGATGTACCGAGTTGATGATCTGCACCTCTATAACCAGCAAAGGTTTGACAGGGTTGATTATTCACTTAGAGGACTCCGTTCCGATGTTGATTTGCTGCAGCGAGTCTAGTGGAGAGAGCATATGAGCAATGTGGCCACCTACTTATGACCCTAGCACCGAGCCTACTTCCTACCCTTATTAGCCATTTTATGACCAGTACTATCCTAGTTACTGGGGACCCGGTGAGTAGAGCTCGGCTCCAGCTCTTTCCTCTATTTTTCATGGTTATTTGTCCCGAGACGGGACACAATTTGGTTTGGGGGTGGTTTTCTTTTATATGTATATATGTTTTGCTTTCTTTTAGCTTAGTTTTTTTTCTTTTATTTTATTTTTGTTTTGTTTTCATCCTTTTTTCTTTGGAGTTTGGCTTGTTTCTTCCCTTTTCAGGATTAATTTCCAGCTGGATGTATTTTTGTTTCAATGATTAATTGGACTCCTATTAGGAGTTGAAATTGATTTGGTTAGACCGTTCCAACCTCTTCTTCTCAATATCCCATTGAGCGGCACGCCCGGGTGACCCGGGCGGATGGCCGAAGACCCACATGGACGAGCCCCTTTCTTTTACTCCTTCTTCCTTATCTTTTCTTTCTCTCACCGCATATCATGTTCTTCCTCATCCAATCAAATCCCAATCTCCCTCCATACTTCCTACCTTCACTCAATCTTTCTTTCACTATATCCTTTTCCTTTCACTAAACTCTAAAAAAAATTCATCTATCTTCCTATTTTTTTTCATCCTCTACAATCTCCACACCATAAAATTCCCCACAAATCACAAAATCATCCATACCCACCAAATCCTAACCTCCGTTTAAATACCTTTTTACCTTCACTAATGGCACCAAAGAGGCAAAGAACGGGAACTAGCGACAGGAGAAATCAAGAGCAACTAGAATTTGGGCGTGCTTCAACATATGGGTTAGTTGCTTTTGGTTCTCAAAAGCAAAAGGTATAATTCAAAAAACTTAAGCTAAGGCATGTTACTCCTACTCGTTTCCTTAATCATACTTTACTACGTGCTATGGCTGTTTATGATTAAACTGAGGAATGTTTAAATCAATGGGTAGGCATAGATTTTTCACCATGGATGCTCCTACCCACCCCGATCTTACTTATGAGTTTTTATCTAACTTTCAAATTAATCGTCTCTACCCTAAATTCCTGGTTAAAGGAGTCGAATTTCGTTTGTTTGATAGATATGAAAAAATTGAGGATTTTGGGCCTATTTTTTACCTTGCTAGTATGGGGTGTGATAAGCCCCCCTAAAGCATATGATTATATATCTCGGTGGTATTATTTGACTAGTGTTGAGCTATATAGTTGGCAACATGCCAAGGCTAACCTCATTCACCAGGTATCCGCACGTGTTACTCATCGTTTCCCTGCGGGAACAATCATTGTTAGGTATGAGCAACATGAGGTTCATACTAGGGAAATGTAATTTTTAGAAAAATTATTTTCCTCTCCCTCTTCATCTTCCTCATCTTATGGCTACGCATTTTAATTTTCAATGTAAGAATTATGATGGTATTGATAGATTTGGGCACCCAACGTTATCAACATCGTATTCGGAGGTCTTATTACTTATATAGCCAGGTATTGTCAGATAGATTTTGAGTTTCTTAAGACTGCACCTGTGGGGTCTAAGACCATGGATGCCACCTATCTTGGCCAATCTGATTGGCTAGAGATTTTAGAGGGTGGCTGGATTTGTTAGTTTATTGGGTCATCAATGAGGGTTTCTGTTATCCTTCCTAATTCTTTTCATACTAGGTTGTTGCCAGACCAACATTCGTATACTATGCCATTCAATGACAATGTTGTAGCTCCCAACGCAAGTACACGTACTTACTTTCGGGGTGGGCTAGGTAGTCTTCTCGGTCTTAGCCGCAAGAAGAGGAGCAACAGCAGCCATAGCATTTGTAATCGCAGATGGACCCCACCCTATGGCAGGTGCAGATGAACCCGCTACAAGATCAGTTTACTAGTTTCTAGTTGCAAAAGTAGCAGTTCATGCAGTGGTTCAATAACTTCCAGTAGGACCACTCTCGGGCTATGTACCGGATTTATGATCATTTTTGTTTTCTCAAGTGTGGTGCTTTCTACTGGACCTCACCCTTCATGGTACACATTTTACCCTATAGAGGGGTCTAGTAGAGGGGTGGAAGCTGGTGATGATGATGATGATTGTAATGAAGACACTGATGCTTTTCTCCAAGATTCTGATTGAGAGGATATTGATACTTTACTACCTTTAGCATTAAGGACATTTTTGAGTCCGACTTTGGGGAGGTTAGTTTTATTTTCTTTCTAAGTTTAGATTTTTATGGCTTTTTGGTGTGGTTTTTTTTAATGCTTTCTTAGGATGGTCAGATGCTTTGTACTACGCGTTAGGAGTAGGAGTTTATATATAACCAAAAAAAATGTACAGCTTTCATAGTTTGGAACTTATTACTTTCTTAGTTAGTAATTGATTGAATGATGTGAATGTTTGAAACTTATAGATGATGTCTTCTATGTGCCCCGCATTTTTATTTAAAAAAATTTTTTCATTGATTTGGGCATATGATGAGTTATGTTTTGGGGATTTCCAACCTGGACTTGACCTTGGTTTAGCCTAAAGTTATTTCATATCTTGCTATATGGCCGTGTGCATAATAGAGGCTTGAACCGTGTTAGCAGGAGGATTTGAGTCGCATTTGCTGTGATATGCATTATTTTTTATTCATGTGTGCTTAGTTTCTAATGCAGTTATGCTCTTGACATTGGATCCTAGTAGCTTTTGTTGTGGTTTTGTGCATGCAGCAAATGATGAAAGGCTTTCATTTATTTTAAAAGCCTCTGGATTTTTTTTAAATTTTAGGCATTCCATCACATATTTTTCCCTTCATCTCTTATTTTAAGCTTTTTATCCTTCATTTGTATTTTAGCCACATTAAAACCTATTAGCCGTGCTTTATTGCTATGTATGTGTGCCCAAGCTTGGCTTGGGGGAGTTTCGGAGTTGTTGTGGTGTTGTATGCAATTGATTGATGTTTTTGGTGGTTGTTGGTAAAACTGTGTTGGAATCATTATTTGATTAGGTTTTTATTGATAGGTTTCATCATAAGGCTCTCCATACCAATGTCTAGGCTAGTATAGTTCATTTGAAAAATTAAAGTTTATATTTTATATGGAGCCCAGTTATGGATGTGTGATGACTTTGTCTATTGTTATCTTATTAAGGCTAGTCATTAAGAGTCGTGAACCTAAGTTTTGAAAACAAAAAAACATAAAGAGAGCAAAAAGGAAGAAAAAATGAATGATGGAAATGAATACAAATGAAAATTCAAAACTCAAAAGAAGTGAAAATAAAGAAAGTAAAGCTTGTCAATATTTGATTGTGTTGTTGATTTATAAGTATTATGTTGTTGATGTGAATTGAAAAGGTTTGGTTTAGTTGGAATTGGATGTTGGAGAATGTTGTTGATATACTCTGGAGTTGACGAATTTCTTCAGTTTTACATTTGTATAGCCTGCATTCCACCACATTATCCCAAAGTTATCCTACCCATCTCTGCAGCCACATTAAAAGCTTATACAAGTCCTTTTTTATTTTCATGCACATGCTATGGTTTTTGTGATGTGAATCCTTTGTCAAGGTCGTAGAGCATTAATTGCATTTCGAGTCGAGATTGCATTAGGTTGAATGAGTACCCTTAACACTTGCATGAGGTGTGAGATGTGGGATTAGGTTCCACAAAAATTTTGCATTCAAACACTTTTTGCATTTGAATTCTTTAATTGGGAATAAGGGTGAGCTTGATTGTTTTATGCTGAATATTATGTGTGGAGTGACACCGAGTGAGCTACTCTAGTCATTGACTCCTATTTCTTACATGTTTGGCTTTTGATTTTGATGTAGGTGAACAACGACCAATGAATTTTGATGGGTTGGTTTAGGAACTTGTCTACTCGGAATTGCCTAAGTTGATTGTGTTTTGTATACAAAAGGGGAAAAATCATTGTTTTTTTGGTTTGTTTGCTTGAGCACAAGTAAAGGTTTGGCTTAGCGGAGTTTGATAAGTGAATATTTTATATATGTTTTACCCCCGTTCCCGAGTGGTTTTTAGCTCTAACGTTTCTCTTTTGAGCCGTTTTTACTAACGTTGGCCATTTATAGTCCTTTAGTGTTCTTTACGTTATTTTGACGGTTTTAATGATTTATTGTCATATGTCACGCTATTTGGAGGATTTGAAGAGTTACTGGAGAGTTGGAGATCATTTGGGAGGGCTTGGAAATGTTTAGGAACCATTCGAGAAGGACATAGATGCAAATGAACAAGAACGACGAAGAACGAAGCTTGCAAGCGGTTCGCTCGAGTCAATGTCTCTATGCCCAAGTACTAGGTGTTTAACCCGCTCACCAAGGTGGGCCGCTCCAAGTCACCTTTTAGCCTTTGTTCGACTTGTTTTGGGCTTTCACATAAATAACTTTTGTTCCTAGGCCAGTGTATGAACTTTTTATCATAATTCTAAATCCTAAATCTCTAGTTTTATCTCTTTAAGTTGTAAAAAACTCCAATCATTCATTCAATACAATTCCAAGTTTTAATTCAATTTTCTTTATTATTGATTAAAAAATTTATGTTCAAAGTTGATGATTTAGTATCAGTTAATTATTTTTAGTTTTTATTTTTTGCCCTAGAATCCATGTTAATTTGTTTATTTAATTCAACCATTTTTTTAGTTTTAGTTCTTAATATCGGTTTGATTCCTGCTGTTTATAATATGTGTGAGTAGTTTAATTTCTAGGGCTAGGGGATCCATGATCCATCCCAATGAATTTGATTCACGATTGGTTAATATAATATATGTCGTTTCTGAATTCCTATTTTCAATTTATATTACTTGCAATTGAATACTGGCCAGGTTTAATCGTTAGTATGATAATTGTCGAAATTGGTGCCGAGAGGTAAGATTACCACAATGAGATCACAGGGATAATAGGCAAAAAAAATCTAAGCCAGCGAGATCCATAGGAGGAGTTTTGAAGGAGTCTAGATTCGAGAGAATTAGTGTGCTTTAGTTTAGAGAGTTATTTATTTGTTAATTAATTGTTGATTAGTTCATTGTTGGTTTATGGTGAACCAATGTCCTAGGCTTAATTAATTAGATATATTTTAGTGTTTAATTCCTGTTTTTAGTGTCAATTAGTGTCCTAGTTAATCACCAACTCAAAGGCCCTTTACAACAAAATAACTTTTTAGAATTAGTTGAAATCTGGTGTCTCCCTGTGCATTTGATCCCTACTTCCCTAGCTACATTAGTTGGAGTTGTAGATTTATTTTTAATAGGTACATGACTAACCCTTGTCATTGTACTTCTGCTAGAAATTTCCGAATAATCATCCAGGCCAGGACTGTGTTAGGAATCCAGTGACTTGTCATTTGTGTAACAAGCTTGGGCATTGTGTGCACGAATAATACTCCAAGACTAAGGTAAAGGAAGGTCAACGGACTCAGTTCAAGGGCAATTCAATAGGGGATAGCAAAAGGTTTCCAAGGAATCATTGGAGGCATAGACTCACAGCAAGCAGGCACTAAGAACGGGAATGGCAACAGAAGAAGTTAAGCTAAGGCACCTAACAGTGGAAAGCTGAAAGTTATGGTAAGGAGCAAAGCGGAAGCTAGAAAGGACGTAATTACCGGTACCTTGTCTATGCAGTCTCTACTTGTTATCTACTAAATTTTTGCAAAATGGAAACGTAGATACAATAGATATGCCTATAGTAATACCTTTAGGACAAGTAGTGCAAAGTTCAAAATGGCACTCAGATGTGCCGAATTTAATTGAAGGAGAGGACTTTAAGGCTAACTTGAACGAATTTGAGTTAGGCGATTTGGAGGTTATTCTAGGGATTGATTGGTTGAGTGATTATAAGGCTAAAATATTGTGTGAACCGCAGAAAATCTAGTTAGTGAAGAATGGTAAAAAGGTGAGCTTTTAGAAGACGGGAAGGCCAAAGCACGATAAGATTGTGTCGATGATGAGGTTTGCTAGGTATGTAAAAAGGGGCTTTCCAATTTATTTCTGTAGTGTGAGAGATGTAGATCACATCGAGTCTTCTAAGCCGAAAGACATCGAGGTAGTAAAGAATTTTCTACAAGTATTTTCGAAGGAGATTACGATAATGCTACAAATAGAATTCACTGTAGACCTAGTGCCAAGAACCGCACATATTTCCAAAGCACCATACATAAATGAGCGAACTTTAAGAGTAGTTGCAAGATTTATTGGAGAAGGGTTACATTAGGCCTAGTGCATTGTCTTGGAGACCGCCAGTGTAATTCCTGAAGAAGGAAGATGGAACTATAAGGTTGCGTATCGATTATAGGGAGCTGAATAACATAACAATCAAGAATAAGTATCCTTTACCAAGAACCGATGACTAGGTTTGGACATTCTGAATTCAGTGTAATGCTATTCGGGTTGACTAACGCGCCAGCGATTTTCACGAACTTGATGAATAGGGTTTTTCAATGGTTTTTGGACAAGTTTGTAGTTGTGCTCATCGATGATATTTTGGTGTACTCGTAGAGCAATGAGGAGCATGTGGATCATTTAAGGATCATTCTAACAACGATAACTGAAAACTAATTGTATGCCAAATTCTCAAAATGTGAATTTTGGTTGGAGAAAGCCGCGTTTTTGGGATATTTTGTGTCAGTGGAAAGAGTTGAAGTGAATCCATCGAAGATTGAAGCAATGAAAGTATTGCTTATACCTAAGAATGTGTCGGACGTGCAAAGTTTCTTGAGTTTAGTAGGATATTATAGGAGATGTGAGAAAGATTTCTCGAAAATATACTGTTAAGCCTATAACATTAATGAGGAAGAAGGACTGCGAGTTTATTTGGAGGAAAAAGTGTGAGGAAGCATTTCAGACCTTTAAGGAGCATTTAACTACGACTCTAATTTTGACTTTATATGATGGAAGTGATTCTTACAATGTGTATAATGATACCTTAAAGAAGCGTCTAACCACGGCTCTAATTTTGACTTTATGTGATGGAAGTGATTCTTACAATGCATATGGTGATGCTTCTAAGAATGGTTTGGGAAGTGTGCTTATACAAAACAGGAAGGTGATTGCGTATGCATCAAGGCATATGAAGAAAAATATCCCACGCACAATCTTGAACTCAAAGCAATCGTGTTTGGGTTGAAAATATTGAGACACTATTTGTATGTGATAAAGTGTAGAAACTACGCCGATCACAAGACCATGAAGTACTTTTTTACTCAAAAGGATTTGAATATGTGTCAAAGGAGATGGCTTGAACTGATCAAAGATTATGTCTTAGAAATATAGTATCATGAAGGGAAGGCTGATCTAGTATTGGATACTCTAAGTCGTAAGTTGAAGCATGGAGTAAATTCTCCAGAAGTTACCGATGAACTATGTAGAGATATGAAAAAACTGAACTTAGGGATAGTGAGAGAAGGGTCATTCAAAGGATTGCTTTGTAATCTTAGCATCCAACCAACAGTGTTTAAGGAGATTAAGGAGAATTGAGCTGGAGATCTAAAGTTAGATAGAATAAAGGAGAAAATGACGCAATGAAAAGCATTGGATTTTAAGATTCAGGAGGATGGAAGTCTAAGATATAAAAGAAGGTGGTGTGTACTACAAAAATGTGCGTGATGAATTAAAGAGGAAGCTCATAAAAAAGGTCATAACACGCCATATTCATTTCACCCAGTAGGTGAAAAATTGTATGAAGATCATAAAAGGTTGTATTAGTGGCCTAAAATGCAAAGGGAAGTTATTGAATTTGTAATCAAGTGTCTTACATGTCAAAAGATGAAATTTAAGCATAGAAGGCCACAAGTAAAAGAATAACCACGCGAGATCCCACGATGGAAATGGTATTGCATTTTGATGGACTTTGTCACTTGTTTACCAAAGTCAAATAACAACAATGATACGATCTGGGTTGTGGTGGATAGTCTTACTAAATCGACAGTGTTTATACAAATGAAGGAGACTTGGAAAATAGAGTAACCTGCAAAGCCTTACATAAAGTATGTAGTGAGACTACATGGAGTTCCAAAAGACATTGTGTCAAATAGAGACTCCAGGTGTCTTTCAAACTTCTGGTGAAGTGTCCAGGAGATTTTGGTACCACATTGAAGATGAGTACTACTTTCCATCCAGCAACCGAGGGACAAACAAAAAGGACTATTCAGACATTAGAAGACATGTTAAGAGCTTGTGTGATGGATTTCCGAAGATACTGGGAAGATAACTTGGATTCGATTGAACTTTTATACAATAATAGTTACCATGCAAGAATTAGGATAACACCTTTTGAAGCTTCGTATGGAAGGAACCGTAGAAGTGTAATACCCCATATTTTCACGTATTTTAAGAACTTAATTTCGTATTTTAAGTGTATGTTTTTAGTATTTTATTGAGAATTTAAGTTCAATAAGGATATAAAAGAAAGAAATTTAAATTAATTGTTAATTAAAATAATTATTCTATGCTTTCCAAAGATTATAAAGTATATTTCATGTCACTTTGAGTTGAATTAAAAATTTTAAAATGTTTCTAAAAATAGAATTTTTAAAGTTTCCTAAATTGTTTTAAAATAAGTTCACAAATGTAATTTCAAACATTGATGGTATTTATGTAATTGCACCAAAACCTAATTTCGGCCTATAAATACCCCTTAAATCAGATATTTTAAGATTTATTTTGTTATTAGTGAAGTAGGACTTCAAAAATATAAAGAGAAAAAAATACGGAAATTTCTGAAAACAAAAAAAAATCCCCTTCGACCCTTCATCGTCTCCCTCTTCGTCTGCCCCTTCTCGCCGGGGTCCTTCCTCGTCGGCCTCCCTCGTCGCGCGCCGCCTACTGCCGGCAGCCATCGACGGCCACCTCTTCCTCCTCCCCTTTTTGGTATAATATCGATTCTTATATAAGAAAAAAATTCTCCTCTTTTCTTTTTAAATTCAATTATGCATAAATTATGTTTATTATGTTTAATCATGTTTCTACGATTATGATCATGTTTTATAAAGTTATGATTATGTTTAAAGTACGAATTTATAAAGTTGTTCATGAAATTTTAAATTAGGGTTTATGAAATCATGGAATTTATAGTTATATTATTTTTAATGATCTAAACTTTTATAATATTATGATCATAAGTTCTTGTAGTATGAATTTGTGATGATTTTATAAAGTTTAGATTTGTGTTTAACGATTCTAAAGTTGTTTAATATTCCTGTCAAATTTTTAAAGTTGTGAAAACTAAGAGTAAAATTATTATCAACATGTTTTAGTTCATGAAAAGTTGTTTTAAAACATAGATTAGATGTATAATGATGGTATTAGATTGTAAAAGAGTTTTATGCTTGATTTATAATGCTTTGATGACCTGTTAAGGAGTTTTGAATAAATAAATAACGCTATGAATTTTTATTAACACGTGTTCATGCCTAATAAAAATAGTAGCATGTGCCATAATTAGTTATAATTATTTATAATGCATCAAAATATTATATGTTGATCCTAGGACATGAATATAATGTTTTATGATCAAAATACGATATTTAGAAGGGTTTAAAAGTGTTTTTAAGTAATTTTATAAATCGGCCATTTTGGGAAAATTACCGAAACTCAAGTGTATTGCAAAAGAAAAATTAAAATAAAGTATGGAGTTGAATAAAGACTATATAGGAAAAGTGNTATAAATACCCCTTAAATCAGATATTTTAAGATTTATTTTGTTATTAGTGAAGTAGGACTTCAAAAATATAAAGAGAAAAAAATACGGAAATTTCTGAAAACAAAAAAAAATCCCCTTCGACCCTTCATCGTCTCCCTCTTCGTCTGCCCCTTCTCGCCGGGGTCCTTCCTCGTCGGCCTCCCTCGTCGCGCGCCGCCTACTGCCGGCAGCCATCGACGGCCACCTCTTCCTCCTCCCCTTTTTGGTATAATATCGATTCTTATATAAGAAAAAAATTCTCCTCTTTTCTTTTTAAATTCAATTATGCATAAATTATGTTTATTATGTTTAATCATGTTTCTACGATTATGATCATGTTTTATAAAGTTATGATTATGTTTAAAGTACGAATTTATAAAGTTGTTCATGAAATTTTAAATTAGGGTTTATGAAATCATGGAATTTATAGTTATATTATTTTTAATGATCTAAACTTTTATAATATTATGATCATAAGTTCTTGTAGTATGAATTTGTGATGATTTTATAAAGTTTAGATTTGTGTTTAACGATTCTAAAGTTGTTTAATATTCCTGTCAAATTTTTAAAGTTGTGAAAACTAAGAGTAAAATTATTATCAACATGTTTTAGTTCATGAAAAGTTGTTTTAAAACATAGATTAGATGTATAATGATGGTATTAGATTGTAAAAGAGTTTTATGCTTGATTTATAATGCTTTGATGACCTGTTAAGGAGTTTTGAATAAATAAATAACGCTATGAATTTTTATTAACACGTGTTCATGCCTAATAAAAATAGTAGCATGTGCCATAATTAGTTATAATTATTTATAATGCATCAAAATATTATATGTTGATCCTAGGACATGAATATAATGTTTTATGATCAAAATACGATATTTAGAAGGGTTTAAAAGTGTTTTTAAGTAATTTTATAAATCGGCCATTTTGGGAAAATTACCGAAACTCAAGTGTATTGCAAAAGAAAAATTAAAATAAAGTATGGAGTTGAATAAAGACTATATAGGAAAAGTGTTGGACAAGTTTCCAACATAAAAAGTTAGTTTAGAGTTGTTGTAGAAGTTAGTCAACAAGGTTTTAATTTAGTTTCAATTTTCTCTATGTTGGAGAATTCGAGTTAGTTGACTTTTAGGAGTTGTGGCGGATCACCGTTACAGTACAAGTTTTACATTGAGTATAAATTTGATTTTGGTTTTTAAAGACTTCCGCTGTTGTACTTTGATAGAAGCCTCAGCCGTTATCACGGTGGCGGTGACACTTTTGTTTTTCCTAGTTAATTTGGTTTTTCTCATTTCAGGCTTTTAATTGCTTTTAATTTTTTGTGATTTCTGTGTTTTTAGTTATACTTGGTCTATAATGATGGAGGATCACGTTCTTGAAGGTTTCTTGATTGAAATATTCAATCTAGGATATTTCTTGGAGCTTCAAAAGATAGAATTTCAGTTTTGGAGCAATGTAGTATGTCTTACTTTAAAGATTTTTCATTGTCAATTAGCTGTGAGTTACATGGCGTGTGAATTTGCGTTGGAAAACTTATTGAATCTACTTTCACGGAAAAATATTTTAAAAATTCATACAAATACAGAAGATAATGTTTTATCCATTTTTCTGCTCTGGAAATTAGTTTTTAGTTAAATTTCTTTTATCTACAGTCCAAGAATAGTCAGGATTTGTTTAGGATGTGTTTAGTGTTTTGTTTTGTTTTGTTTTGTGATTTTTATTTTCCTAATTTAGTTTGTTGGTTATGTAAGATCAAGTTGTGCAAGTTGATTATGTTTTGGATAGGGATAAGTGGACTTATAACTTGTGTTTATTAGAGTTTATCTAGGATTATATTTTGTTTAGGATTTTATATGACTATGAATTGGAGGATGGTTCCAATTTTATTCCTATAAATACCCTTTTGTTTGCCAATAGAAATCATTACTTGAGTTTTGAGTAAATTTGGCGTTGCCTTTGTTGGGTGTCTCCCTAGAATTTCACTTTTGCGATTGTGAATTTCGACCACACTTGGTTGCGATCAAGAGTGTTTTATCTATCCTGGTTACTTTTATTGTTCCTAAACATCACATATCTACCTAAATAAGGGGGAATTTCGTGATTCTTTTGTCACCTAAAGACAAAAGTTTTGAACTTTATTCATTGCCCAACGAACGTTTTTAACGTTGTGAGTTCTAATTCCTGTTGAGGGCTTCAAATTCACATCAAATTGGCGCTAGAAGGAGGGTAGGCAGCGAAAGTCTTTGGAGTTTTCTTTGAAGATGGTGAGTGCACAAGAACAATCAGCTTCTATACTAGCACGTTTAGAGAAAACCGAAGAAACCAATGCTAGCTATGCGGAACAAATTATTCGACTCCATGCTCAAGTTGACAATTTAAAATTTTCAACGAATCCTAAAGATGCATTAGTGAAACTTTCAGATCTTCCTAAGTTTAATGGATTAAAGGGTGCTCAAGCATATTTAAATTGGGAGAGAAGAATTGAGAGGCACTTTGATCACAAGTCCATGGATGAATCTACTCATTTTTCTCCTGCCATATTGAAGTTTATCGGCTATGTATCAAATTGGTTTGACAACTTTCAAAACCAACGTGTGACTGATGGCAAAGAAAAAATTAAAACTTCGAGTGAATTAAAGAGTAAGATGCGTAAAAGGTTCGTTCCTTGATCATACAAACATGAACTTTATCTCAAGTTGAATACTATGCATCAAAACCATCTTATAATTGAGGAATATGTGAAGGAGTTCGAAAAGTTGTACTTGGACGGTGGTCATAGGGAGGATGAAGATCAGAAATCTGCTAAATCGTTGATTGGTATGAACAAAAACATATCCAATATGGTTGAATTGCAATATTATTCTACTTTTGATCGATGATTTGTGTCAACTAGCAATTAAAGTGGAAAGGCAGATCAATGAGCAAAAGACTAGGAATCAATGAACACCATTCACTCCTAAGCAAGATACATCAAAGGTGGTTGAGGAAGTGGAGTCCCCTAACAAAAGTGGTACATCAATGTCTACTGAATCTAGTGCAACAAAGCTGAAAAATCTTACTCCTGGTCAATTGGCTATGATAGATAAGATATGTTTCTAGTGCAAGGGTGGAGGGCATATTGCATCTAATTTTCTAACAAGAATTCTTATTACTTTTGTAGAACATCATGCACTATTAAGCATTATGTTGGAGGAAGAGGGCAAAAAGCTAAGGATGTTGCAAGAACAGGAACAAAGTGGTGATGAGTTTGAAGGGCCAATCTATCAACCAGCTCCTGACAAAGATGTTTTGGTGATTATAAACGTCTTACATGTTTCTCAAAATCAAGATCCGTATGGAGAACAAAGTAAAAATCTCTTCCACACTCGTTGCTTGGTGAATGGACGAAGTTGTACAATGATTATAGATAGTGTGGATCTTGTACTAACATTGCTTTTGTGAAGATGGTGGATACTTTAGGCTTCAAACAACGAGACCATCCAAGACCTTATGAGCTTAATTGGGTGAAGAGTAATGGAGGATTGAAAGTGAAAAAACAAGCCCTTGTTAATTTCGATCTTGGAGATTTCAAGGATGAGTTATGGTGTGATGTTTTGCCTATGGATGTGTGTGCTTTGCTCTTAAGACGACCTTGGTAATGGGATAATGATGCTATCCATCTCTGAAAAATAAATATCTACACTGTTTATTAAGGTGGAAAGAGAGTAGGGTTTGAAGCATTACCTCCAAAGGAAAGGGTTGAACAGGGTCATGAGACACCAAAAGAGGAGGGCAATGTTTATCTTAGCACCTTCGAGAATAAAGAGTTAAGCAAGAAGGAAGGAAAGGCAATAAGACGTGAAAGGTTGCTTAATATTCGAAATAAACCAAAGTTTGGTGTTGGAGACTATGTTTGGCTTTCCTTGAGTGCACACAAGGTCTATAGTAACAAATTCAAGGAGAAAGGAGACGTAGAAGAAAGGCCATTAAAGGTGGTGCATCATGAGAGCTTTGAAACTTATCAAGTATTGCTTGGTCAAGGGATTATAGCTTCCATCCTTGTGGACGATCTAGTTCCTTGATTTGACAACCATTGAGACAAGTGTTCTTTTAACAGGGGGAGTGTGATGTGAATATAAGGATGCCATTCACATCCAGGTTCTTAACGATTAAGCCTATAGATTTTTTCCCACTGCACTAGCTAGAGTTTTTCTTATTTCAGGCTTTTAATTTCTTTTGAGTGTTTGTGATTTCTATTTTTTTAATGATAATTGATCTAAAATGATGGAGGATCACGTTCTTGAAGGTTTCTTGATTAAAAGATTCAATCTAGGACGTTTCCTGGAGCTTCTAAAGATTGAATTTCAGTTTCAGAGCAGTGTAGTACGTCTGACTTTAAAGATTTTTCATTGACATTAGACTTTGATTTAGAAGGCGTGTCAATATTCGTTGGAAAGATTATTAAAACTACTTTCAGGGGAAAATATTTTGAAAATTCTGAAAAATAAGGAAGATAACGTTTTATTCATTTTGCTGCTCGACTGTCAAACTAGGAATCAGTTTTTAGCTAATTTTCTTTTATCTAGAGTCCAAGTATAGTTAGGATTTGTTTAGGACGTGTTTAGTGTTTTGTTTTGTGATTTTTATATTCCTAATTTAGTTTGTTAGTTATATAAGATCAAGTTGTGCAAGTTGATTATGTTTTGGATAGGCATAAGTGGGACAAATGGACTTCTAACTTATGTTAATTAGAGTTTATTTAGAATTTTATTTTGTTTAGGATTTTATTTGACTATGAATTGGAGGACGGTTCCAATTTTAGTCCTATAAATACCCTTTTGTTTGTCAATAGAAATCATAAGTTGAGTTTTGAGTAAATTTTAGGCGTTGCTTTGTTGGGTGTCTCCCTAGAATTTCACTTTTGCGATTGTGAATTTCGACCACACTTGGTTGCGATCAAGAGTGTTTAACCTATTCTGGTTAGTTTTATTGTTCCTAAAAATCACATATCTACCAAAATAAGAGGGAATTTTGTGATTCTTTTTTCACCTAAACAAAAAAATTTCGAACTTTATTCATTGCCCAACGAACGTTTTTAACATTATGAGTTCGAATTCCTCTTGAGGGCTTAAAATTCACATCAGTTTGGAGTAATATGTGTGAGGAGCGCATTTCATACTTTGAAGGAGCGTTTGAATACGGCTTCGGTGTTGAATTTTCCAGATGAAAATGATTCTGATGCCGTGTATAGTGATACTTCTAAAAATGGTTTGGGATGTGTCTTAATGCAAAATAGAAAGGTAATTGCGTATGCTTCAAGACAATTGAAGCCATACGAAGCAAACTATCCCACCCACGATCTCGAGCTAGCTGCGATTGTGTTTGCTTTGAACATATGGAGGCACTACTTGTATGGAGTGAAGTGTAGGATCTACACAGACCATAAGAGTTTAAAGTACATTTTCACTCAAAAGGATTTGAACATGAGACAAAGGAGATAGCTTGAATTGATCAAGGATTATGGTTTAGATATCCAATACCATGAAGGGAAGGCCAATGTGGTAGCGGATGCTCTAAGTCGTAAAACGAAACGTGGAGTGAGTTCTCTAGTGGTTGCTGACAAGCTGTTTAGAGACATGTAGAGAATTAATTTAGAGATAGTGAAGGAGGTAGAGTTGGAAGAAATACTTTGTAATCTTACAATCTAACCTACAGTTTGAAAAGATAAAGGAGAAGTAGGATGGAGATATGAATTTAGATAGAATAAAGAAGAAATTGAAGGCAAGAAAGGCTATAGACATCAAAATCCATGAAGATGGAATCTAGAGGTGTAAAGGAAGGTGGTGTGTACCATAGAAATGTGAAGATTGAAAATGGAAGATTATGGAGGAAGGTCATAATACACCATACTCATTTCTTCCTGGAGGTGATAAATTGTATAAGGATTTGAAAAAGGTGTATTGGTGGCCTAAAATGAAAAGGGAAGTGGCTGAGTTCGTGAGTAAGTGTCTTACTTGTCAAAAGTTGAAATTTGACCATAAAAGACGTCAAGGAGAAGTTTAACCACTTGAAGTACCAGGATTGAAGTGGGATTGCATACCAATGGATTTTGTAACCTGCTTGACAAAGTCGAGGAATCAAAATAATACCATATGGGTTGTGGTGGATAGGCTTACTAAATCAGCGGTATTTATACGATGAAGGAGACTTGGAGGATGGAACAACTTGTGAAGGCTTACATAAAGCATGTTGCGAGGCTACATGGAGTTCTAAAGGATATAGTGCCAGATAGGGAATTTAGGCTTCTTTTGAAATTATGGAAAATTTCCCTGGAGAACTTAGGTATAACATTGAAAATGAGTACAACTTTCCATCCTGCAACCAATGGACAAATAGAAACAACCATACAGACGTTGGACGGCATGCTGAGAGCTTGTATGATGGATTTTCAAGGGAATTGGGAGGATGATTTGGATTTGATTGAGTTCTCGTAGAACAATAGCTACCATGCAAGTATTGGCATGGCACCCTTTGAAGCCCTGTATGGAAGGAAGTGTAGAAGTCCTGTATGTTGGAGTGACATAAGTGAGACAGTGATTCTAGGACCTCAGCTGATTGAAGAAACTACCAATACGGTAAGAGTGATACAAGCAAAGAATCAAGTAGCACAGGATAGACAGAAATCTTATGCAAACCAAAATCGTCAAGAGGTCGTGTTCAAAGTAGGTGATAAGGTGTTACTTAAAGTATCACCTTTGAAAGGTGTAATGAGGTTCGAAAAGAAGGGAAAATTGTGCCCAAAATACATTGGACCCTATGAGATATTGTAAAGGATTAGAAAGGCTGCCTATAAGCTGGCTTTACTAATGGAGTTGAGCAAAGTTCACAATGTCTTTCATGTGTCTCAACTAAGAAAGCATGTGCCGAATGAGTCACATGTGTTACAACCTGAAACAATAGAGTTAAACCAACTTTTAACCTACGAAGAGAAGCCATTTAAAATACTTGATAGTAAAGTTCGGGATACTCGTAGGAAAAGTGTCAAAATAGTGAAGGTGTTGTGGTCTAACAAAGAAACCGAAAAAGCAACATGGGAAGCTGAGGATATGATGAGAGAAAAGTATCCAAAGTTATTTCATGTTATTGGAGTAATGGGGAAGTAACTAGATTCTTAAGGGGGTATAGTGCGATATAATTTCGCGCATTTTTAGCCTAAATTTTGCAAGTTTTTATGTCTTTTAGTTAAATTTTATGAATTTTTTATGTCTGCTTACTAAAAGTTGTCAAGGAAAGGTCGAGTCAAATGTCTAAAGTCTACAACAACATAGGATAAAAATGAAAAGTTTTAAAGCAAACGTTGACTCGATTCATGTTCGATACAATAATCTACATAAAGTTTCATGACGAAACTTCTTATAAGGGGGGTACACTATAATACCCCGTATTTTCACTTATTTTAAGAAGTTAATTTTGTATTTTATGTGTATGTTTTAGTATTTTTATTGAGAAATTATGTTCAATAAGGATATTATAAAAAGAAATTTGAATTAATTGTCAATTAACATAATTATTATATGTTTTCTAAATTTTATAATGTATATTTCATGTCTCTTTGAGTTTTATTAAATATTTTAAAAAGTTTCTAAAAATAGAATTTTTAAAGTTTCCTATATTGTTTTAAAATAAGGCACAAAAGTAATTTCAAACAGTAAGGGTATTTATGTAATTGCACCAAAAACTACTTTGGGCCTATAAATACCCCTTAAATCAGATATTTTCAGATTTATTTTGTTATTAGTATATTAGGGATACCAAAAAAAAAAAAAAAAAAAAAAAAGAGAGAAAAAATTCTGAAATCAAAAAAAATTCCCCTTTGTCCCCTTCGATGTCTTCCCCTTCGTCCTCGTCGGCGTCCTTCCTCGTCGGCCTCCCTCGTCGTGCGCCGCCTGCTGCCGGCAGCCACTGCCGACCACCTCTTCCTCCTTCCCTTTTGGATGTAATTTCAAGCCCTATATAAAAAAAAATCTCCACTTTTCTTTTTAAATTCAATAATTATGCATAAATTATGTTTATAATTGTGTTTAATCATGCTTTTACCATTCAAATCATGTTTTATAAGGTTATGATTATGTTTAAAGTATGAATTTATAAAGTTGATGATTTTATGAAATCATGAAATTTTAAATTAGGGTTTATGAAATTATGGAATTTATAGTTTAATGGCTTTTAATTATCGAAACTTTAGTATTATAATGATCATAAGTTGTTGTAGTATGAATATGTGATGATTTTATGAAGTTTAGATTTTTTTAAGGGTTTTAAAACTGTTTAATATTGCTGTCAAATTATTAAAGTTGTGAAAAGTAAGAGTAAAAATATTATGAACATGTTTTACTTCATGAAAAATTGTTTTAAAGCATAGTTTAGTTTTATAATGATGGTATTAGATTGTAAAAAAGTTTTATGCTTGAATTATGATGTTTTGATGAGTTTTTAAGGAGTTTTGAATAAATAAATAAAGCGATGAATTTTTATTAACACATGTTCATGCCTAATAAAAATAGTAGCATGTGACATAATTAGTTATAAATATATTTCATGCATCAAAATATTACATGTTGATCCTAGGACGTGAATATAATGTTTTATGACCAAAATATGATATTTAGAAGGGTCTAAAAATGTTTTAAAGTAATTTTATAAAGCTGCCATTTTTGGAAAATTTTATAAAGTTTCCAACCTAAAAAGGTTTTTAGAGTTGTGATGGAAGTTAGTCAACAAGGTTTTAATTTAGTTTCGATTTTCTCTATGTAGGAGAATTAGAGTTAGTTGACTTTTAGGAGTTGTGGCAAATTACCATTACAATACAAGGTACGTAAGTAATAAACGCGAAAGTAAAAATAGCATTCATGCTTGGTTGTTGATCTTACATGTTATGTATGTGAGTATAAATGGTTGTTTTGTTGACTTGCATGATAAGTATGCTAGTATGAAAGTATGATTTTATATTAATTTGAGATTACACGTTTTATAGCACTGATAATCAAATCATGTGTAATTGGAATGTTAAAGTTATACTAAACTTGGCCAACAGTTAATGAAGATGAAAAAGAAAGTTAGTTAAGTTGATTAGTTACTTAATCAACAAGAAAGGTAGTTAGTGAATTCTATTTCACATGTTTAATAGAAGTTTAATGAACAAATATTTATATAGCCACTCACAGTTTTTAATGTGTGGACAAGAAAGACAAGTAGCTAGCCACTCACAGTTAATGTGTGGAAAAGGAAGTTTAGTTTAATTAAAAGTCACATACAAGGTTATTTTTAGAATCACTTTAAATCCAACATAATTAATATTGTTTTGCTTGTTTGTATGCATGCTTCTATGTGTTGCGGTTTCGGTTTCGGTTTTCTCTATGTAGTAAACTTCAAAATAGTCGACTTTTAGGAGTTGTGGTAGATCACCACTACTTTACAAGGTACGTAAGTACTAAAGACAAACATGAGATTTAGAATACATGATTGGTTGATCTTTTATGTTATGTTGTTGTGCTTGTTTGGATTGTGAAATTGATATGCATGACAAGTTTTATTAGAAGTATGATTTTTTTATTATTATGACATTCCATGATTTTAGCAATATAAGTTCTACAAGAATTATTTGGACTGTTGTGGTCAGGCTTAAAATTGGCCAATAGCTTATTGAGGAAGAAAGGAAGTTATTTAAGTTGATTGTTTGCTTAATCAAAAAGAAAAGTAGTTCGTGAATTTTATTCACACAGTTAATAGAAGTTAATGAGCAATTATTTTTATACATCTTGCCACTCACAGTTTAATGTTTGGTCAAGGAGAAAGTAAATAGTTAGCTACTCACAGTTAATGTGTGGTAAAGAAAGTTTAGTTTAATTAAAGGACAAAGATTTATTTTAGAATCACTTTAATTCAAAGATAATTAATATAGCTTACTTGATTGTATACATGTTATTCTGTAATAATATATGTGAGTCATAAGATTGTTAAACTGGTTAATCACGTAAAGTGAAAGAGAAACCGCACAAAAACTCTTGGAACGTATAAACCCTGACTATGAACAATGGGGGAGTCGTATGGAACAGTGATCTATGACTTCTAGTCGGAGTACAAGACATTGTACTCTTTTATATTTTAATGCGCTGGAATTCCGTCACTTTATGTGACATAGGCAATACCTTCTTGGAGTTGCTCCCAAGTTGGTGCCTAATAGGGCGATTTTAAAGGAAAGGAAACCCGTTCGATGCAAAATCCAAAGTTTGAACATAAATAATTAATTTGTTCATGTTGAGTCTATGCACACGTGAAGAAATGTCCACGGTAAAATGTATGTATGTCTTAGTTGAATTTACATTGTTCTTGTTGCATAGATTTTAGTAGTTATGTACTCAGCTTTGCTGACTATTTGTTTTGTGTGCAATAGGAAAAGCTACAGGTACAAGTGGGCATAAGTCATTTCATGTTGGGCTGGAATGAGAATGCTTGTTGTGTAGTCTTTGTAGTCTTATTTTATTGCTTATGGAGTGATCTAACTACTATTAATGAAGTTTTTTTTTATTTTCAAAGTTTTAGTTTTGGTTTTTACGGGCCATTAATATGGTTCCGAAGTGTAATAAAGTTTTAAGTGGTTTTATTTTCGTTTTGAGATTATTTTTGAAGTATAAGTTTTAAATTGGTTTTGGTTTTAAAGACTTCCGTTGTAGTACTTTGATAAATTCCTTAGCCGTTATCACGATGGCGGTACTACTTTGGTTTTTCCTCGTTATTTAGGAGTTTTAATAATAATATTTCTTTAATATTTATAATATACTTTCCTGAAAAATCTGGAGTAGAAATTTAGGAAACTTCAGGGTGTTACACAAGGTGTGTAGTTAAGTGTAAACTTTGTGATGCGATTATTGATAGTGGTAGTTGCACGAATATGGTGTCTAATTTGTTGATTCAAAAGCTCAACTATCCTAGTCATAATCATCATCATCCATACAAGCTTCATTGACTAAGCAATATAATACTAGTGATGTTAAGGTAACTAAACAAGCTTTAATATCATTCAAAATTGCGCAATTTGAGGATAGTGTGCTATGTAATGTTTGTCCTACGGATGCGTGTCATATTCTACTTGGAAGACCTTGGCAATATGATAGATTTTTTCAATATGATGGTAGAACTAATGTTTATGTCATCAAGAAGCATGTCTGTGGCAAACCTATTGCATTGAATCTATTGAAAGTTGTGAATGTTAAAAAACAAGAGAACAAGAAAGGTGCGTTTTTGACAAGTGCTAGGGAGGTGGAAAGGGAGTTGAATTCTTGTGACCAAGTCTTAGTTCTCATGGCAGGAAGTACAAGAAGGTTCCTCATCCATTCCACGTATTTTGAAGCCTTTGTTAAATGAATTTGAAGATGTGTTTCCGGATGATCTACCATCAGGATTACCACCTATGTGGGGCACTAAGCGTCAAATAGATATTGTTCCTGGGGCTCAAATTCCAAACAAACCAACTTATAGATGCAATCCAGAGGAAACAAAGGAGATTCAAAGGCAAATTGAGGAGCTAATGGAACATGGATATGTGAGGGAAAGTATGAGTCCTTGTGCAGTTCCTACTTTGATTGTTCCTAAGAAAGATGGCACTTGGAGAATGTGTATTGACTCAAGAGCAGTTAACAACATCACCATCAAATATAGATTCCCAATTCCAAGGTTAGATGATTTAGCTAATGAATTATATGGCTCTAATGTGTTTACTAAAATTGATCTTAGGAGTGGGTATCATCAAATTCGTATGAAAGAAGGTGATGAGTTGAAAACGGCTTCCAAGACTATGTTAGGGCTTTATGAATGGTTGGTCATGCCTTTTGGTCTTAATAATGCACCTAGTACCTTTATGAGACTCATGAATGAAGTTTTGAAGCCATACATTGGAAAGTTTGTTGTTGTTTACTTGGATGATATCTTGGTTTATAGTAGAAGCAACGAAGATCATCTACATCATCTGATCATCTAAGGAGTGTGTTCGAAACTTTAAGGCAACAATGACTTTATGGGAAGCTCGGAAAATGTTATTTCATGGTGCCTCGTGTCACGTTTTTGGGGTATGTGGTCTCAAAAGATGGTGTTTCTGTGGATCAAAGTATCAAACGAAGGTTGAAGCAATCAAAACTTGGCCTACTCCAACTAATTTCATTGAGGTTTGTACTTTTCATGGGTTGGCTTCGCTTTATAGGAGGTTTGTGAAGTATGACCGAGTGTACAAAGAAAGACAATCCTTTTGAATGGACTAAGGAGGCGCAAAAGGCTTTTGAGAAGATAAAAGAGATGCTATATAACACGTCTATTCTTGCATTGCCCGACTTTTCAAGACCTTTTGAAGTTGAAACTAATGCAAGTAATTTGGGGATTGGAGCAGTATTGGTTCAAGGGAAGAGGCCTATTGCTTATTTTAGTGAGAAGTTGAATGGAGCAAGGTTGAACTATTCTACTTATGATAAGGAGTTTTATGCAATTGTCAGAGTTGTTGATCATTCCAGTCATTATCTAAGACCTCACCACTTCATTCTACACTTTGATCATGAATCATTGAAGCATATCAATGGCTAACAAAAGTTCAATCCTAGACAAGCCAAGTGGGTGGAATTCCTACAATCTTTTCACTTTTCATCAAAGTATAAAGAAGGCAAGTTTAATGTTGTTGCAGATGCTCTCTCACGTAGGTATGCTCTTATTAGTGATTTGAATTGCAAATTACTTGGTCTAGACATGAGCAAAACATATTATGAGATTGACGATAGTTTCGGTCCTATATTGCAAGAAATGAACAAGGGTGTTGTGGGATCTTTTGTTATGCATGATGGGTTCTTATTCAAAGGTAACCAATTGTGTGTACCTAAGTATTCAATTAGAGAATTGTTTGTTAGAGAAGCGCATGGTGGAGGATTAGCAGGACATTTTAGCATTACTAAGACTCTAAACATGTTACAAGAACACTTCTATTGGCCTAAGATGATGTTGAAGCTATCATATCTCAATGTGCTATTTGACAATTGGCGAAAGCTTCTTTTCATCAAGGTCACTACACACCATTGCCTATTCCTGAAGGTCTTTGGGAAGATGTACCCATGGATTTTACTATCGGATTGCCTAGAACTGCAAGAATTAAGGATTCTATCATGGGTGTGGTGGATAGATTTTCAAAGATGGCGCACTTTACATCTTGCCATAAAACTGATGATGCTATGAATGTTGCATATTTGTATTTCAGGGACATTGTGAGACTTTATGGAATTCCGATCCAAAGACAATTGTAAGTGATAGAGATGCAAAGTTCATGAGTTACTTTTGGAAGTCTCTATGGAAGCTAGTTGGCACGAAATTGCTCTTTAGTACATCATATCATCCTCAAACTGATGGGAAAACTGAAGTCACAAATAGAACTCTTGGAGTATTGTTGTGTGGTTTGGTGAGCAAGACTCAAAAGGATTAGGATTTGAACCTTGCACATGCGGAGTTTGCCTACAATAGGTCACCTACATTTGCTACAAAATACTCGCCATTTGAGGTCGTATATGGGGTGAAGCCGAAGTTGCTTATTGAACATGTTGATATTCCAAAGGGTGAGTTGGTGCACAAAGACGCGTTGGCAAAGATTGTGTACATGGAAAAGCTCCATGCACAAGTTAGAGCTAGAATTGAGAAGATGAATGATCAATACAAGGCTCGTGCAAATAAGCATCGACATCAACATACATTCAAGGAAGGAGACTTGGTTTGGCTACACCTAAGGAAGGAAAGGTTCCCTAACAAACGAAAGAACAAGCCCATTCCTAGGTGTGATGGTCCATTCAAGATTTTGAAGAAGATTGATGACAATGCTTATCAATTGGAATTTCCAGGTGAATATGGGATCCATGCTACATTTAACATTGGTGATTTGAATCCTTATGTTTATGATGATCAACTTCGAGGTTTGAGGACAAACTCTTTTAAAGAAGGGGAGGATGATACAAATCTTGATCACAACTTCGAAGGTTTGATTTAAGCTACAAAGAAGGGTGCAACCATGGGGGAATTGATTACTTATGGAGACTCAAGTCTAATGGGTGCATATAAGGGCACGCAAATCAAGGGAAAGAAATGGTTGACAAGGGGAATAAGTTGGTTTTGCCTATGAGTTTTCTCTCACTTCACTTGATAGGGTTTTTCTCATTTCAGGCATTGAGTCTTTTATTTCTTGTGGAGTCTTGATCATCATTTACAACCTTAAAGAAATGGGAAATGACTTCTTCAAATTTTCTTGATTAAAATATTGGATCTTGAAAGGTTTTTTGAAGATTTGAGGCAAATCTTGAAATTGCACAAAAATAGAACAAGCTTTAGGCGAGATTTTTAACGATTTCGTGAAGATTTGGGTTCTTAGATTTTTCGTGTATTTTTGGATGTAATTTGCTGATTATCTTGTTTATTAGTTTGTTAGGAAGTTTGTTAGGATAGAATCTTGTTAGATAGAGTTAGTTAGATATGGTTATAAAGATAAGAGCAAGTTGCATGGTGATGTGGCAAATCTTATCTTGAGTTTTATTAGAGGCGTGTTTTTCTTGTGTTTTCATGAGATTTTTAACTTCTTTTGTTAGGATTTTGGTTGATAATTATTCTTATAAATAGTCTCAAGATTAGGTTGTAAAAATCATATTATTGAGAATGATAAAAAGTTTTATTTGTTTACTTAAAAACAAAATATCCGAAATTGTAAGAGTTGGTGGAAACTCCTTTAGACTCTTGTGCGTCGATTAAGTAGTGGCTTTGAGGGTGCTTAGGCTTTAATCAAAGACTAGTTAATCAACCTAAATTCAAGAATTTCGGTGGCTTAGCCTTTAGAAATTCATGGATTTAGTCCTTAACCTTGTGAGTTTTTGCATTCATACGAAAATTCACATCATTTTTTGTTGTGTGGAAAGGATGGCCCATTAGTTTTAAGTGTCGTTGCAGGATGGTGGATAATATGCCTAGTAAGGAAACTCGGATGGGAACTTTGGAGAAGAAGGATTATGAGAGTCCACCTCAGTATGCAGTGGCAGAGCCACATTGGTGCATGGTGGGTCATGTGACCCACCATTGCCCAGCAAAACTCCCTTATATATATGATAGCACAATCAAATTATTATTATGTATTGGTGGCCTAGTGGATAAGTTGTTTGGCAATCTATAAAAGGTCACATGATCAAGTCTTGTGAAAGCCGAGTTTTACAATTTTTCTATATTTTTATTGTTTTCTTTTAAAATTGGGCCTTTTCAATTCAATTTTTGCAATTTTCTAATTTAAAGCATTTTCATACAGCCCACTTGCATTTGGTTAAATTGTATACTTCATATGTTTGTTCATTTATAAATTTTTAATACAATAAATTTTGGATTTTTATTTTTTTTATTGTCTTTTTTTGAGGGAATAAATTTTGGTTTGAAATCATCTACGAATTAGACCCAATTTTTTTGGAGCACTCAACTTTTTCATGTTTTATAGTTTTCTTTCTCAATTTAGCTTTTACATTTTTACCACTTTCTAATTCAATGACATTTTCATATACCCCAATTCCATTTGATTAAAGTGCATACTTCATATGTTTGTTCGTTTATTAATTTTTTTTAATACAATAAATTTTGGATCAAAATCAATTATGTAATAGACACGAAAACTAGACCAAAATTTTATGGGGGTACTTTCTTAATTGATGGTGACCCACCATTTTGGAGATCCTAGCTTTGCCACTATCAGTATGTATGAAAGATTCGTTTCTACTGTTCATACATGAGTTCAATGCTGAAGTTACAACAGTTGCACCAGCCTGATCATGCTTCTGCTTTAATTGTTAATTGCTTGCTAAATTGTCCACCTTATTTGAAGATGAAGGCGAAGTTTAGTTACTTTCATTTCATTGGAGGAATTTCAAACTACACTAAGCATAAGGATCACAATGGTCAATAGGGTTGTGATTGGAGGTACTTGGAAGATTACATTGCAAAGAAAGAGCAAGAGTTTCTGAAGTCAAATGCAGGTGAGGAGACCCCACCCACACCTGTCCCAAGTGATCAATAGAATGATGCTATGAGTGAAAATGAAGCTACTTCAGGTTCTCAAAACTATGAGTCGAAAGATAGTTCATGTTATGAGATTGAGATCCAAACCCAGTGATCCCAGTGTATGTGTACTTAGTGACTAATTCTGAAGAAGAAGAAAATGAACTTGATCCCGAAGAAGACATGGATGAATATGTTGAGGAAGATTTGGAAGATGATGTTAAAGAAGATCCTAAGTTCATACCTGAGAAATATGTGGTGTCCATGGACAAGCAAGATAATGTTAATGTTTAGAAGTTTTGTTATGAATATGAGTTTAGTTTAGATTAATATTGTCTAGTATTGTTCATGTTTAGGATGTTGGACATTTTAGATTGTTATTTTCTTTGTGAATAAGTGGTAGTGAGTCATAAGGAACTTTTAGGAAACTAAGCATTTAAGAACCATTATTAAAATAAAGAAATAAGTGAGCCAGTTTTCTTTTGAAATGATGTCTTAAGTAGAGTAAAACCAAGGGAAAACTTTTTTTACTATGTGCTTTATTTTATCTGAATGGTTGTGTAAACAATCAAAACTAAGTGAATCATTCGCTCTAAAAGAATGGAAATTTCTTTTGTGAGACGAAGTGAGAAAATGATTCTACGTTATGTTATAGTTTAATACAAAGGTCTTTTCCCTCTACAAGAGAAATAGGATGGCTGAACATAACAACAATCAGCTGAATGATGTAATGAGGTAACTAGCTACTGTAGCTGAACAGTTAGCTGCTAAAGGAAATGGTAATAGAGGTAACCCCGCTGAGGAACTTTTCCAGAAAATTGCTCAAAGTAAGCCACCTACTTACCAAGGAGAACCCAATCCAACTGTTTTAGAGGGATGGCTGCGAGAGTTTAACAAGTTATTTGAGGCGATTGAGTGTCCAGAAGATTTTAAGGTAAACAATGCAGTTTACTATCTGAGAGGAGAAACTGATCTTTGGTGGTCAAAAATGAAGCTGTCATTAGGGCTTTGCTAGGGTTCAATTGGGCTGTGTTTTTGGGAGCAGATTCGCAATAAGTTTTACCCTGTGTTCCTTCAAAAACAGAAAGCTGATGAGTTTCTGGAGCATAAGATGGGGAGTATGTCACTTACTAAGTATTACTCGAAGTTTTTATAGAGTTGTCTAGGTTTGCTAAGGAGGTTGTAGCAACAGAGAAGCTGAAGGCTAGTCGTTTTGAGAGAGGGTTACCCATAGATATCCAGTTGTAACTAGGCGGGCAAGTCTTTGAGTCTTTGGATGAGCTGTATGGTAGAGCTGCACATTTGTATGCCCTAGACCAGAAGAAGATGGAGATGCTAAAAGAAGGTAAGACGAGGGAGAAAAGAAAGGATGTTGGGAAAAGAATAGGAATGGAAGTGGCAATGGAGAAGGCCAGGCTAAAACCTCGAATGCTAGAGTGATGGCACAAAGTGAAGCGGATGCTAGTAAGAATGTGATTACTGGTACTTTCTCTATTCACTCTGTTCCTGTTAATATTTTGTTCGATTCTGGTGCAACGTATTCTTTTGTATCCACTAAATTTTTGCAAAAGTTAACGCCTGTTTTGGAAAAAGTAAATACAATAGATATGTCGATAGTGTTACCATCAGGACAAGAAGTACTGTGTTCAGAAAGGTATTTGGATGTTCCGATTGAGATAGCGGCAGTGGAGTTTAAGGATAACTTAAACAAATTCGAGTTAGGCGACTTAGAAGTGATCCTAGCGATGGATTAGTTGAGTGAACATAAGGTTGAGATTTTGTGTGAGCCGCAGCAAAATCTCGCTAGTTAAAAAGAGTAAGAAGGTTGAGGACCAAAATTTACTTGGGTTAATAAGGAGTCGGGTGCGACGACTATAGAGAGACTAGATAGAGCCTAAGCCAATACAGATTGGCTAGCCCTCTTTCCAAAAGCCCATCTTAAACACCTTCCTAGACTATCTTCAGACCATGCCCTATCATGTTGTGTCTTTCGGAAAAAAGGAGGTCTAGACCTAAGCCTTTTACGTTTAAACCTATGTGGTGCCTTGAGCAAGAGTTTGTTCAACTTATTAAAGGAGAGTGAGGGGTTGACATTGTAGTTTTTACTCAAAACTCTCAAATCCTTCCCCAACATGTCAAAGGTGGAATAAGGAGGTCATGGGTAACTTTTTTACAAAAAACAAAGTCATACCCTCTTTAGGTTAGCAGGAGCTCAGAATTTCCTATGTAACTATCCTTCCTGCTCCTTCATGATTGATCTGGAACATCACCTCAAAAATGAACTTAATCTTCTTCTTGACCAAGAGGAACTCTTTTGGCAGATGAGATCTAGGTGTAATTGGCTTTTGGAAGGAGACAAAACACACGAGATTTTTCATGCTCAAGTGCTAGTCAACAGGAAGAGAAATAAATTCACTCTCTCAAAAACCCAGTAGGAGAGGCTTTCACACCACGCTGCTATTGATTCTGACATTGTTCTTCATTTCTTCATTGGATGTTCCCAATTTTCTTCATTGGTATAACCCCTTCCCCCCTTCTCACTCTCAGATTTCCCCCCCCCCCTCAGGTTATCTCTATCATAACACCCCCTTCGGAGGTGGAGATTTGGGATGCCATAAACCATATGGGGTCTTGGAAAGCTGCATGACCGGATGGTTTTCAACCTATTTTCTACAAGAAGTTGTAGATTGGTTGTAACCAAAGAGGATCTTATCAGTTATATTCAGAAAATCTTTCATGAGAAATATATCCCATATTGTCTAAATCACACCCACATAACTCTTATTCCCAAGGTTGATGGTCCGGATTCAATCGCCTAATTTCGTCCAATTAGCCTCTGTAATTCCTGCTATAAAGTTATCTCAAAAATTCTTGCCAATCGTCTCAAACTTTTTCTTCCAACAAGAATTTCCCCGAAAATAACTTTCTTCCTAGCAGAAGGTCAGGCTGCAACATGATTACAGCCACAGAAATTATCCATTTTTTGAGCAAGAAAAAAGGTAATCGAGGGTGGTTTGCAATGAAGCTTGATTTGGAAAAGATTTATGATAAGATTGAATGGAGTTTTTAAGGAGGGCCTTAGGCACATTTGGGCTTGATGATGAGTTTATCAAATTGGTCATGAATTATGTCTCCTCTGTCACCTCAAGTGTTCTTGTTAATGGTTCTCCCACTAGGTCATTTTCACCCTCCAAAGGCATTAGGTAAGGGGACCCCTTATCCCCGTATCTCTTCATAATCTGTATGGAGATTCTCTCCTCTCTCATTGAGGATTCAGTTTCTTCTGCGAGTTGGACCCCCATCAAGCTGGGACGAGGCCAAACTCCTATTTCACACCTCCTCTTTGCAGATGACATCCTCCTCTTTAGGGAGGCCTCCGTCGAGAATTTCCTAGCTTTTAAGAATATCCTTGATCTCTTTTGTTCAATTTCTGGCCAAACTATGAGTGCTTCGAAGAGCGAAATCCTCTTCTCTTCTAATTGCAAACCCCAAACCAAGGAAGATGCCCTTTCAACTATTTTATTTTCCCCCAAATGAATGACCTCTCCCCTAATCTGGGCTTCCCTATCACTAGCAAGAGACCAACCAGAAATTCAGTCTAGTCTATTCTTATTAAAATGCAAGCAAAGTTGGGTGGTTGGAAGAAAAATCTCCTTTCAAAGGCTAGAAGATTGTGTCTCATAAGATCCACCTAAAATTCTATTCCAAATTATTACATGTAGGGTATGCTCCTCCCTAAACAAGTCACTGACAATATGAATAGAAATATTAGAAACTTCCTTTAGTGGAAAGCTGATGGATCAAGAGGCTTACATCTAGTAAATTGGGAGAAGATTGCTAGACCTAGGGAGGAAGGGAATTTGGGAATTAGGTGTTGTGGCTTACTTAACTTTGCTCATATACTTTAACTATTGTGAAGGTTGATTAGTAGTGGTAACATTAGCACAAAGATTTTGTTAGACAAATATTTGATGCATTATGGTACCTTCAAAAGTAGTAAAAGTGGCTCTCACATCTAGAGAGCTTTAGGAAGATGTTGACCTTCGTTTCAAAAACCCATTCAGTGATATGTTGGTGATGGGTGTTCTGTTTCTTTCTGGTTTGACAATTGGAGCCCCATTGGTCCATTGAGAAGTTTAATTGGGGGCCCTTTAACTGAGCATGAACCAAGGCTCACTGTGAGTGATTGCTTATCTAGGACAGGATGGAATTTCTCTAATATCAGCTTTCGCCTCCCAGATTCTGTGATGCTTAGTTGTTTCACCATGCCCTTCCTTTCTACACTTCCTGATTCTTGTTACTCTTACCTCTCCTACAAAAACAAATTTTCCTATAAAAAAGCTTTGTCCTTTCTTAGGGCAACCCCTCTTCTCTTCTCCTCACATTCCCTTAATATGGCTATGGAAAACCCACATCTTACCAAAAATCCAAGTAGCTGGCAGTCGATGACAAAATCCACACAAATTCTCTCCTGAACTATAGACAAACAATCCCAAGTGCTTCATGTAAATGGTGCCCCAATCAAGCTGAATGTGCATGTTCTAAGGGATTGTCCTCAGGTGTTGATTTATGGAATCTTTTTAGTTGTCAACAATTATCTACCAATTCAGACCTTAATATCACTGACTGGCTGAAGAGCAATGTGTTGCGACTCAAAATACATGCATCTTAAAATTATTTAGTCTATCGTTTTCCCTTTTATCTGTTGGGGTTTATGGCTTCGTAGAAATGCTGCTATGTTTAGAAACCATGCAATTCCTTGTGCCCAACAGAGTTTAGATATGGCATATCAAGCTTATCATCTTAAGCACATCCCCCCCCCCCCAACAGCAACCCTTGGTCCTTGAAATTAAATGTAGATGCTGCAACTAAGTGTGTCCCAGGGAAAGCTGGTATTGGTGGAATATTTAGAGGCTCTTATGAGGATTGGGTTTATCGTTTCCAGACTAACAAATGGATCACTGATGTGCGCATGGGAGAGATCTTAGCTATTCTTGAGGGACTTCTTATTATTAAGGAGAAAACTTGGTCAAATGTGTTAATCCACTCTGATAATAAAAATGCAGTTGAGCTGATAAATAATGGGTGTCCTACCTATAACCCAATGTTTGCTGCTGTTAATCTATGCAGGGATCTAATTAGTGCTACTGGTGGCCTAAAGATTGAGTTTGCGTGTAGATCTACCAATGCAGTAGCAGACAAGTTAGCAAAAAATTGTACAGAATGTAAGGAAGCTATTTTGGTCACCACTAGACAAGATACTATTCCTAGCTATGCTGTTTTAATTCTTGAGGAAGACAACTTATTTTACTTAATTTAACTGCCTCTGCTTTGCATAAAAAAATAAAAAAAAATAAAAAATAAAAAAGGTAGACCATAACTTATCATGATTAAGAGATGACATGTTTCTCGTGTAACACTTATCTTGAGAATGTATTCACAATGTTCAGTTCCAAGTTATGGTGAACATCCACCTCCTCTTTTTAAAGAGTGCCATGAATCACAAAAATCGACTCCCAAAATAATGAACTTGCACAATTTTGTTTTAATTTCTCAATGAACCGAAAACAAACGATGATGAAACGGGCAGATCAACATTAGACAATCATTCAGAAACTCAGCGGAATATTTTACGCTGCTACGTCTGCTTCAAATCAAATGGTTGATTACTTGAATGAAGTACACAATCACGCAGTAATTACCCCAGAAACCCAAGGAACAACCTGTGGAGCTTCTGGGTGAGCGATTCTATAAGATTCAGAATACTTGTCTTTGAAGTTCAATTTCAATTTTTCCGACTGCAAACCCATGAAATCAAGAATATCAGTTGTCATAGGGTTGCTCAAATATGCTTTAGCTTTTCAATGATAAAAAAAGGAATTTTCAAAGCCATAAGGTTTTACGTTTTCAAAGTTGTAACCCTTGATTTCAAAAATCAGTTGTACCTCAAACCAGCTTATTTTTCTAAGTTGTGCCCCTTGTAGATTTTTAGTAGGTTTAAATTACAATTTTCGTTTGTTTAGCTTAATTTATCATTTATTGGATTTATTTTTTCAAAGCTATACCTCTAAGTGTTATTTACTAACAAATACGATTAAGGAATAAATCAAAATGAATTCAATGTAAAAATAAACCTAAAGTTAATGACAAAGGGCACAACTTAGAAAATTAGGACGGTCTATGAGGTACAATTGAGAATTATACTCTCTTAGAAAATGCAAAACCTCATGGATATAACTTCGAAAAACTCGAAAAAAATAAAAAGGTAAAAAAAATGAAAGTAACATCTGAAAATCAAAGCACCAAAGTTTCAACTTTAAAAATTATGAGCTTAACAGGATTTTTGTTTTTTCTTTACAGGAAAGCATAGTCATCAATGATTCGAAGAACACTTACATATTTCAGCCAGCACTCCTGATGTTTATGTTCATAGATATCTGGAGAGTAACAACCTGTCTCTAATGGGCAATAAACCCATGTATTGCATTTCATTTCACCAGGCTTAGCACGTTTTGCCTGATCAAAACAAGCCTGACAACAGTCAGCTGCACTTTCTCTATGGTGGGTCAAACCCCATTTAACTGCAACGCCATCGTAATCTGTATGAAGTTGGGCATTGCACTCAGAAGGAACAGGTCTTCCTGGTAAAAAGTCTTCTTCTGGATACAATAAAGTATTTGTCAGAGTTGGTTATACAAGAAACAAAGAGATTAATACAATGGTGCCCCCAAATGGTGCATTTGTAAGTTCAAATAGGTAATATTTACATGAACATAAAAATAAAAGGCGTCGAATACAAAAAAATAAAAAATAAAAATAAAAAGAAGCAAAGCCATAATTGGGTTGACATAAATCAATAAGTGAGCAAAATTGAACATTTACCTAAGTCATCTTGACCCGGAGGTTTATCATTATGCTCCTTATGGACAATTACTGGTGGTATCCACAACCCAATTGCTTCCACAAGTGCAGACCACTTTGATTCCATGACTTCAACTAGCAATGCTGCAATGAATAGAATCAAACAAGAATTTAAGTCAGGGAAATCACCAATATTGCAAACATGTCAAAGTACACAGTTTTCAATTCATATAACAGAGAGAGTCAAAATCAAAGTTCAGAAAAAGATATGTCCCACCAGCTTCATTAGAAGAAATCGTCAATGTTACATTCTTCTCACCAAGGATTAATAGCTTTGCCTCATGGAGTTTAGCCTGCCGCCAGTTTTCAACTGCTTCTGTTGTGAAAATGTGTGACAAAAAGCACATAGGAGGCTGAATCAGCATCATTAATGTAAAAAGTAAATTCTCTGTCCTTATAAATTAGAATCACAAAAGCTGAGCACAAAATCAAGAGGTTAAGTATTTGGTTTTTCTTTAAGATCCAATTTTTTAGGGTTAGTATCCGGTTTTTTTTTTTTCTTGTACTTTTCTTGGAGAAAATATTTGATTATCTTAAGCATCACGAACTACCAAAAAAGATAAGCAGGTACTCAAGATTCCATGAGATTTCTACCTACAAACATACATACATATTGCACTCATCTGAGGATGAAGCAGAACATTTCATCCAGAGATACAGATACAAGACTCTCATCCTTCACAATTAACATAAATATACAATCAAGTATCCAAGAGATTTCCACCCAAAAACATAGATACACATTGGACTCATCGGAGGATGAAGCAGTATTGCAAGCTCTCACAACATTTCATCTAGAGATATAGATACAAGACTCTCATCCTTCACAATTAACATGCCTCAACTCCTCACCAAGTGCGAGAAAAAATAAACAAAGTATATAAAATCAATGTTTCAAATTAAAATACAAAATCTAGGAAGGGGTATCTTATGAATGAATTGGAATACATGTGTATTGAAGACCATATAGCTGCAAGCAGAAACTAATCTATTTGACTTTCATAAGCTACATTAATTGCTATATATACATAACAGCAGCAGATTTCTATTATTAAGGAGCACAAACCTCAAAGGAAAAAAATGGATTTTAATATATTGGAATTGGGAAGCTTGTAATCCTTACAATGAGGTGCAATGCTTACATTCTAGACCATGGGTGGAATCACGGATCACTAATATCTTATAGATTTTCATTCCCCACCAAGGGGGTGTTCGGTATTCCCAAAAATCTGATTAGGAAACGGAATCATAAAACATTACCATTACCATATGTTTGTTAGGGTGTTTAGGAAAAGGAAACAAAATTGTAAGGGAAATAGTTTCCCTTACTTTGTTACATTCCAACCTTTGAAGGAAACGAATTACGTTTGCTCTGCAAAACAACTCCGTTCTCTTTCCTTAATCCTTCCCTGCTTTCTCACCATTCTTTCTCATAACCAGAGCAAAGCAACACAATTTTGTGACAAAATCTTCTTCAATCTCATCAAAAATATCACAATAATCTCTAGTTTTTTCTCTAATATGCTTTTTTTCCTTTTTTTTTTTTTGG
>PYUH01000388.1:854153-876414 GCA_016808085.1 Suaeda aralocaspica
TTTTTTTTTTTTGGGTTTGCTTCAATCTATGCTCCTTTTACACAACAATTTAAACTTTTCTTGATTGATTATTTTATGTTATTATATGGTTGTTTATATGTTTGTTTATCTCTAGCAGAAGATGATGGTGATATGAATGAGTGCTGAATGTAGGCGAAGGAAATAGATTTTGAGAAGCAGAGAATTGGGATGAGGTGATTAGGCATGGAGAAAATTTTGATTTTATCTTTTGAGATAGATAGAGAAATATATTATGCAATTCGTGTTTTTATTGGAGTCGGATTATAGAGAGAGAGAGAAATAGAGTAATTTGGGATGGTTGTAATAGTTTACGTTTCTTTAATTATTCCAAACAACTAGTAATGATAACACTATCTATCACCTTTTCCCCCCTTAACTTGTTTCCAATCCATTACATTTGCTAATCTCATACCAAACAACCCCTAAGGTAACACTTGTAACGACGGAAGCACAAATGTTGTTCATGGTGAATTCGTCAAGTATTCTCAGAGTGATGGTAAACGGTGTGAATCTATCGATTAAATTCACATCAAAAGTAGGTCTACTTTAGATGAGTGTGATTAGTTTGGCCCTAAGTTGCCTTGATACGGATACGGGGGCGGGGACGGGGACGGAAAATGGCAAATCTCAAAAATTCAAGATACGAGTATGGCATGGGTACGGTGAATAATTTAAGATTTTTTTAAAAATTGTAAAAAAAAAGAGAGAGAGAGAAACTTAAAATAAATCTACTCCGTAAAATAAATAGCGTTAGACAATAGACAATAAGAAAGTTAAAGAGGAGATCGGAGAAGAAGTACTCTGTAATTTCCACCAACTTAAGCCTTTTATTTTCAATTTAAAATTTAAATCAAAAAAGCCCCTTATTTAATTGAAACCAAATAAAGCAGCACATTTTACCTGCTAGTTGTACCTAAATCTAATCTACACTATTCACTATTCTAATAGTAGTTGCATTCTTCTTCATCCTCGCGTATTTCTTTCTCAGAGAGCAATAATGAAGCCTTCCATCATTTTTCTGGTTGAAATCGATTGTTAACCATGGTTTAAACTTCCAACTTTCATTTTATTTTGATTGCGGACGCGTGTTAGAGGTATTGGTCGGCCCCTAGACGTCCCTAAAGCTGGTCGATGCCATCCCCGACTCATCCTCTCCGTTTCCACGTGGTCAACGATGAACCCGAGACGTACCCAGGACGTACCCGTACCCATTTCGGCCCGTACCAGTACTGGGTACGCCGGACGCCATGCTGGGGAAGTACCCATGCTTCATAGGTACTTTTCCTTATGATTTTTTTTCATATCTCAATTGAGGAATTTTTCGCATTTACGACTTTAGGCTTTTTATAAAACTTGGTCTACAATGCATTAAGATCACATTCTTGGAGGTCTTCTGATTAAAAGAGACATTCTTGAAGAGTTTTTGGCGTTTTAATTGATGGATTCTAGTTTTCAATTAATGCAGTTTGTCCAATTTGCGCGATTCTCGAAGATAATTGGCTTGGAGTTTGAAGATATGTAAATATGCATTGGGAAGGTTATTAAATTTACTTTCAAGGAAAAATAACAAAAAAAATAAAGCAGATTAAATTTGTAAGATAGCGTTTTAGTCTGTTTCCCTAAGACTACAGCTGAAAATAAGATTTTTTTTTAGATTTAGTTTGTTGGAATCCATGAAGTTGTTTAGCACATCTTTAGGGTTTTATTTTCTGATTCTAATCTTCCTTAGTTGTACCTAGTTAGTGATACAAGTGTGAATAGCAATATATGTATGGATGATGTGAATATAAGGTTGCCATTCATATTTGGGTGCTTGGTGGTTTTACCTATGGGTTTTTTCCCATTGCACTTACTAGGGTTTTTCTCATTTCAGGCTTTTAAATGCTTTTAAGTGTTTGTGTTTCCCGCGTTTTAGTTATACTTCGTCTAAAATGATGGAGGATCACGTTCTTGAAAGTTTCTTGATTGAAAGATTCAATCGAGGACGTTTCTTGGAGCTTCTAAAGATAGAATTTCAGTTTCGAAGCAGTGCAGTATGTCTAACTTTGAAGATTTTTCATTGAGAGTTGGATTTGAGTTAGAAGGTGTGCGAATATGCGTTGGAAAGCTTATTGAATCTAATTTTAGGGAAAAATATTTCGAAAATTCAGAAAAATACGGAAGATAATGTTTTATTCATTTTTCTGCTCAGTTGTGAAACACGAAATCAGTTTTTAATTAGATTTCTTTAATCTGGAGTCCTAGTATAGTTAGGATTTGTTTTAGGACGTGTTTAGTGTTTTGTTTTGTGATTTTTCTTTTCCTAATTTTGTTTGTTAATTTGTTAGACAAGTTTTTAGAATAAAATCTAGGTAGTTAGAGTTAGTTAGAGTTGGTGCAAGTTGCAAGATCAAGCTGTGCAAGTGGATCAACTTGTGAGTAGATTTAATTTGGACGTGTGTTTTGTAAGGGGGTCCGAATATTTTGGGCTTCTCTAGTGTGTTTAGAGTTTGTTAGGATTTATTTGATTTTTGTTTACTTGTAAAACAAAAATTCGAAATTCTTGTGAGTTGGTGGATTATTTCCTTTATACTCTTGTGTGGAGATTGATTAGTGACTTTGAGGGTGCCTAGAGATTTAATCAAAGACTAATCTATCAACCTAAATTCTTGAATTTTGGTGGGTAGGCCTTTAGAAATTCAAGAGTTTAGTTTTATATTCTTTTGAGTTTTTGTTCTTACGAAAATTCACATCAGTTGGCAAGGGTAGCCCTTATATACATCAGTTGCTAATTAATTTCTTAATACTCTTGTGATTTAATTAGTAGCTTTGAGGGTGCTTAGGCTTTAATCAAAGAACTAATTAATCAACCTAAATTTAAGAATCTTGGTGACTTGGTCTTTATAGATTCGAAAATTTAGTCTATTCCCTTGTGAGTTTTTGTTACACGAAAATCCACATCAGTTACTACGAATATACAACAAAAGTCCACACTTCAATTCAGTATGGTACTTCAAAGAACTCTAAATGCTTGATCTTAAGCTTCTATTCCAGCACTTTTAAGAATAGAACATGAAAGATATTGCAACAACAATTCCTAACATGACAACATTTAACTAGCAAGCTACATTCCAACACTCATAAGGGCATTTGTATGTCATATAATCTATTCATCCCACTGCAATACCAATGACGAAGAAATGATTGACGCATCACAATACTTAGCATTTGTATGGCAAGAAACACCAACCTTTTTGGATAGTCTCATTTGCTTTGGCAGGCAGACTTTTAAGCTGATCCAAGATCTCAGTTCTAACCAACTGTTTTAAGTGTAGAGGTAATTTTACCGTACTTTTCCTTTCAGCTAATACTTTCGAGAAATTCTCAACCTTTACACACCAAACAGAAAGTTTCCATCAACCACAGCATCCCAAATCACTTCAAATCAGACAACTTTTAACAGCCATTAACTTCAAAACAGTATACACTCTTAACATTAATCATACATCAAAATAAAAGCTACATTATAAAGCATAAAGACCTGATTCAAATTAGCACAAAAATACAGTAGCCAAGTTCAAAAATGAATCAAATCTTACCACTTTGACAAGCTCAATAGGCTCTGATGCTTTCCTAATTTGAATTGACTCCTCCATTCTCATCAATTGGTCTGGGGTATACTTTACATCTGATTACAAAGAAACCCTGCAATCAACATCTACTAACTAAAGATCAAGCAACTAATTCTGCATAAACTGCACTAAGGCTCCATTTGGTATGGTGTACAAAATTTTCAAGTGAAAAGTTCTCCATGAAAATTATTTACAATAAAAAAAAAATTTCATGAAACTTTTTGATTGTTTGGTAGCATAGAAAATGTTTCCTTTGTAAGCATTTTCCATTGTTAGGTTGAATTGAAAATCAATTACTCTGCAGCTCAATCAAATTGAAGAAAAATATGTTGCTTCCAATTCTGGGGAGAAGTGTTTTCTTCCCAATTTTGGGCGTAAATGTTATGAATATCCTTCCCAAATTTTACATCTATGTTTTAAACCACACCAAACAATACAAACTAGAAAAAACAATTATCAAGAAAACCTTTTACACCCTACCAAACAAGGCCTCAATCAAACGTCAACAATGATAACCCATTGGCAAGACGCCCCCAAACTTCATCAACAGAACTCGTTGAACAATTCAGTAAAGACATAAAAGTAGCAGCTATTACTTTAATAAACTGATTTATTTTTGTGAAAAAAAAAAATGAACTTACTATCTTGAGAAGAGTTATTACTACTGGAGTATAGATAAACAGAGCTGTAAAGGCAACGAAGAACATAAAGAGCAATAACAATGTTAATCGAACAAACAACGAGAGTAATTCTCTTATAAGAACAACCCCATTTTGCTCTTCCTTGGGTTTGAGTTCCCCACTCAATCCTCGCCATTTCCCACCTTCGCCACCTTTCTCAACAGCTTCTCCATATCAACATCTCCTCTATTCTACTAAATCTAATTTCTTTATTTTCCAACCCGAAAATAAATAAACAAACAAACTTTTACTAAACAGTCTCACACTTTTAGGCAATTAGATATGGGGTTTGTAGATCGACGGTTGAATTTTCCAGAGCAAACGGACAACTGTATCAAAAGAGGGTTTGGCTCGAGTAGATTGTTGGGGATTAGATATATATATGAATATATGATGATTAGAGAATCTTGCAAATATTACAGCTGAAAAAAAAATTAAAATTGAGAATGGTGGTTGTTTTGTTGATGACCAATATTGACTGCTAGTTGATCACTTGTTTATGGTAAAATCTGCTATCGCTAGCAAACATTAGCTAGTTTCGGATATAGCTAAATAATTACTAGTTTTGTTTGCTTTGATGCAAAAATAAAGTAATGGAAGGACGGGAGTGAGGAAGACACCAGATGTGGTGACGCGTAAAACCCCCTAAATCAGGGTAAAAAACCGCGGGTAGCTTTGAGTCCACCAGTTCACTAGTTAATAAGATTGTTACAATTACAATGTATGATGCTAGCTAGATAGCTAGCTAACTCTAATCTATTGTTGCTAAGTATCTAGCTTAGAGAATGTAAATAGAATATATGT
This sequence comes from Suaeda aralocaspica, assembly GCA_016808085.1. Classification (NCBI taxonomy): domain Eukaryota; kingdom Viridiplantae; phylum Streptophyta; class Magnoliopsida; order Caryophyllales; family Amaranthaceae; genus Suaeda; species Suaeda aralocaspica. Next base: position 859,270 of record PYUH01000388.1, read on the forward strand.
TGTACGTACAAATGAATAATAATAATAAAGTATTGATTTTCTTATGATTGCCTTGTGTGTTGTATCTTTTTTCCTCCTCCTATTTATAGAATAGCCGCTCCTCATAGTCGTTTTCCCCCCTTGGAATTGGTTGCTTCTTCTCGAATGTATCTAGCTCGGATTATGGGCTAGATTCAAGTTGATTTGAAATGTAGTTCCTATTTTCTTGGCATGATCTTCTCAATATCTCTAACTCTAACTTCCACGTTCTCCTTCTTCTAGAAGCATCCTGACTTATTCTTCTTCTGACTCCTTGATTCACGGACCCACTATCTTGACCGATTCTAAGCTGTAGCTGCTAGCTGAGTACCTGCATAGCTGGCAATCAAGCTGGATTGCATGTAGGAATTTTTGCCATAACAATTTGCCCCTAACTTGTAAGCTAGGAGCGCTGAGCTACCAGGTTGCAAGTTACCGTTGGGGATCGACACAGTTATAATCATAAGCAATAATTAACTTCTTAAAAATAAATAAAAGGAAAATATGAAAAGATTTGGCAGTTAATAATAAAAAAATAACCGTTATTTCCTTCTCTTCACCCTATAAATACGTCTCCTTTCTCACTCTTCTTTTTCACCTTTGCGAATTTCTTTAGGAAGAGAGTTCGAAAATTTGATTTTATTTCTTTGTGACTTTGCGAATTTTAAGACAATTTAGCTTATCAGGTATTGAGATCTTCTCCTTCTCTCTTTGTTTTGCTTCCTTCCTCAAGTGTTTAGTTATAGTTTAGAAAACATGGGTAGAGCTAAGGACGACGTAGTGAGTGTAATAACAGAGGAGCGCCTACAACAGGTTGCGACAATGGGTCTCTTCCCTGAGTTGACTAGATTAGTGATTCCTACCTCCAGCTAGCGTCCTGAAACCTGTCCCTCTGACCTTGTATGCTTCGAGTACCCTTTTACTATTGGGTTTACCTTCCCTTTAGGTGGGTTGGTTAGGTTGGTTCTAGAGCATCTAGGTCTAAGCTCGGGGCAATTGCAACCACCTTTTTGGAGGATTTGCAAGGTGGTTGAGGAAAAAAGTAATGAGTGGGAACTAGTTTTTTATCTAGATGATTTATTAGTTGTATACTCCATCAGAAAGGTAGGCCCTGGATACGCTACCTTAAAGGTTAGGATAGCTGGGAACAAGCTGGTGGATGACGAGGGGGCGCCTGATAAGGGTTGGAAGAGTAGGTACTTCTTTGTGGAGAAGTTCTCTCTTTGTGGAGTAGCTTGAAATTATTATGCGTATATTCATGATTGCTAGCTAGCTTTAAGTTAGATCGTATGCATACCTTGTGCTGGGTAAGTGGTGAGGCTACTTTATAGGCCATCTGGGGGCTGCTTGGTTATGTGTTTTGATTGTTGGGGCAGCTTCCAGCTAGTATCCACTTCCCCTTTGATAGCGTTATAGCTTTGAATGGCGTCTGGGCCTTAATTTCTACTCTGTATGGAGTATCTGGACTCCTAGGTTGCCTATCTGGGGCCTACTTATGTTAAGGCAATTGTTAGCTGCGGTTGTCGGTGTTTCCACCAACGACTTTTAATGCTTAAGTTAATCATTCAATAACTCCGTAGTTAAGAAAATAATATCATAGCTAGGATAGTTGTGTTAGCTTGGCTTACTTGCTAGCTAGGTTGTACTTTCAGTCTGATCTAGAAGTGGTAGACCTTCAGGGTGAATGCATTCCAGCTTCTAGGTACTTCTTTTCCTTGTGTTGTAGCTAACATGTAAGCACCATTGCCTATGACTTTGATGACTTGGTACGGTCCATCCCATTGCGCAGCTAATTTTCCAGCATTCTCTTCTTTAGTGTTGGCAAAAACCTTCCTTAGCACCCAATCTCCTAGCTGAAAAGCCTTTGCTTTGACTTTTTGTTGAAGCTTCTGGCTACTATATTCTGTTGAGCAGCCTTCCTGATGAGTGTATTGTCTCTTAGCTCTTCTAAGGTATCCAGGTCATTAGCTAGCTCTACCTTGTTTGCTTCTTGTGTCATCAGTCCGTATCTGGCTGTGGGTGTGACTATCTCCGCATGTAGTACAGCTTCACATCCATATACTAGGGAGAAGGGCGTTTATCCTGTAGCTGCCCTAGGCGTGGTCCTATTAGCCCACAGGATTCTAGGTAGCTCTTTTGCCCATCTTCCCTTCTTAGCTTCTAATCTCCTCCTGATCCCATTAATTATCAACTTGTTGCTTGACTCGGCTTGCCCATTTGCTTGTGGGTACCTAGGAGTTGATGTAGTTAAGGTGATATTCCATTCGCTGCAGAAGTCTCTTGTTTTGTCACTTATGAATTGCGACCCATTGTGACACGCGATCTCAGATGGGACTCTGAACCTGCATATTATGTTATTCTAGATAAAGGAGACTACTTCTTTGTCTCTAACCTGCTGGTAGGCATCTGTTTCGATCCACTTAGAGAAGTAATCAGTTAGTGCTAACATGAACACTTTCTAACCTGGAGCTGGTGGCAACTTTCCCATGATATCTATTCCCCATTTCATGAAGGGCCATGGCGTTAGTGCTGGGTGCAACACTTCAGAGGGTTTGTGAGACATGCCAGCATGCCTTTAGCAGCTATCGCATCTAGCCACGTATCTATCTGCATCCTGCCTAACGGTCGGCCAATAATATCCGTAGCTAAGGATTATGTTTGCTAGCGACCTTCCAGCTATGTGCGATCCACATTGGCCATCATGGAACTCCTTTAACTGCTTCTGCCATTCTTCTTTTTCTAAGCATCTCTGGAGTATCCTTCTAGCTGACATTTTAAACAGTATTCCCTGGATGAGCTGGTACCTGGATGCCTTGAACCTAACCTTTCTTGCTTCCAGCTTGTCCTCCGGCAAGATGTCGTGCTGCAAATAGTCGTAGAGGGGTTTGGTCCATGATTGGTCGTTGGTGGTTGTTTCTTGGTTGGTTGTAGTGAGTACTAGTTGATTTGCGGGTTTGCTTATAGCGGGGCCAGCTAGGTGGATTATGGGTATATATGTTAAGCTGCTCTTTTTGAGAGCTGAGCCTAGGTTAGTTAGGGCATCAGCTTGGGTGTTCTGATCTCTTGGTATCTGAGTAATTTTGAAGGGGGTGAAGTAAGCTGATTGTCACGTGCTGACTAATGATGCTTGCTTGGCTAGCTCCAGGTAGCTGGTTATTTTGGAGTCTTTAGCTGTGAATTCCCCTGTGACTTGGCTGACTATAAGCAAGCTGTCACTATACACCTCCAAACCTGTTGCCCCTAAGTCTTTAGCCATCATCATACCTGCAATCAATGCCTCGTATTCTGCTTTGTTGTTAGTTGCTTTGAAGTCGCAAGCGACAGACCGTACTATCTTGTCCCCTTGTGGCGACTTTAGTACTATACCTAGCCCGGTGCCTCTGAAGTTGGAGGAGCCATCTACAAACATCTTCCACACCTGGTTGTTTTGTACCTGGTTAACCTCCTTCATCTCCAGCTGTGCAGCTTGCTCTAGGTCAGGACTAAAGTCAGCCACAAAGTCAGCTAGCGCTTGTGACTTGATTGCGGTTCTTGGGTGATATTGTATGTCGTAGCTGCTCAATGTAATTTCCCACTTTGCCATTCTGCCAGATAGCTCTGGCCTTTTTAACACAGCCTTAATAGGATAGTTAGTCATGACTAGTATAGGATAAGACTCAAAATAATGTCTAAGTTTTCTATATGCCGTAACTAGCGCTAAAACAAGTTTTTCCAATGAGGAGTATTTATTCTCGGCAAGAAATGACTTGCTTACATAATAGATAGGGAGTTGTTGATTGTCAGCTTCCCTTGCTAGGACCGCGCCTACAGCTTTATCGCTTACGGCTAGGTAGAGCTGTAAGCACTCTCCAACTTGAGCTTTAGATGGCAGGGGTGACGACATTATGTACCGCTTCGATTCTTTAAGAGCATTTTCATGGTCATCTGTCCATTTATAACCTTCATTTTTTCTTAAGACATTGTAAAATAAGTGACATTTGTCAAATGACCTAGAAATGAAGCGGTTTAATGCTGCTACCCTGCCAGTTAGCTTCTGCACTTATTTTAGATTTCTAGGTGATTGTATATTTATTATAGCTCTGACCTGGTCGGGGCATGCTTCGATGCCTCTTTGGGTTACTATGTAACCTAGGAACTTACCTGCAGCTACTCCGAACGAACATTTTGAAGGGTTAAGTTTCATGTTGTATTTTCTTAATACCTTGAAAGTTTGCCGTAGGTGCTCTATGCGATTGTCAGCTTTCTTTGACTTTACCAGCATGTCGTCTATGTACACCTCCATTGTATCTCCTAAATGGTCTTTAAACATTTTATTGACTAGCCTTTAATAGGTAGCTCCAACGTTCTTCAATCCAAAGGGCATGACTTTATAGCAATATATTCCTTTATCCGTCATGAAGGTCGTCTTCTCTTGATCTTCTGGGTGCATTAGTATTTGGTTATACCCAGAATAAGCATCCAGGAATGTGAGCATCTCATGCCCTGCCGTTGCGTCCACCATAGTGTCTATATGTGGTAAAGGGAAGGGGTCTTTCGGGCATGCCTTGTTTAAGTCTGTGAAGTCTATGCAAACTTTCCATTTACCGTTCTTTTTTCTGACCACTACCACGTTAGCTAGCCAATCTGGGTACTTCACTTCCCTTTTTTTCCTAGCTTCCAAGAGCTTTTGCACCTCTTCGTTGATTACTTGGTTCCTTTTTGGTGCGAATTTCCTCCTTTTCTGCTTCACTGGCTTCATAGCTGGATCCATGTTCACCTTGCGTGTTATGACCTCTGGGTCTATACCTACCATATCTTCGTGGGACCATGCGAAACAATCTGCGTTCTCCCTTAGGAAGGCTAAGATTCCCGTCTTCTGGCCTTCGGTCAGGCTAGCTCCTAGTTGGATCACTTGCTCCGGCTTGGATGGATCTAGCGCCACTTCGTCTAGCTGTAGCTCGCCAGGTCCTATTGGCGCTAACCCTTCCTGTAATTGGTAGATGTTTGCCAGTTTCGGTTTCAACGTCCTTTTGTAGCAATCTCTCGCTATCTTTTTGTCCCCTACTATTGTTAGGACCCCCATGGTGAAGGGAACTTTAGTGCTTGGTGGTAAGTAGATGGTACAGCTCTCATCTTGTGGATCCAAGGTGTCCCTAGGATGACGTTGTACGCGGAGGGAAAATCTACCACGTTGAATCTGCTTGTCATGTTTACGCCTTCTGCCCAGGTAGTTAGGTTGATTTCCCATTCTGTGTGCTTCGTTTTTCCACTGAACCCTACCAACACTTTAGGTGTCTTGGTGATGTCAACATCTTTCAATCCCATTTCTTTTAGCGCGATTTTGAAGATTATGTTGGCTGAGCTGCCATTGTCTACCATCACCCTCTTGATGAGGCAGTTACTAATCTGTAGGGAGATTACCAAGCCGTCGTGATGATCCTCCTCTTCTACCTCGCCTCCATCAAAGGAAATGGTCATGTTCTTCAGCCTTTTGGCTTCCTCCGATTTCAAACTGTCCGGCTTGCTTGGAGTCCCTGTTCCATCTCTAGCAAAACGCTTTGCAGCAGAGTAGGTTAGTCCACAAATTTCAGATCCACCAGATATTAAGTTAATTACCTTTAACGTAGTATGTGGCGGGGGTGGCCCAGGCTTCTTGGTTTCTTCTTGTGGTCCGCCCTTCTTACCTAGCAGGTGGTTCATGTACCCTTTCTTGAGCAGTTAGGCTACCTGTTTTCTGAGTTGGAAGCATTCCTCTGTGTTGTGCCCATGATCATTATGGTAGTTGCACCATTTCGTCTTGTCCTTCAAGCTATCCGGCTTGTCAGTTCTCTTTGGCCAACGCACAACTTCTCGCAGCTTGTGCAACGCGTTTATAACGCCGCCAGTATCCACGTTGAAGCAGTATGACTCGATGCTGGGATAGCTGTGATGTGGATTTTTAGTAGTATTCGCAAATACAACCTCAAATTCACGTTTTGTTTATCAATTAAACTCTCCACTCCTAGATTAATTTAATTGAAGGCTAATTAATTAATACACTCCTGTAATTAATTAACTAGGATCTAAATTTGTTAATCACTCCTGACTCACAACTTTATGTAGAAAATTCGAACAAACACACTTGCGCAAATTTTCGTGAAAATTTATAGAATTGAACTTTTATTTTCAATGAGAAAAACTTAATTAATTACATCCTATTGTTGAGATTATTTATAGGTATAATCAACAACAAAATCCTAACTAGAATCAACAAAGGAAACACGCACAAACTAGGGAAATAAATCCTACTTGTGCAACTTGCTCAACAAACTAAAGATAAGATTGCCACATCATCATGCAACTTGCACTTTGATCTTATCTTTCCTAACAAACTCTAACTAACTAATTAATCAAGAAATTATCCTAACAACTTGACTAAATAATTAATAAACAAGATAATCATCAGAAATTATCCTAAAAATCATGAAAATATCTTGGTGCCCAAGATTGCCAAAATTCACGCGAATTCTCGCCACAAAGAACCGTCAATTTTTTTCGCAACTTTCCAAGATTCTTCAAGAACTTCAAGAAAGGCTTCAAGATTCAATATTTTAATCAAGAAATCTTCAAGAAACCATTCTTCATGTATTTTAGCATATTTATGATGATCAAGACTCCATAAGAACTAATAATAATAATGTCCAAAATGAGAAAACCCTATCAAATGAAATGGGAAAAACTCATCGACCAAACCAACTTGTTCCCTGTAACCACCATGTGTTCCCATCCTGTGTTTTCATTAGTTATAGTTATTATCACTTAACTTAACTAATGGCTCACTCCACCAGTGACAAAATATTAATGATCATCATCCATAGTGTTGGCTAGGAAGCCATCACCAGTGTCAGTGCTTACCACATTGTTTACCATTGTATCCCAAACCTGTGATTTATCCTTATCAGATCCAATAGGATTTATTAATAGGTTGATTAGTTCATCCACTATTGGTGTATTATAGGATATTTCACTAGGACCTAAATTCACATCAAGCTGCTAGCTCCGTAGCCATAACGTAATACCTGCGAGGAAGAAAAAGGGTAGATGTTATTAATAGATTCACGTTTAGGATACGGCTGATGCCTCCAGTTGCTATGTCGTTGGCTAGCTATCCTGCGATCGTCGTAAGCTGGCCTCCGGGAAGCTTCGTCTTCTTCCATTCTGACTTCAGCTAGTGCTCTGGTTTGTACTTCGTCGAAAGTGGAGCACGGGTACCTAGTCAGTTCCTCGTACAACCTGGACCTGTACGGCAGCCCTTGCCTGAAGGCTTCAATGGCCATGGAGGAGTCAAGGTTAGGTATAGCTATCATCTCCTTGTTGAATCTGTCTAGGTAAGATCTGACAGCTTCGTTGGGCCTCTTGACTATCCTGTAAAGGTCACTGGATTGCTTCTTCATGGCACGACTGCTTGCGAACTGCTGGGAAAACATGTTAGCCAAGTTGGAGAAATCTTCTATGGTCCCTGGCTTCAGATTCATCAGCCATTGTAACGCGGGACCCGTGAGGGTCACTCTAAACGATTTGCACAAGGTGGCCTCCACTGCTTCATCAGGGATAGGTAGCGGCATCATCTTCTGCTTGTATTGAAAGACATGATCCACTGGATCCGTTGTCTCGTCATACAGCTTGGCGAACGTTGGGATGTTCAGCTTCTTTGGCACTTTTACTCTGGCCACCTCCTCAACGAAAGGCGACAAGGCATAGCTGCGCTTGGCCTTAGTAGCTACGGGGATTAGGGCTCCTGGCAGCTTGGATAGTAGCTGGTACAGCTTTCGGTTCTGCTGCCGTAGGAGCGCCATCTCCTTAGTAGGTTTTTTCTTGGGCTGATCATCCTACTCCTCTCTAGGTTCCTCTTCCTCTTCTTCGTCCGACGTGCTGTATTCGATGTCGCTTTGATCCAGGTTTGCCATGCTGGAGATTTCGCCTGTGTACCTCTTCCTGGATTTGTTACTCTTCACGGATTCTAGCTCCTTCTTGAGTTTGTCCATAGTTGACTGTCACTCCACAGCTGCTTTCTTGCTATCCTCCTTGACTTTTTCCAGCTTGGCTCGGGTCCTCTCCAACGCCTGCCTCATCTCCTCCATAGCCTTTTGAGATGCTTTGGATGCCATAGGGTAAGATATTTTCGTTATCTTGAGGTGACGGAGTGTGTTTGAGTAAACGGATTATCTAGCTACAGCCCCACGGTGGGCGCTAAATTGTTTATGCTAAAATCTGCTCTAGCTACCAAACCGTAGCTTGTTCCAGTTATAGCTAAATAATTACTGGTTTTGTTTGCTTTGATGCAGAAATAAAGTAATGCAAGGACGGGAGTGGGGAAGACACCAGATGTGGTGACGCCGAAAGCCCCCCTAAATCAGGGTAAAAAATCGCGGGTGGCTTTGAGTCCACCAGTCCACTAGTTAATAAGATTGTTACAATTACAATGTATGATGCTAGCTAGATAGCTAGCTAACTCTAATCTATTGTTGCTAAGTATCTAGCTTAGAGAATGTAAATAGAATATATGTTGTAAGTACAAATGAATAATAATAATAATAAAGTATTGATTTTCTTATGATTGCCTTGTGTATTGTATCTTTTTTCCTCCTCCTATTTGTAGAATAACTGCTCCTCATAGCCATTTTCTTCCCTTGGAATTGGTTGCTTCTTCTCGAATGAATCTAGCTCGGATTATGGGCTAGAATCAAGTTGATTTGAAATGCGGTTCCTATTTTCTTGGCATGATCTTCTCAATATCTCTCACTAGTAGAAAAAATGGATTTTGCTGCGCCACATTTGCTGCGGTTCTTTGACATTTTTAAAGAATCGCATCAAATACTTGTTGATGATTTCAACACAAAATTATTTTCTGCGGTTAAAGTATTTGCTGCGGTTTTTTTGTTATTTGCTGCGGTTATAACCGCAACAAATAATTCAACCAAATAAATGTTCAGCCCACGAGCCCAAATAACTGCCACATATATAACCCTTTTTCTCTCCTTTTTTGTCTTTCTCACTAACCCTAAAACCCTCCCCCTCACCCTCCCCCTCTTCCACTATCACTCTCATTCTCACTCTCACCCACTATCTTTCTCTCAATCTCTCTCTATTTTGCTCCTCTCTCGTCCTTCAAATGCTCCTCACCGAAGGCGATCTCCTTGCTATCTTCGCTCATCATCTTTTTCATCACAATCTCTCTCCTCTTTTCACAATCAATCTCCTTTCAATCCGATGAACAACGAAATCGAAGGTCATTCATGTTCAATCTCCTTTCAATCCTCTTTTGGCAGGGTTATTTGGTTTTGGTGTTATGGTTTTAATTTTGTTAGATTTGAAATTGGGGGAAAAATTGAATCTGGGTTTTTTTAGGGTTTTTGGTGATTTTGTTGTTAATTTGATTAGTTATATTTATGGGGTTTTGTTAATTTGATTAGTAAGCCGAAAAATGCAGCCTTTGATATCCTCTTAATTTTTCGTATTTTTTTAAATTAATTTGTGTTTTTAATTCGTTGATTTTAGTTAGTTTGAATTTGATTGATTTTTGCTTTTTTTATTATATATATATATAACCTGTGCTTTTTTCGTTGATTTTAGCTTATGTTAGTTTGAATTTGTTGCATTGTTAATGTTTTAGTGTAATTGCTTTAATTTTCATCGATTTTTCAGAATCTCATTTTTCTATTTTGAGGTTAATTTTTTCCTTTGATTCTGTTTTTGATTTTGTGGTGAATTTTATCTAATAATGCGATTTTATTGTATTTTTTTCCCTGTTTTCTTTTTCCATTTTTATGTCTATGATTTTGATTTGTTTTTTTATTCGTAATTTAAACAAAATTGTGGTGTTATTTGTAGATCCATTATTTTGGCAGCTTTTTGGTAAAGGGGAAGCATTTTGTTGCTCATTTTGGTTAATCTATTTGATTGTTGTGTTACAGTTATGACTTTCCATGGAGCCCCACCAAGTATATTCCATTTTATGGTGGTGCTGAGTACCATGATTACCATCATTATGTAGGAGGACAAAGCCAAAGCAATTTTGCTTCAGCCTTCACATACTGTGATTACATCTGTGGGACTGATAAGGTAATTCTATGATGTTTCAGTGATTACCTTGGCTCTGAATAGATCTACATACTCACTGCTAACTGTTTTCTATCTGTGTCGGTAGTTTTGGGTTTGGTGGTTTTCTATCTACATATGGCTGGTTGTTTTATTTTGGTTGTGGTTGTGGTAGTTTTGGGTTTGGTGGTTTTTTGTTGTTGTTGGTGTGTGTTGGTTGTTTGTGTGTTGTTGTGAGTGAATGAGTGTGAGTGTGTGGTTGCAAGTGAATGACTGTGAGTGTGTGACTGTTTGCGTGACCGTGAGTGTGAGACTGTAACTAAGTGCGTGTGTGAGTGAGTGACTGAGTGAGGGAGTGGCTAAGTCAGTGTGTGATATTTTTACTGACTGTGAAATTGTGATTGAGTGTGATGCTTGAATTTGAAGTTGATTCAAAATAATTTGAAGAAAAAAATTGGATTTTGTTTTCTATTTTTAACCAATCTGAGTGGTATTTAACTTTTAGTTTTAAGCTTCATGAGTTAATGGCTTCCCTTTATTATCTCTGAAGGCATATAGACTTGAGCTGATAGACAACAAAAATATAAACCTAGTCCTAATATATAATAAGAGGAATTACAAAAGCCATTTGCATACACAACAAACTAAATTGGAATAAACCTTTAATTGAATCAAATTCATTTTGAAACAAAATTCTGAAAGCTTGTTTTATGACTTGTAATGTTGCATAGATGATGATTAAGATACACAGTAGAAGCATCTGCTTGTCTTTGGACATGCTCATGCCTCATGCTTGTGAGGTGCAGTCTTTGGAGGATTTACCGGCTGTATTATTTTTAATAAAATGTTGCTTGTTATTATTGACTTATAGAATTTTCACTCGTGTGATTTTTATCTAAATCAAAGGTGTATCCTTAGTGTCACCATTGAAAAATGTGCTATTTTCCCTAATTTCCTATGGATAGTAACTTAGAGCCAAGTTTAGGGAAAACATTGCGTGGTCGTTTAGTGTTGCATTGGCTTCTGATTTTTTTTGCATCATTGCATGTCATTCTTAAATCTTACTGGTTCTATTAGTTTGATAGTTATGAACATCTGATGCATTTTTTTTTCTTCAATTGCTGCTGTTCTTAAGACCATTGCTGCTGCTGCTGTCGTTGTTCTTACATTGTTATTGATGCTGCCGCTGCCGTTCCATTTTTACTGCTGCTGCTATGCTCATGTTCTTTGAAGTTAATTCACACTTTCAAAATTGTTATATTTTAGTTTATATGTTATTTTTTGGTTGGTGCTGCTATTAGTTTTATTTTCAATTTATTTAATAGTATTGATGCAACTGTAATTGAGTTTGATGTTGCTGCTGGAATTGTAATTTAATTTGATGTTCTTCTGTTGTAATTATTTCGATTGAAATTACAACCTTTTATGTATTTGATACTCTTCTGTTCTTCTTTGAAGTAACGAATCTTGTTTAAGTTAAATTTCAAATGTATTTTTGTGATAGAAGTGTATTTTTTTTGTGATAGAAGTGTAATTATATTGAAAATAATTGATTCTATGTATGTATAACATTTCAGTTTCTAATTTTGCTTTAAAATGCAAAAAAAAAAAAAAAAAAATATTTTTTTGGGTGCTTATTTGCTGCGGTTCAACCGCAACAAATAATATGTTGGTTTATTGCTGCTGCTCCAAGTACTGCGGTTAAAAACCGCAACAAATACCCCTAAAAAAACCGCAGCAAAAGTGGATTTTTGTACTAGTGTCTGACTCTAACTTCCACGTTTTGCCATAACATCGCTCATAGGGATATATATATTTTATATATATAATATTGGATATTCAATATTATAGCCTAAATTAGTGTCTCAACTAGTCAACTAGACTAGCACTAGTTGTAAAATAGTAATAACAAAATACATATTAACAATTTTAAGCATTGAAAATTTTATTTTTCGTATAATAATTTGAGCAAGGTTAATAAAAAACATTGAAATTTCATATGACAAAAGTAAAAGAAATAATTAAAATTTTCTAGTAATATTCATTTTTGGTTTCCCAAGTTGACTATCTAACCTTCATTATGAAAGAAAAATAAAAACACATTTATTACAATGCTATATCAATTTTCTAAACTTGGCATTATTGGTACACAATTAAGAAAATGATATTATATAATACTTTGGAGGTGTTGACTCATGAATTGAGAGTAAAGTTTTGATGATGACTAACACAAACAAGCTTAACTAATATATACTTTGAGTTCCTATGAGATTTCACAGGTTCAAAGTGTAAAGAACTTGGAGCAATATTGAAGGAACGTAACAAGCTAAACAACCAAGTTCATGGAGAAGTTCCTAGGCAGAATATTGCAAAGGAACACAGAAGAAAGAAAAGAAGTTCCTTGGTAACACAGTTATGTAGGAACAAGCTGCGAGAATAGATCTGTTCCTACAGGAACAGGCGAACAAAGTCAAGACATCCACATGAAGTGTCTTGGTAAAGAGAAGAGAATTTCCAAGAAGATTATAAGCATAATCTTCTAGGAACTTAGTAATTACATTGGAGTCTCAAATCAGATTGGAACATCAAACCTAAAAGCAAGTTACGAATCTATCCTACGAAGTGGTCTAGGTTAATTTATTGGGCTGATTTTGCTGAAGAATAAAAACGGCATCTAGGGTTTTTAACAAGTCAAGAAATGTTGTTAAGCATCCTAGATTGTAGGAATAAAGTCATGGGTTCATGGGCAAGAATAAAGCGGTTAAATTAGTCAAGTCAAAAGGCCTATTCTCCTGGTCTACATACTTGGGATAGTGGAAGAAATCATGGAGTTGTGGATGAGCAAAGAACGTGGTTGAAGACTGAAGATTACAAGCCAGAACCATTCTATAAATACTCCAAGAAATTCAGAAGAAGAAGTGAAGAACATCAGAGAACACATTGAGTATTTAACGAGTACATGTTTTGATGTTGTTGTTCCAGTCCAGTTTAAAAGGTCTTTTCAATGTATTAGAGTCAGAATTGAGTTGTAATTAGTGAGAAAAAGAGAAGTGTGAGAACTAGAGAAGAGTGGAGAAAAAGAGAAAGAGAAGCGAGAGATAAAGAGTGAGAATTGAGAATCAAGTTCCTACAGGAACTGACGAGGGAAATTAGAGAATTTAGGTTGTAATAGCTGTTACAGGCCTATAATAGAAGTGGAGTTTTCTTCCTTAGGGCCAAGGAAGTTTTTCTCATAAATATATCACTCGTACTCTTTAATTCGTTTAAATTTGTTTAAATTCCGCATACAAGTTCCACACAGCAATTCCCCCCCCCTCTTGCAGTGTTCCTATAGAAACAACAGATGGTATCAGAGCAGGAACTCGGGAAATTCAAGCAACCTTGAAGAGGGATCCTGAAGATGAACACTCACGAGAAGTTGGAGGAAGGTTACTCAACTCAAAGACCACCCATGTTTGATGGAAAGTTTTATACTTATTGGAAGAATCGAATGGAGATTTTCATCAAGGCTGAAAATTACCAGGTTTGGCGAGTGATTGAAGTAGGTGACTATGAGGTAACAAAAACTAACGCTGATAATGAAGCAGTTCCTAAGTTAATTTCTGAATATGAAAAAGAAGATTTTGAGAAAATGGAAATTAATGCACGTGCTATTAAATTGTTACATTGTGGTATTGGACCGCATGAACACAACCGTGTCATGGGGTGCAAAACCGCTAAACAAATATGGGATTTATTGCAAGTAACTCATGAAGGAACTAATGAAGTAAAACGATCTAAAATTGATTTGTTAATGTCTAAATATGAACGTTTTGAAATGTTACCTAGAGAGTCAGTACAAGATATGCTTACTCGTTTTACTAACATCACCAATGAGCTTTCTTCTCTTGGAAAAGATATACCCACTGATGAGCAGGTTAGGAAAGTACTGAGGAGTCTACCACAAGATGAAAGATGGAGAGCCAAGGTCACTGCACTCATGGAAACAAAGGATTTCACGAAGTACAACATTGAACAACTTGCTGGTTCCTTACTGACCCATGAATTGCATCTTGGAGGAACTGGAGAAAGTTCCAGAAGCAAAGGGCTGGCCTTGAAAGCTGAAAGTGACGAATCAGAAGAAGAAGATGATGAGGCTGCGTTGCTGGTCAGAAGATTCAAAAGGGCTCTCAACAAGAATCGAAGTTCCTATAGGAACACGGGCAGAAAATTCACTAGTAACAAAAGGGAATTCGTGTGCCATAAGTGTGGATCCTCAGATCACTTCATCAAAGACTGTCCCTTATGGGATACTGAAAAGGGGAAGTCCAAGGGCAATGAATATGTCAGGGAAAAGAAGGAACAAGTCAAAGAAAAATTCTACAAACCTTCTTATTCCAAGAATGATGTAAGGAAAGCAATGGTAGCAGCCTGGGGAGATTCTGAGAGCGAAGAAGATGAAGAGGAACAACCTGATGAAGAAGTTGCCAACATATGCTTGATGGCCAGAACTGATAGGAACGAGTTCCACAAGGAACCCGATAATAAGGTATATCCAAATTCTGATCTTCTTGATGCTTTCTCTAAACATGAACTAGTAGACCTAGTGATAAAATTTCACAAAAACTGGACTAATGTATTACGAGTAAAAACTGAATGTGAAAAAGCTCTTCAAACTCGTAAGGAACATAGTGAATGGCTAAGGCTAAATAGAACTGAAACTGAGAAAAGATTTTTCGACTTATTAGATGAAAATGCGAAGTTAAAGGCAAAAGTTGAAAATTTTCAAAAGGAACTTAGTCAAATCACTATGGAACTAAATTGCTACAAGTTGACTAAACTAAATGAGAGTTTCACTGAAGGAACGCAAAAAGATTTAGTCATCAAGGAACTTTCGAAGGAACTTGATAGTGTCAAAAAGGAACTCACTAATTTAAAAACCAAAAATGATAGTCAACACAAAGTTCCAACATGGATATTGAATGCCCAAACTAAAAGGACTGAAGGTCTCGGTTTTAATTATACAAGGAAAATGGGAAAACGGAATAAATATGTGGAACTTCCAAGTAGCAAGGTGTGTATGTTCTGTGGGAACACGGGTCATCTAAAAAACCAGTGTTCCATAAGGAACTCCAGTTTAGATGTAAATGCTAGACACATAAAACCAACATGGATTAAGAAACTTAATGATGATGTGTCTACAGAGGAACCCAAGGAAACCTGGGTTCCTACACCTAACATCTAATCTGTTTTGCAGGTGCTAGTGAGGGGGAACAACATGTGGTATCTCGACAGCGGTTGTTCCAAGCACATGACAGGCGACAAATCCAAGTTTCTCTCACTGGCAGCCTACTCAGGGGGAACTGTGACGTTCGGTGATAATCAGAAGGGTAACATAGTTGCCCTAGGTAAGGTTGGAAAGTCAAGTTCCCATGCAATTGATAATGTTTTTCTTGTTGATGGTCTTAAACATAACTTACTTAGCATTTCCCAATTCTGTGATAAAGGGAATTCTGTTTGCTTCACTAATGAGCATTGTCAAATCATCAACAATCACACTAATCAAGTTGTACTTGAAGGAAGACGCAAAGGGAACACCTACGTGGTTGATTTACTTAAAGTTCCCAAATGCACATTTTCTTGTTTAAGTGTGATTGAGGATGATCCTCTACTTTGGCACAAACGTGTGGGTCATGCTAGTCTTCACTTGCTTGATAAACTTAGGTCAAAGGAACTTGTTGTTGGTTTACCTAATGTCAAGTTCCTCTGTGACAAAGTTTGTAATGCATGTGCTAGAGGCAAGCATGTACGAAATTCTTTTAAAAGTAAAAAGCTTGTAAGCACCACAAGACCATTGGAACTTATCCATATGGATTTGTGTGGACCCATGAGAGTCCAAAGTAGAAGTAGTAAGCTATATGTCTTGGTCATAGTTGATGATTATTCTAGATATACATGGACAATGTTCCTTCATAGTAAAGATGAAACATTTGATGAATTTACATGCTTTGCTAAGAAGGTTCAAAAATCTAGTGGTTGTCAACTTATTCATTTGAGATCCGATCATGGAAAGGAATTTGAAAATTACAAGTTTGATGAGTTTTGCAGGGAACATGGCATGGATCACAATTTTTCCGCTCCAAGAACACCTCAACAAAATGGTGTTGTGGAAAGGAAAAACAGAACCTTAGAAGACATGGCAAGAACAATGCTCATAGCAAGTGGACTTCCAAGGAACTTCTGGGCAGAAGCAGTGAATACAGCATGTTATATAATAAATAGAGTCATGATTAGACCCATCACTAATAAAACTCCCTATGAATTATTTAGAGGACGAAAACCTAATGTATCTCACCTTAGAACATTTGGGTGTAAGTGTTTTGTCCATAATAATGATAAAAGGAACTTAAGGAAATTTGATGAAAGAAGTGATGAAGCTGTGTTCCTAGGGTATGCCTCTAATAGTAAGGCCTATAGAGTTTACAACAAGAGAACATTAAGTGTCGAGGAAAGTGTACATATTATTTTTGATGAAACTAACTATAATGTAAATAGTGTAGATACTAACATTTTGCAGGAACATGAGGACTTTGAAATAGGGCTGGTTAGAAGAGATCCAGATGAAGAAAACTTAACATCCAACAAGGAACAAGCAAGAGTTCCTGAAGATCAGTTCCACACTGAAGGACAGAACGAGGCAGTTCCTGAAGGAACAGTGAATGAAGTCCCACACAACATTGAACATGAAGAAAACATCACTGATCCAGAAGAAGTTCCTAGAGAAACTGGAGAGACAGTAGTTCCCATCAGAGACTTCCAGCCAAAACCTTGGAAACACCAAAAGTCTCATCCAATGGATCTAATTATTGGTGATATTACGAAGGGAACTCAGACCAAATCTCAAGTAAGGAACTTCTGTGCCTTTAACGCATTCTTGTCCATCATGGAACCTCGCAATCATATAGAAGCACTTGAGGATGTTGATTGGATCCAAGCAACGCAAGATGAGCTGAATCAATTTGAAAGAAACAAGGTGTGGCACGTTGTGACTCAACCGGAACACCAAAAGGTAATTGGACTAAAATGGGTGTT
>PYUH01000388.1:878170-909091 GCA_016808085.1 Suaeda aralocaspica
GGTTCCAAGCAAATCCAAAGGAATCACACTTAACTGCTGTAAAGAGGATATTGAGATATTTGAAAGGAACTGATGACCTATCCTTATACTATCCTCACTATGAAACATTTGAGTTAACAAGATTTGCAGATGCAGATTGCGCAGGTGACTTGGTAAATAGAAAAAGCACATCAGGTATGGTTCAGTTCCTTGGAACATGTTTAGTTTCTTGGAGTTCCAAGAAGCAAAACACAGTTGCTTTATCCACTGCTGAAGCAGAATATGTAGCTGCCGCTGCATGTTGTTCCCAAGTGCTTTGGATAAAACAGCAACTAAGGGATTTTGGTATTATGTATGATTGCATTCCTATTTTTTGTGATATAATAGTGCTATATGTATTTCTAAAGATCCAGTTCACCACATCACGTGTTAGACACATTCATATTCGTCATCATTTTCTAAAGGATAATGTAGAAAAAGGTTTGATAAAGCTTAAGTTTTGTCAAACAGAAATCAATTGTAGACATCTAACAAGCATTAATAGAGAAAGATATGAGAAGATGAGGATGGAACTCGGATGATAAAAGTGCAACAAAGCCATGAAGTTCCTCCAGGTACGTCATTATTTATAACAACGTTCCTATGTGCACTTCTCATACAAATCTTTGCGAAAGCAGTGCCACAGGAACTTTAATATAAATCGCAATGTCTATCAATATTATCCTTAGTGTCATGATTGCTTGTCTAAAGATGATAATTAGATGGTATGCGATAACGTTCCTTTCTTTTCACGTAAATATTTTTCCTTATTTTATTTTTCCTCATAAATTAATTTCCAGAAATAATTTTTGTTTATGATTGTTTCATATTCTACCCTATAGGATGTATATATTTATTTTTAATTTTTACATTCATGAACAAAATTTGCTACCAATTACACGTAAATAGGGGGAATGAATTTAGAAGGAACTTGCAAAATATACCAAATTTATTATCCCACTAACATGCACCACTTTCCCTTAAAAAACCCATCTAATCAACCCAATATTCACATCAACATCTCCATTCTCAACCGTCAAAACCCTTCTCTCCTTCACTTTCACTTTCTCACTCTTCATAACCCCCAAAAACTCAAAACATAACCAGGATACTCAACACTCATCTTCCCATTGACACCGAAATCCAAACCCCCAACAACCAAAAATATAGCGGACCAACCGAAAAAACCACTGCAAATAGAACCCAAACCTAGTTCCTCCATGACTGAGAGAAAACGAAAAAGGGACGAAGTCGAACCAATGGATGAGGAAGAGGACATTGATGTTGGTGACGACTCTGGAAAACAACGGAGGTTGAAGCAAGTAAGTATGTTCCGGGTTTGTTTTTAGACTTAGATTGGTGTAGTTCGGTGGGTTATGTGGAATTATTAGATGCTATAGACTATCAGGGGTGGATTAAATTACTAAGTGAACATGGAATTGATGGTACGTATCCTAGAGCAATCCACGAATTCTGTGAAAACTATGGATTTGCTAAAGGAACTATCACCAGTTCCGTGAATGATGTTGAGATTTCGTTTGATGCTGATTATTTGGCTAAGTTATTTGAGGTTCCAAATGAGGGTTATGATAATTACTTTAAAGGGAGATATAATTTGAAGATTGGGAAAGTAAATAAAGATGAGATTTTGACAGAATTAGGAGGGAAGAAGGGAGTGAACAAAATTGATCATAATTCACTCTCGCCTCTTGGAAAATTAATGTTGTTATGAGAACTTGTTCCCGACACATCGAAGATGAATGAACCTAACTTATTGGATTGTGCGGTTATTTATTGTCTTATGTTCAATGTGCAAGTAAATTTCCCAAGCTTGATGATATCTCACTTGGATCACACAGTTCGAAGTGGATTGAAAGTTGGTTAAGGAACTTTACTGACCAAAATTTTCAACAGCTTTAATGTACCATTAGAGGGATATGGGAAGGTTGGAATGAAGAAGGATCAGTACATTCATGTTACTCTTATGAATGGACTGAATTTGGGTGTTTTAAAAGGACAAACTCAGTGGTACACTGAGATTTTGAAGTTAGAAGAGAAAAATAAGAGGGAGGAAGAAGAGAGATCAAAAGTGAGGAAGAGTAGGAGACTCCTTAGCAAGTCTGAGAGTGAGCCACCTAAAATTGATCTTGATACTGAGGGGTTTAAAACTACTGAGATTGAGGTTCTAGTCCCTGGGAAGACAGAGCAGTTGGAACAGTTCCTCAAGAAACTGCAGGAGAAATTGCAGGATGTTGAAGGTCAAGTCTTTATGATGAGACAGGCCTTGAGTTCTTTTATGTTGTCTTGCGACAAGAAGCATGCAGAAGTAATGGCATGCCTTGCAGAGCTTAAAAGTGCGAAAGGAACTCCATCAACACCTGCTGAAACTGCTGCTGCTGAAGGCGAAGGAGGAACTCACGTTGAAGAAGATGCACCAGAAGACGAAGTTCCCAGCACTTCAGTTCCTATGGACACAGCCCCTACCTCAGTTCCTGACGAAACCTCAGCTGACCCTGTTCCTCTAAGCATCATCCCTGCCTCTTAAGCCCAATATGACCCATTCCTTCTTCATTGCACTCTCCTTATTTAAAATTATTCGATGTGGTTGTACTTTTGTTCTGGATTTCTTTTTATTTTCTTTTTCTTTTGTTTTCGTTGTTTCTCTTTTCTTTGTTTTAATAAAACTCTTATTAGTTATGGGTAGTGAATTTTTTTTCTTGCTTTATTTTATATTTTTGAACGTATCAGTCATACTTCTAAACTTGATTCTTTAGATGCATCTTGATGGCTAATATTGCTAGATTGCTGCTGAGCTACGTATTAATATTCCAACATTGGGGTCTCTACCATTATATGAAATAATGGTGCTGTGATGGTCAGTTTCTCAGGGAACATAGTTCTAAATTTTGATGATGCCAAAAGGGGGAAGAGAACGGCAACATAAATTGCATAATAAAATCAAATCTGAATCCTAATTCTATCTCACTCTATCACACTCTATTAAAAACCTGCAAAGTTAAAGTTCCTATGTATATACTTGTATATAATCCTAGTCATAGTTTTTGCTTAGTGTATATTTAACTTAAATCAGAAAATCAAAATCAAAATATGTTTCTTTATATGTTTATCTTTTTCTACGCTTGTTTGCCTTGGTTTGTCATCATCAAAAAGGGGGAAATTGTTGACTCATGAATTGAGAGTAAAGTTTTGATGATGACTAACACAAACAAGCTTAACTAATATATACTTTGAGTTCCTATGAGATTTCACAGGTTCAAAGTGTAAGGAACTTGGAGCAATATTGAAGGAACGTAACAAGCTAAACAACCAAGTTCATGGAGAAGTTCCTAGGCAGAATATTGCAAAGGAACACAGAAGAAAGAAAAGAAGTTCCTTGGTAACACAGTTATGTAGGAACAAGCTGCGAGAATAGATCTGTTCCTACAGGAACAGGCGAACAAAGTCAAGACATCCACATGAAGTGTCTTGGTAAAGAGAAGAGAATTTCCAAGAAGATTATAAGCATAATCTTCTAGGAACTTAGTAATTACATTGGAGTCTCAAATCAGATTGGAACATCAAACCTAAAAGCAAGTTACGAATCTATCCTACGAAGTGGTCTAGGTTAATTTATTGGGCTGATTTTGCTGAAGAATAAAAACGGCATCTAGGGTTTTTAACAAGTCAAGAAAAGTTGTTAAGCGTCCTAGATTGTAGGAATAAAGTCATGGGTTCATGGGCAAGAATAAAGCGGTTAAATTAGTCAAGTCAAAAGACCTATTCTCGTGGTCTACATACTTGGGATAGTGGAAGAAATCATGGAGTTGTGGATGAGCAAAGAACGTGGTTGAAGACTGAAGATTACAAGCCAGAACCATTCTATAAATACTCCAAGAAATTCAGAAGAAGAAGTGAAGAACATCAGAGAACACATTGAGTATTTAACGAGTACATGTTTTGATGTTGTTGTTCCAGTCCAGTTTAAAAGGTCTTTTCAATGTATTAGAGTCAGAATTGAGTTGTAATTAGTGAGAAAAGGAGAAGTGTGAGAACTAGAGAAGAGTGGAGAAAAAGAGAAAGAGAAGCGAGAGATAAAGAGTGAGAATTGAGAATCAAGTTCCTACGGGAGCTGACGAGGGAAATTAGAGAATTTAGGTTGTAATAGCTGTTACAGGCCTATAATAGAAGTGGAGTTTTCTTCCTTAGGGACAAGGAAGTTTTTCTCATAAATATATCACTCGTACTCTTTAATTCGTTTAAATTTGTTTAAATTCCGCATACAAGTTCCACACAGCAATTCACCCCCCCCCTCTTGCAGTGTTCCTATAGAAACAACAGGAGGGAAATTAGTTTTTGTGAGCTTGACACGTGCTACTCGATAGTATATGTTGCGACCTGTTTTAATATAAAGTTATAAATTTTTTAGACAACTATGTGATTATAAATTCTAAATATATTTTTATAAGGGCATATAATTTTTGAAATTAGGAGGATCATGAATTACTGTTTTTTATATAAATAAAAATTAATTCATTAATAAAGGAATTAAAAGACATTTACAAAACGCTTCAAAACTAAAAAATACAAAGCAAAATGAATAGAATAATATTCAAATTGAATAAAACTACGATTGTTGTATATAATATCTGACAATAATGAATACCCTTTTCTACATTGTTATTCTATGCAACCTTTACTGATGGGGTCTTTCGGTCCTCTATAGTTTTGAATCTGAGCAAAAATTGACCCAATTGATTGTAGTTGTAAAATCCACATCTGTTGCAACCCCATACAAATCTTCAATAACAAATTAATTAAGGGAATGCTATTCGACGTCCAAAAATCGTATTGTCGTCCAAGCTTTTTCTTCAATTTCCTTTTTTACCCCTTCTTCACTTACTCCTTTTTTTTACTTCACACCATACCGTTATCCCAACCACCACCCAGCCACCTCCTCACTATTTCCCCTAGCCACCACCCTAAAACCAACTATCATTTAGCCAACCCCAACCACTGGTCGCCGCACCACCACTCTAGCTTTTAAATTAAAAAAGAAAAAGGAAATGCAAGTGAGGAGACCCCACCCACACCAGTCCCAAATTATCTGTTGGAAGGTTATATTGCAAGAAAGGAGCAGGAGTTTCAGGAGTCTAATGCAAGTGAGGAGACCCCACCTACACCAGCCCCAAGTTATCAGGAAGATGGTGAAATGATTGGGAAAGAAGCTACTTCTAGTTCTCGAAGCTATGGATCGAAGGATAGTTTTTGCTATGAAATTGAGAATCCAAATCCGGTAATTCTGGTGTATGTGGATCTAGTGTATGATTCTAAGGAAGAAGAAGAGCTTGACCTTGAAGAAGACATGGATGAAGATACGGAGGAGGACATGGAAGATGATGTTAAAGATGATCCCGAGTTTATACCTAAGAAATATGTGATGTTGAAGGACAAGAAGGATAATGTTAATGTTTAGAAGTTTTGTTATAGATATGAGTTAGTTAATGTTGTTTAGTATTATTTAGAATGCTAGACATTTTAGATTGTTGTTTTCTTAGTGAATAAGTGGTAGTGAGCCATAAGGAAATATTAGGAGAAATTAACCAATAAGAATTCATATGATAAGGAAATAATAAATGAGTCAGTTCTTTTAGGAAGTAAAGCCTCAAGTAAAGTAGAACCAAGGGAATTATTTTTATTTATTATGTGTTTTAATATTGTTTTAATGGTTGTATAAACAATCAAAACTAAGTGAATCATTCGCTCTACAAGAAGGGTAACTTCTTTTGTGAGACGAATTGAGAAAATGTTGTTATGTTCTGTTATGAGTTTATGTTGTTATAACTAAGAGTCAGACATAGTTTAATACAAAGGTCTTTTCTCTCTGTAGGAGAAATAGGATGGTTGAACGTAACAACAATCAACTGAATGATGTGATGTGAATTTTAAGACCTCAATAGGAATTAGAGACTTGTTGATTTTTAGTTTGAAGTTGATTTTATTTTGGATGTTGATTTGAATTTAGATTTGAGACTTGTTTGAAGTTTAGTTTTAAATTGGTTTTGGTTTTAAGA
This sequence comes from Suaeda aralocaspica, assembly GCA_016808085.1. NCBI lineage: Eukaryota > Viridiplantae > Streptophyta > Magnoliopsida > Caryophyllales > Amaranthaceae > Suaeda > Suaeda aralocaspica. Next base: position 884,260 of record PYUH01000388.1, read on the forward strand.
TTTCCGTTGTAGTACTTTGATAAATGCCTTAGTCGTTATCAAGGTGGTGGTAATACTTTGGTTTTTCCGTTATTTAAGATTCTTAATAATTATAATTCTTTAATATTTATACTATGTTTTCTGGAAAAATATAAAGTAGGAAGTTAGGAAATTCCAGGGTGTTACAAAGTGGTTACCAGAGCTTAGATTTTGAAATAAAATGAATTTTATTTTTGGGGGTACCCTAAGTTTTATTTTGGGAAAAAGTAATTTCTTATTTTGAGAAGTTTTTGAAAATGAAATTTTTCTAAAAATAGTAATTTCCGAAAATTGAAAGGTTTGAAAAATAAATTATGTGTGCAGGTACGCAAGGAATTCAGGTATGTATTATGTGTTATTGCTTTAATACCATGTGATGAGTTTGGGTAGGAAGTTTGGGCATGTAGGATAGACTTTATTTCTATTCTTTCATGCATTAAAGTTCACGTTTTAAGGTGTTGCTTATGTGAATAGTTGTGTGTAAAGGAAATTGTATGTTAGCCACAAGACCCCTTTTGTAGAACTGTTAGTTTATTTTGTTTTGGGAAGGATGGTCCATTAGTCTTAAGTGTTGTGCAGGATGTCGTATAGTATCCCTAGCAAAGACACACAAATAGGAACCTTGGAGAAGAAAAGCTATGAGAGTCCACCCCAGTACGTTTGGAAAATATGGTTTTACTGTTGGTACATGAATATTGTATTGAAACTGCCACAATGGGACAACCCTGGCCATGTATGAGCCCTAATTGTTAAGTGCTTGCCCGACCGTTTGCCCTATCTAGAAATCAAGGCAAAGTTTAGCAATTTCCACTTAGCTAGAAGACTTCCAAACTACTCTAAATATAAGGAGCAATTGGCCAATGGGGCTGTAATTGGAGATTCTTGGAAGGGTACATTGCTAGGAAAGAGGAGTATTAGGAGATGAATGCAAGTGATGAGACCCTGCCCACAACAAGCCCAAATAGTCAAGGAAGTGAAGACATGATGGTAAAGGAGACTACTACTGGTTCAAGGACTGATGAGTCAAGGGACAGTTCATGTTATGAAATCGAGAACCCGGATCTAGTAATTCCTGTGTATGTAGACTGGTAACCGATTCTGAAGAGGATGAAGAAGAGTTAGATCCTGAGGAAGAAATGGAAGAAGGAATGGAAGAAATGGAGTAAGAAATGGAAGTTGATACAAAAGATGATCTTGAATTCATACCAAAGATATATTTGATGTCAAGGGACAAGAAGGACAATGTTAATGTTTAGAGATTTTGTTTAGATATAATTTAGTTAATATTGTTTAGTAATTCTGATGTTTAGAATGTTGAACAATTTAGATTATTGTTTACATTAGTTTGAATAAGTGGCAGTGAGCCATAAGAAATGATAAGAGGAGTTAAGTAATAAATATCTTTCATGAAATAAAGCTTCAAGTAGAATAGAACCAAGGGAATTATTTTTATTTCTTATGTGCTTTATTCTTATTTTAATGGTTGTATAAACAATCAAAACAAAGTGAATCATTTGCTCTAAAAAAATGAAACTTCTTTTGTGAGACGAAATGAGAAAGTGTTTTATGTTATAAGTTTATGTTATTCTAACTTACAGTTAGACATAATTTAATATAAAGGTCTTTTCCTCAACAGGAGAAATAGAATGGCCGAACGTAGCAACAATCAGCTGAATGAAGTAGTGAGGCAATTAACTACTGTAGCTGAACAGTTAGTTGCCAGAGGAAATGGAAATGGTAGTGACCCTGCTGGGCAACTTTTCAAGAATATTTTTCAAAGTAAGCCACCCACTTACCGGGGAGAGCACAATCCAACTATTCTAGAGGGATGGTTGAGAGAGTTTAATAAGTTGTTTGGGGTAGTTGAGTGTCCAGAAGAGCTTAAGGTGAACCATTCTGTTTACTATTTGAGAGGAGAAGCTGATCTATGGTGGTCACAAAATGAGGCTGTGATTAGGGCTTTATCAGGGTTTAATTGCGATATGTTTCAGGAGAAAATCTGTAATAAGTTCTATCCTGTGCTCCTTTAGAAATTGAAAGCTGAGGAGTTTCTAGAGCATAAGATGGGAAGTATGTATGTCACTGAATACTACTCTAAGTTCATAGAATCGTCTAGGTTTGCTCCCGAGGTCGTAGCAACTGAGAGGTTGAAGGTTAGTCATTTAGAAAGAGGGTTACCCTTAGACCTTCAGTCACAATTAGCTAAACAGATCTTTGAATCTTTGGATGAGTTATATGGTAGAGCTGCACACTTGTTTTCCATAGACCAAAAGAAGAAAGAGGTACAGAAGGAAGGTAAGACGAGGGAGAAAAGGAAGGATGGTGGAGGAAACTTCAGACAACAAGGAAATTATGGTTGATTTAAGAAACCTCGTTTCAACAACAACTTCTAGGGTAATAAGGGAAACTTTGGGAAGCCTACTTCTGGAAATGGGAATAGAGCTCAGATGGCTAGTCAAGGAGGGCGTGTGTACTTTTGCAAGAAGTGTCCTAACAATCACCCAGAAAAGGACTATGCAGGAAACCCAGTGACTTGTCGGTTATGTAACAAACTTGGACACTGTGAGTATGAGTGCTTCTCTAAGAACAAAGGAAAGGAGGGACAAAAATATCAATCTAGGGGGAATTCAGTTGGGGAAAAACAAAAGAGTTTCCAAGGAAATATGAGAGGAAAGGTGACACCTCAAGCCGGGAATATGAATGGGAGTGGGAATGGAGGAGGACAGACTAAGACCTGAAAAACTGGAAAGTTGAATGTGATGGCTCGAAGTGAAGCTTATGCTAATAAGGATGTGATTATTGGTACGTTTTCTATTCACTCTCTTCCTATTAAAGTTCTGTTTGATTCTGGTGCAACGTATTCTTTTGTATCCACTAAGATTCTAGAAAAGCTAAAGCCAATGTTGGGATAGGTAGATACAATAGATTTGTCAATAGTACTATCCTCTGGTACAGAGGTACAGTGTTCAAAGAGATTTCACGATGTTCCTATTGAATTTGAGGGAGTGGAGTTTAAAGCGAACCTAATCGAGTTTGATTTAGGTGAATTAGAAGTGATCCTAGGGATGGATTGGTTGAGTAAGCATAAGGCTGTGATTTTATGTGAGCCACAGAAGATCTCATTAATCAATAAGGGTTAGAAGGTGAGCTATTGGAGGGCAGGAACACCAAAACATAACAAACTAGTGTCAGTAATGAGGTTTGCTAGGTTTGTGAGGAGAGGTTTTCCCATGTAACTTTGTAGTGTAAGGGATGTGGATCATGTTAAGACTACTAAGCCCAAAGATATTGAGGTAGTAAGGGACTGCCTTGACGTGTTTCAGGAAGAGATTCCGGGGATGCCTCCTAAGCGAGAGATTGACTTTACTATAGACTTAGTCCCAAGAACAACACTTATTTCCAGAGCACCCTATAGGATGGCGCCTGCAGAAATGAGTGAGTTCAAAGAGCAGTTACTAGAGTTGTTGGAAAAAGGTTACATTAGGCCTAGTGCTTCACCATGGGGAGCACCAGTACTGTTTGTAAAGAAGAAAGATGGGAGTTTGAGGTTATGTATTGACTATAGGGAGCTGAATAAGGTGACAATAAAAAATAATTATCCTTTACCGAGGATTGATGACTTGTTTGACCAATGAAAAGGAGCTACTGTGTTTTAATGAGGACATACCGAAAACTGCTTTTCCTACGAGGTATAGGCACTATGAGTTCACCGTTATGCCTTTTGGGTTGAACAATGCACCAACAAATTTCATGGATCTAATGAATGGATTTTCCAACGATTTTTGGATAACTTTGTGGTTGTGTTTATTGATGACATCTTGGTGTACTCTAAGAGTAAAAAAGAACATGTGGAACATTGAGGATAATCTTGATGACATTAAGGGAGAATGAATTGTATACTAAGTTCTCGAAATGTGAGTTCTGGTTGGAGAAAGTAGCATTCTTGGGGCATATTGTGTCTAAATAGGGGGTTGAAGTACATCTAGCCAAGATTGAAGCAATAAAGCAGTGGCCTACACCTAAGAATGTAATGGATGTACGGAGTTTCATAGGGTTGGCAAGTTATTGTAGGAGGTTTGTAAAGGACGTTTCCAGGATTGCTAAACCAATGACGTCGTTAATGAAGAAAAATTGTAAGTTTGAGTGGAGTGATAAGTGTGAAGAGGCGTTTCAGACCTTAAAGGAGCGTTTGACTACAACTCCAGTGCTGACTTTGCCGGATGGAAGTGACTCTTATAGTGTGTATCGTGATGCTTCTAAAAATGGTTTGGGATGTTTGTTAATGCAAAATATAAAGGTGATTGCATATGCTTCAAGGAAATTGAAACCATACAAGGCAAACTACCCTACTCACGATCTTCAGTTAGTAGCGATCGTGTTTGCTCTAAAAATATGGAGACATTACTTGTATGGGTTAAAGTGTAGGATATACAGAGACAACAAGAGTTTAAAGTACTTTTTCACTAAGAAAGATTTAAACATGAGATAGAGAAGATGGCTTGAGTTGATCAAGGATTATGACCTAGATGTCCAATACCATGAAGGGAAGGCCAATGTGGTGGCAAATGCTTTAAGCCGTAAAATGAAGCATGGAGTGAATACTTTGGTGGTTGCTAATGAACTATGTAAGGATATGGAGAGATTGGGCTTAGAAATAGTGAAGGAGGGAGAGTTGGAAGGAATTCTTTGTAAACATCCAACCAACAATATTTGAGGAAATTAAGAAAAACCAGGAGGGAGATGTGAAATTGGACAAAATTAAGGAAAAATTGAAAGCGGGAAAAGCTGTGGACTTTAAGATCCATGAGGATGGTAGTTTAAGATATAAAGGAAGATGGTGTGTACCACAAAAATGTGAGGATTTGAAACTAAGAATCATGAAGGAGGGTCATAATACCCCGTATTCAATGCATCCTGGAGGCGATAAGCTATATAAGGATTTAAAGAAGATGTATTGGTGGCCTACGATGAAAAGAGAAGTGGCTGAATTTGTGAGCAAGTGTCTTACTTGCCAAAAGGTTAAATTTGAGCATACGAGACCACAAGAGAAGTCCAACCACTTGAAATACTAGGATGGAAATGAGATTGCATATCAATGGACTTTGTGACTTGCTTGCCAAAGTCGAGAAATCAAAATGATACCATATGGGTTGTGGTGGATAGGCTTACTGAGTCAGCGATGTTTATACCCATGAAAGGGACTTGGAAAATGGAACAACTTGCAAAGGCTTACATAAGACATGTTGTAAGGCTACATGGAGTTCCAAAGGATATCGTGTCAGATAGGGACTCTAGGTTTCTTTCGAAATTCTAGAAAAGTGTCTAGGAGAACTTTGGTACAACGTTGAAGATGAGTACAGCTTTTCATCCAGCAATTGATGGACAAGCAGAGAGAACCATACACACCTTAGAGAATATGCTAAGGGCTTGTGTAATGGATTTTCAAGGGAATTGGGAGGATCACTTAGATCTCATTGAGTTTTCATACAACAATAGCTACCATGCAAGTATTGGCATGGCACCTTTTGAAGCCTTGTATGGAAGGAAATGCAGAAGTCCCTTATGTTGGAGTGACATAAGTGAGACAGTGATTCTAGGACCTCAATTGATTGAACAAACCGCCGATAAGGTAAGGGTAATACTAGCAATGATTCAAGCAGTGCAAGATAGATAAAAGTCTTATGCGGACCAAAAACGTCAAGAAGTTGTGTGTGAAGTTGGTGATAATGTGCTACTTAAAGTATCGTCGATGAAAGATTTAATAAGGTTCAGAAAGAAGGGGAAATTGAGCCCAAAATATATCGGACCCTGTGAGATCTTGCAAAGGGTTGGAAACGTTGCCTATAAGCTAGCAATACCAATGGAGTTGAACAAAGTTCACAATGTCTTTCATGTGTCTCAACTAAGAAAATATGTTCCGGATGATTCACATGTGTTACCCTCAATTTTGCAAGTACTTATGAGTTTCTATGACTTTTCAGTAAGAGTTTTATGTTTGTCTACTAAAAAGTTGTCAAGTAAGTTTCTAAGGTCTACAACAACATAGTATTATAATGAGAAAGTTTGAAGTAAATGTAGTCTCTATTCAAACTCAATACACTAATCTACACAAAGTTTCAGGACGAAAATTCTTTTAAGGGGGGTAGACTGTAATACCCCACATTTTCAAGTATTTTAAGGAAGTATTTTTGTATTTTATACGTGTAATTTTAATATTTTTATTGAAAAATTATGTTCAATAAGAGTATTAAATGGATAAAAAAAATAATAATATAAATAAGCTTTAATTAAAAATAATTATTTGTGTTTATAAATGATATTTTACGTTTTATAAAATATTTTTAAAGGCTTCTAATAATAGAATTTTTAAGAGTTTCCCAATTTATTTTAAGGCAAGGGCCTAAAGATAATTTCCACTTTTTATGATAAGTATGAGCTTTATCAAATCCTACTTTGGGGCCTATAAATACCCTTTAAAATCCAAAATTTCATATTTCATCCCTCATAATTGTCATTAGGATTCTAAAATTTAGAGAGAGAAAGAGAGAGAGAAAAAAAAGAGGAGAAGTATTTCTGAAAAAAAAAAGAAAAGAAAAAAAAAGATGCAGTTCGGTTTTGGCGAGGAAGGAGAGAAAAAAAAGATTTTTTTTTATCGCCGGACGCCGAACCCCAATGTCGCTGCTGCCGCCGCCGCCCGTGGTCGCCATCCACCTCGCCCCTCTTGTTTGGTATTTTTCGAACCTATTAAAAAAAAAATTTTCTTCTCTTTCTTTTTGATTCAATCTTGCAAATTCATGTTCATATTTATGTTTAATCTTGATTTTATAAGTTTCAATCATGTTTTATGAAGTTATGATTTATTTTAAAGCATGAACTAATTTGTTGTTCATGAAATTTTAGATTAGGGTTTATAAAGTTAGGAAAGTTTTGATTTTTATGATTTTTTATGATTTAAACTTCAATTATTATGATCACGAATTGTTATTGTATGAATTTATGATGATTTTATGAAGTTTAGATTGATTTTTAAAGGCTTTAAACATAAAATAAATTGCTGTCCAAAATTTATAATCATGAAATTCAATTGAATAAAATTTATGATGATTTTATGAAGTTAGGAAATTCTAGGGTGTGACGTGAGGACATACCAAAAACGACTTTTCGTACGAGGTATGGGCATTATGAGTTCACTGTTATGCCTTTTGGATTAACGAATGCTCCAAAAATTTTCATGGAATTAATGAATAGGATCTTTTAACGGTTCTTGGATAAGTTTGTGGTAGTTTTTATTGATTATTTTGGATTACTCCAAGAGTAAGGAGGAACATGTAGAACATTTGAGGACAATTTTGATGACACTAAGGGAGAATAAATTGTATGTTAAATTCTCGAAATGTGAATTTTGGTTGGAGAAAGTCACATTTTTGGGACATTTCGTGTCAAAAGAGGGAGTTCAAGTAGATCCAGCCAAGATCGAAGCAGTAAAAGAGTGGCCTACATCTAAGAATGTGACGGATGTACGTAGTTTCTTTGGATTAGTAGGATATTATACGAGGTTTGTGAAGGACTTTTCAACAATTGCTAAACCAATGACATCGTTAATGAAGAAAGACTGTAAGTTTGTGTGGAGTGATAGGTGTGAGGAGGCATTTCAGACCTTAAAGGAGAGTTTGTGTAACACCCTGGAATTTTCTAACTTCCTACTTCCCATTTTTCAGGAAAATATTAAATTAATTAGCATTTATTTATTAAAACTTCTAAATATGGAAAAACCAAAGTATTACCGCCACCGTGATAATAGCTAAGGCATTTATAAAAGTACTACAACAAAATTCTTAAAACCAAAACAATTTTAAACTAACTTTGAAACAATCTCAAAATAAAAATCAACTTTAAACTTATTACACTTCGGAACCATATCAATGGCCCTTAAAAACCAAAACTAAAAGTCTTTAGAAATAAAACAACATCCGAAATAAATGTTAGTCTTCATAAGCAACAAAATAAAGTAAAGCTACAAAATACAACAACCGCTCTCACTCCAGCCCATCATGAAATGACTTATGCCCACTTGTACCTACTGCTTTTCTTTTACTAGACAACTACTCACCACAAGTGGGTCATTGTAGGGCCAAGTCTTAGACAAAGTCATGCACACAAAACAAACAGTCAGCAAAGTTGAGTACATAACTACTAAAGACTATGCAACAACCGAAAGATATAAAACATGCACTCAACTTACCTTTAATGACCTTTTTACCTGTACATGGACTCAATTAAATTAATTATTATATTTAAAATTATGGATCCTACATCGAACGGGTTTCCTCCTTAAAAATCATCGCCCCATTGGGCACCAACTTAGGAGCAACTCCAAGAAGGTATTACTATGTCACATAAAGTGACGGATATCCAGCGCATTAAAAATAGAAAAGAGTACAATGTCTTGTACTCCAATTAGAAGTCATATATCACTGTTCCATATGACTCCCCCAATTGTTCATACTCAAGGTATATACGTTCCAAGAGTTTTGATGCAAGTTCTCTTACACTTTACGTGATTTAAATGGTTTAGCAATGTTATGACTCTCATGCAACCTAACATAAAGACATGCATCAAATCAAGTAAGCAAATTTAATTGTCTTCAATTTAAGGTGATTCCAAATTATTCTTATGTGTTTCCTTTAATTAAACTGAACTTCCTTTACCACACATTAACTGTGAGTGGCTAATTACTTACTTTCTTCTTGACCACATATTAAACTGTGAGTGGCAACATGTCTAAAATAATTGCTCATAACTTCTTTTAATCATGTGAATAAAAAACTTCACAACTACCTTTCTTGTAGATAAATAACTAACCAACTTAAAAATAACTTCCTTCCTTGATCAATAACCATTGGCCAAATTAAACTGATCGTAACATTCCAATTCAAGCTTATAAAAATTGAACTTTCTATTTAACATGGAATGCCATCATACTTTAAGAACATGCTACTAATAAACTTGTCATGCACATAAATTCATGATTCAAAACAAGCATACAAGATTTCATGTAATCAAGAATTGTTCAAGCATGCATTCTAACTCTTGCGTTTGTCTTTAATACTTACGTACCTTGTAAAGTAATGGTGCTCCGCCACAACTTCTAGAAGTGGACTAGCTCGAAGTCTCCTACATAGGGAAAAATCGAAACTAAATTAAAACCTTGTTGACTAAGTTCTACAACAACTACAACTACTTCTACATTGGAAAATTTGACCAAAACTTCCTTATATGGTCTCTATTCAATTCCATACTTCACTTTACTTTTCTATTGTATGACTACTTGGTTTTCGGGACTTATTTATGCTTTATAAAACCTTAGTATAATTTTTATGTCAATTTAGCGAAGTGGACAGCTATATAAAGTTACTAAAACTCCTTAAAAAGCTTCAAAAACAACATAAATCAACCATACAATGTATTACTTAATTTATATGATCAATTTATGCTAATTACATACTTTAAAAGCCTAATTATCCACTTTATAAATTCTGGACAGCATGTTAATCATGTTTAAAATCACTTTTAAACTTCATAAAACGTACTATAAATTATATGTAACATCATACAATTCATATGTGATCAGATTAGCATAATATGAACACTTAAAACTTATTTGAACTTGTTTTTATAAAAATGTCATATTTATTTATAAATTTTAAAGTCATGAAAAACTCATAAAAACTTCATGGTAAAACTCTTCTACAATCAACTAACATAATTATGAAACCAATCTATACTTTAGAACAATTTTTCATAAACCAAAACATGATCAAAATATTTATTCAATTGAATTTCATGATTATAAATTTTGGACAGCAATTTATTTTATTTTTAAAGCCTTTAAAAATCAATCTAAACTTCGTAAAATCATAATAAATTCATACAACAATAATTGATGATCATAATATTGAAGTATAAATCATAAAAATCATAACTTGCATAATTTGTAAACCCTAATCTAAAATTTCATGAACAAAAATTATAATTCATACCTTAAAACAAATCATACTTTATTAAAACTCATAAAAACATGATTAAACATAAGCATGGACATGAATTTGCAAGATTGAATCAAAAAGAAAGAAGGAGGAATTTTTTTTTTTTTTGTAAGAATTTCGGAATTACCAAAGAGGGGAGGGAACCGGCGGTGGCCAGCGGTGGCGCTGCGGCGACGAGGGTGGCGACGAGCAGTGGTGGGGTTCGGCTGGGCACGGATCCCAAGACACCAAATCAATTTTTTTCCTTGATTTCCGAACTGCATTTTTTTGTTCGGAAATCACAAAACTTTTTTTTTCTTCTCTCTAAATTTTGAAATCCTAATGACTAGTATGAGCATGAAAATATGAAATTTTGGGTTTTAAGGGGTATTTATAGGCCCGAAAGTAGGATTTGGAAAAGCTCATGGTAATCCTAACAAGTGGAAATTACCTCAAAATAAATTAGGAAACTTTTGAAAATTCTATTGTTAAAACCCTTATAAAATATTTTTAAGCATAAAAAAATTAGTTATGAACGCAAATAATTACTTTCAATCTAAATTTATTATTTATTTTATTATTATTAATTTCTTTTTATTTAATATTCCTATTGAACGTATATTTTTTTTTTCAATAAAAATATTAAAATTATACGAATAAAGTACAAAAATACTTTGTTAAAATTCGTGAAAATGTGGGGTATTACAGTCAAACCCCCTTAAAAGAAGTTTCGTCCCGATACTTTGTGTAGATTAGTGTATGCAATTTGAATAGAGACTACTTTTACTTCAAACTTTCTATTGAATCATTATGTTGTTGTAGACTTTAGACACTTATTTAGTAGACAAACATAGAGTTCTTACTTAAAAGTCATAGAAACTAAAAAAAAATTGCAAAATTGAGGGTAAAACGCGCGAAAAACAGGTCGCTTTCTACCCCCCTTAAGAATCGAGTTACGTCCCCGTAATTCTACTACTAACCTGAAATAATTCTGGGTATTTTTCACTCATCAAATCTTCAGCTTCCCAAGTAGCTTCTTCGGTTTCTTGGTTAGACCAGCACACCTTCACTATTTTGACACTCTTTCTACGAGTATCTCTGACCTTACTGTCTAGGATTTTAATTGGCCTTTCCTCATAGGTGAAACTTTGGTCTAACTCGATTGTTTCAGGTTGGAACACATGTGACTCGTCTGGCACATACTTCCTTAGTTGAGACACATGAAAAACATTGTGAAATTTGCTCAACTCCATCGGTAGTGCTAGCTTATAAGCTACCTTTTTCCAACCCTTTGCAAGATGTCATAAGGTCCTATGTATTTTGGACTCAATTTTCCTTTCTTTCCAAACCTAATCACCCCTTTCGTTGGTGATACCTTAAGTAACACTTTGTCGCCAACTTCAAACACAACTTCTTGGCATTTTTAATCCGCATACACTAGTAGTAAAATTGGATTTTGCTGCGCCACATTTGCTGCGGTTTTTTGAGATTTTTAAACAACCGCAGCAAATAGTTGTTGATGATACACAAGAAAAATTATTTGCTGCGGTTGATTTATTTGCTGCGGTTCTTTTTCGTATTTGATGCGGTTATAACCGCATCAAATAAATCAACCCAAAACAAATGGTTGAGCCCAGCCCAAACGAAGGGGATATAGATACAAAAACCCTTAATACCTAACCCTAACCCTAACAAATGGTTGAGCGCAGCAAATCTCTTCTTTCTGATCTTTCTCCCTAACCCTAACTTCCTCTCTCATTCTCGCCTCTTTCTTCTCTCATTCTCACCTCTTTCTTTCTCTTTCTCATTCTCGACTCTTTCTTTCTCTTTCTCATTCTCATTCGTCCCTCCCCATTTGAAGGTACTACCTCCTTTAATTTTTTTTTGTCTTTTTTGTTTTTTTTTTTTTATTTTGATTGTAATTATTTTTTTGTTTTCGATTGTTTTTGTTTTTTTTCTTGTTGTTGTTGGTTTGATATTGATTTATTTATTTTGATTTGTTTGTTACAATTTTGAAGCAAGTTTCGAGCAATTTTGAGGCGATTTCGAGGCTTGGGCGATTTTTCTTCAAGATCTATCTTTTGGGGTAATGTTTCTGAATTCTTTCACTTTAATCGAACTTTTTCTCTTTTTTTTTTTGTAAATTTGTAATAAAAATAATCTGTAATTCCTTTTAATTATTATTCGTAATTTCTGCTGTAAATTTCATGTTTTCAATCATAGTTACTTAATATATAGTATGAATATGTTCCTCGATTTTGCTAGCAATTCTTGATTTATTTGTTTCATATTTTCATAATCTTCAAATATCAATAATGTGGTTTTTTTTAATTATTGTTAAATTGCATCATATGAACACATTTATTATTTTAATTATTGTTAAGCATATATATATATATATATATATCTGGGGTTGTATTTGATTGATGTTTATGGTTGTTTTCAAATTAATGACCTTCAGTGTTACTAGGCTACATTTGGGGGTTGATTTTATGGGTTGAATTGTGATTTTGTGATCTAAGGTTGTAAATTGATTGTTGTTGTGAAATTGGTAGGTGAGAATTCAACTAGGTCAAGGATCAACTGTTCATGTTACCAAGAACATGCTTGCAAATGAAGGTGTTGGTGCCTTCTACAAGGTTTGCTTCGATCCCTCACTCGCGCCTTTTTGCCTAGTTCTAATCCTATTCTGTGCAATTTTCTTGTTTACAAATGTATATAATCATAGATCTGCTTGGTAATATATGTGAAAGATGGTAATGGTGCTCTGTTAGCTTACTGTTATTGTAAGAATTTGATCAATGCCGTTGTTGATTTGTTTTCTAAACTATGAAATGTTGGTTGTTTGACACTAGGATTAAACATTGAAATCGGCTATGCTGATTATTTGCAATGTTGGATTTGATTTGCAATGTTTAATGTGATTCGTTGATTACTCGGGTTTTTTGATTTGGAGTACTTTGTTTGTAAGATATAAATTATAGACCATTCTGATTTCTGGGTCACTAATTTCGTACGGACTCTCTTTGTTGCAGGGTTTGTCCGCTGGACTGCTTAGACAGGCCACTTATACAACCGCAAGACTTGGGTCTTTCAGGTAAGAATGATTTCAAGTTATGTGCAGTCATTACTAATCTGATGAGTTTCTTCAATTTTTATTTTTTTACTAGCTCATTAGCTCATTTAGTTGACATAAACCATATGTTACTTCATGTAAATCCCTTGATTACCCACGTTCCTTGGTTGTTTTCAATTTTAACCCCTTTAGGATTTGGAGTGGTGCACATAATAACATATGTATGAAGGATCCTTTTCCCTTCCCGATCTTAAAAATGAAACACACTTTGCACTATATGGCAGCTTTGTTCCACACTCACATGTCAATGTGTCTGATTTATGAAGTTTGTAACGGGGTTTTATTATGTTCAGTATGAGCATCTTGGATTAGAAGATATTTCTTGTTAGCTATTGCTTGGAATGAGGCTTTTCCATCTGTGACCAAATTCTCTAAAATAATAATTTGTTATTGTTTTCAGGATTTTGACGAACAAAGCTATAGCTGCTAATGACGGAAAACCTTTGCCTTTGTACCAAAAGGCTCTTTGTGGATTAACTGCTGGTGCTATTGGAGCTACTGTTGGTAGTCCTGCTGATCTTGCACTCATTCGTATGCAAGTTGATGCTACTTTGCCACTCGCTCAACGGAGAAATTACAACAACGCATTCCATGCTCTTACCAAGATTGTTCGCGATGAAGGAGTTTTGTCACTCTGGAAAGGAGCAGGTCCAACAGTTGTAAGAGCTATGGCATTGAACATGGGAATGCTTGCCTCTTATGATCAGTCTGTGGAATTCTTTAGGGATTCAGTTGGTCTTGGTGAAGCTTCTACTGTTGTAGGTAAGATGTTTGCACATGAACCGATTGCTTCTTCCCCCTTTCTCTCATTGGACCTCTGTCATATCACTTTTGAACTTTATAATGTTTCTAACTTGATTTGATGTTATCCAATATAGTGCCTTTTTTGTATATCTGATGAATACTAGGATAAAAAGTTGTTTGTGCTTTGTCTTTCTGTCATTCCGTCACCATAAATTTAGACTTTCACTTACATGTTAAGTGTTCTTTTTTACTGCTACGTTTTCCAATTAATTTTGCCTAAAAGACGAATAATCCTTGTCAATTAATAAGCAAGAAAAACAGTTTATTAGAAGCATGTTGATTGTTTTTATAGTTGCTACAAACATACGTATGTGTGTAATTTCTTTTGTCGGTTGTGTTGCTACAAACAAAAATCTCTATAAGATTTGTTTATTATTAATAAAAAATTTGTTCATAATCGATTAGTCATGTGGGAGTAGAACAAACCTTTAGTTATATGTTCTTATTCTTGAATGCTTGAATGAATGAATTAGATTTTGAATCTATGAAAGAATGGTTTAATGAGTATGTTAATGGATGCTTGAATAAAATAATTTAATTGAAAATAATTGATTCTATGTATGTATAACATTTCAGCTTCTAATTTTGCTTTAAAATGCCAAAAAAAAAAATATTTTTTTGGGTGCTTATTTGCTGCGGTTATTCACAAAACCGTAGCAAATAAGTGTTTTTTTTGGTGGGAAACATCATTATTTGCTGCGGTTTTACAAAGAACCGCAGCAAATAATGCTGTTTCCCTCCAATTTCTGGTGTGTTATTTGCTGCGGTTTAAATTTCATCATTTGCTGCTGCTATAAGTGCTGCAGTTCAAAACCGCAGTAAATACCCGGGAAAAAACCGCAGCAAAATGCATTTTTTGTACTAGTGATAGGACTTTTGTCTATCTTGTGCTGCTTCAATCTTTTCTTGTATTACTCTAATTTTCTCGGTGGTTTCTTCTATTAATTGAGGTCCTAGAACCACTGTCTCACTTATGTTGTTCCAACACAAGAGGCTCCTACACTTCCTTCCATACAAAGCCTCAAAAGGTGCCATGCCAATACTTGCATGGTAACTGTTGTCATATGAAAAATCAATGAGATCCAAGTGATCCTCCCAATTCCCTTGAAAGTCCATTCTACAAGCCCTTAGCATGTCCTCTAAGGTTTGTATGGTTCTCTCTGTCTGTCCATCAATTGCCGGATGGAAAGTTGTACTCATTTTCAATGTTGTACCAAAGTTCTCCTGAACACTTTCCAGAATTTCGAAAGAAACCTAGAATCCCTATCCGACACGATATCCTTTAGAACTCCATGTAGCCTTACACCATATTTTATGCAAGCCTTTTCAAGTTGTTCCATTTGATATCCTTTAGAACTCCATGTAGCCTTACAACATATTTTATCTTCTTTTGGTCTATGGCATACAAGTGTGCATCTCTGATGGGTACAGTCAATGCACATTCTCCATGACCCATCCTTTTTAGGAACAATCAATGTTGGTACTGCACATGGACTCATGCTTTCCCTGACATACCCTCTTACCATCAACTCTTCAATCTGTCGTTGGATTTCTTTCGTTTCTTCTGGATTGCACCTGTAAGCTGGTTTATTAGGAATATGAGCTCCAAGAACCAAATCAATCTGATGTTCAAAACCTCTAATGGGTGGCAACCTTGTTGGCAATTCATCAGGAAATATGTCTTGAAATTCGTGCAACAAGGGGTGCAACTCATGAGGGATGCTCGTTGCTTTCTCTTGCACTTCCTTAGCCATTAGCACATAGAACTTCTCACAATTCTTTACCTCTTGCACCATGTCTTTCTCATCAATCAACAAAACACCCTTTTTATTGCTCACATCTTTTGAAAATTTTGAACATTCCAAAGGTTTCAACGCAACTGGTTTTCCTTGTGCCTGTTTTCTAATGATGTATATGTTTGTTCTACCATCAAATTGTACGAATCTATCATACTGCCACAATCATCTAAGCAATATATGACACGCGTCCATAGGACATACATCACAGAGCACTTAATCATCGAAATTTCCAATCTTAAAACTAACCAGAGCCTGTTTATTCACCTTGACGTCACTTGTGTTACGGAGCCAATGTAACTTATATGGTTGAGGATGTTCAGTGGTAGGAATCTCCAGTTTGAGGATCATTACTGTAGATACCACATTAGTGCAACTGCCTGAATCAATTGTCAGATCACACAATCTTCCTAGAACATTGCACCTGGTGATCAAAATCTTATCCCTTTGATTCTCTGTAGGTGGCGCAACTTTAGATTGCAAAACCCTTCGGAGAACTAAACTCTGGCCATTCACCTTAGGAGTAATTTCCTCAATCTATTCTTCCTGAGTATCATAATTCACGCCATCCTCCTGTTCATCATTCTCCTCTTCTTTAATTTTTTTTTTATCTGCCCAATTTCGAGTAGTATGAACCCTTGAATGAGGACAATCCTTCTGGATATGGCCATGATCTTTGCACTTAAAGCATGTGCGTTGATCAGGGTGTGGAGGCTTAGTAGCAGAGCCTTTATCCTTGATATATGGAGAAGGTTTTGAAGTGGAATCGAAATTTTGTTTAAATGAAACAATGGCACCTTCTTTCTTCACAAAGGGTGTTGAAAAAGTACTTGGTTTTTTCGAAAATTGCTTCCCAACCCAAGATGCAACCTTGCAAACTTCATCAAAAGTCCAGTAAGGCTGTAATTCCACCTTTTCCCTTATTCTTTCATCTAAGCCAGCAACATAACGAGCAACATGATGATCCTCTTTTTCTTCAAGATCGCAGATGGTGATCAAGTTGACGAATTTAGATGTATATTCTTCAACTGATTTTCGATCTTGCCTTAAACTATTCATCTTTATAAAGTTGCCTTGCTCGTAGTCTTGAGGAACAAAACGTCTCCTCGTCTCCTTCTTCAGTTTCGTCCAAGTGGCTACTTTAGACTTCCCATCCTTCTTTCTTTTCGTTTGCATACCTTCAAGCCATAAACTAGCCAAGCGATTCAATTTCAATTCTGCAATCTTATATGATTTTCGATCATCATATTCTTTATATTTGAATGTTCGTTCAATCCTTCTTAGCCAATCCAAGAACTTTTCAGGATCCAAACTTCCACTGAATTCAGGAATATCCAGTTTAAGATTGCGGTCATCATCCTTACGCCTTTCCTTTTTTCTGCGCCTATTCATAGGTTCTACATTACTAAAACTTGATGAGTATTGTTTCCTTGGTTTTCGTGCACTCCTTGAGCTTGCTTGCTCATCATCAGAACTAGAATCCGTCTCCCTTTTACTTGCACCCTTGGACTTGCTTGGTGATTTTACTTTTTCGGTAAAATCTTTCATAGTGGCCTCAAACATAGCTTTTAATTCTTCTATGTCCCTGCGCAATTCCTCAGTAGTAATCTTAGGAGTATTTACTTCATCAGCTGACATGATTACCTTTGTTGAACAATGGATTTACACCAATAATCTTGAGGATTAATGTCCTCTCAATGAAAGAACCAAAGTTGATGTGAATATTGATAAAGAAATCGCCACTCATAATGATAGAACCTTTGTTCAGTTTCCTCTAAAGCAAAGCACCAAGAAAATCGATCTAAGTCGAATAATTTTGTGAATTGATTAAAGCTATGCACCCTCATCTCCTAACATTATCCTCACAAGAGTCAAAAGCCTAAGCACCAACTCTTTCAAGATGTTCGAAAATTCCCTGACACTCGAAAATTTTCACACCTTCGGTTTTTTTTGTCTGTTTTGTAGAAAACAAGTAAACGTAAACAATCAATGTTTATTAAACTCACTAATCTGAATTTTTACAAGCTAATAATGAGATTACTTATAGTCATAATCATCAAAAAAATCCTAACTAAACTAAGCTAAAATACATGCATAACATTAGGAAAAATCGCCCTAATCTAGTGACTCATCGATGATCACAAGATAAGAATGCCACATCATCACTGCATGTCATGCAACTTGCTAAAATATCCTAACAAACCATATCGAAACAAAAAATATCCTAAAAAACTTATTCTTACCTTGCTAATCAAGATAATCAAAAAATTACAACCAGATTTACACAATAACATGATTTAACCAAATTCACCAAAAATCGTCCAAATTGAAACAAGTCCTCCTCGTCCAAATTTGCGCAATTTTGTGGTTTTTCTTCAAATCTTCAAGAAACCTTTCAAGATTCAATCTTTTAATCAAGAAACCTTCAAGGAGTCATTTTCCATGTGTATAAGGCTGTAAATGATGATAAAGACAATTAAAGAAATGAAAGACTCAATATCAAGTGAAGTGGGAAAAACTCATAGGCAAAACCATCTTATTCCCCTAGTTCCACAATTCTTTCCTTTGCTTCAATGATCAAGTATTTTCGTGTGTCACCATACACACCCATGATGATGTCTTAGAAGATCCCAAAAGCCTTGAATCTCCATAAGCTATTATTTCCCCCATACTTGTATCATCTTCAAAAGCCATTATCAAACCTTAGAAGTTATCACCTTGTTTCGTATCATCCTCCTCTTCTTCAAAAGAGTTTGAAACCTCAAAGTTGATCATCAAGAACATAAGGAGACAAATCACCAATATTGAACGTGGCATGCACACCATATTCACCTGGTAATTCGAGTTTATATGCATTGTCCCCGATCTTACTCACGATTTTGAATGGTCCATCACACCTAGGCATTAGCTTGTTTTTCCTTTGATTAGGAAATCATTCCTTCCATAGATGTAACCATACCAAATTTCCTTCCTTGTATGTGTGTTTGATTTTATACTTGTTAGCTCTTGTCTTGTAGATATCATTCACATGCTCAATCCTTGCTCTAACCTGTGCAAATAACTTCTGCATATATTCAATTTTAGCTAAAGCATCTTTATGAACGAGCTCACCTTTAGGAATAAGCACGAAATCAATAGGTAACTTGGGATTGACTCCATAAACAACTTCAAAAGGTGAATGCGTAATTGCATATGTAGGTGAACGATTATAAACAAACTCTGCATGAGCTAATTTTAAGTCCCAATCCTTTTGTGTCTTGCTTACTGATGTAGAAAGAGTTCCTGGTAGGGTCTCTTCAACTGAATACGTGGAGAGGGAACTAGAGGACTACACGTCAGATGGACAGGTGTTGGCTTGTTCACTTCCTGATGGCTCGGACCTCGATTCCTGCAAAACAAGGGAATAAAATCCTCGTAGGATTTTTTCCCCCTCCGATGCTTAAGTAAGTATTTGTATGAGGATTAAGGCAAATTAACAATAATTAGCAATTTGGTAATCTAGAGAGGGGAACTAGTGAGAGAAATTCTCTTAGTGTGATGTAATAATGAATGAAGATTTGATTGAATGTTTGAATGTTGAATGCCCCCAAAATGATGATTTTGAGGGGTATTTATAGCCTTAGGTTTGGAGGCCAACAAATAGGACGATGACATTTGTCATCGTCTAATTGGTTGATACTTGATCAAGCCTCATGGGCTTTTACATTCAAGCCTCAAGGCCCAAATTCCTCCTTTTTCCCTACCTTGTAGCCTCGAATAGGATTGTGACATGTGGCAGAGGTTTCTCTTTTTTTAAGTATTTGTTGTGGACACGTGGCCCAACCTTACAACGACACGTGGCCGTGTGGAGTCCACCTTGGTGGTCCAGTCATTGCCAAGTGGCAGTGCCACCTGGACTTTTAGTGGACACGTGGCCCAGTATTATGCCGACACGTGGCATGAGTTGACGTGCCACATCATTTGCCCCTCAGTTGGGTGTTTGGATCCATAATCCATGCCCCAACTGATGTCTCTTTCTTTTTCGGAAGTTATTTTGTAACCCTCCTTAGCATTTATTAATGCCGCAACCACCCCTTTTGATTTTTTGGGGGGAAATTCAAATTTGAAGGGGGAATTTACTCTTGTGCCCCTTCAAATTTCTTTATATATAAGATGATTGAAAATGATTGTGAAACAATCATTTTATTTTACTCTCTCTCTAAAAGTTCCCAAGTTTTCTCTCAAACTCCCAAGAAGCTTCAGAGGCGATTTCCGGCAACCTGTGGTGCGATTTCCGGCGAGCTGTTGCGGCGGTTTCCGGTGTGAACAGTAGATTCTAGTTTTCTTCTCTCTTTCAGGTATTTACCTGAATTCTTTTTCTTTCTTGTTTTTCCTTTACTTCTTTGTCTTTATTTTCCAATGGCTTCTTCATCCTCTTCTTCCCCACATAATAATGAGAACTCTATTAAACTACTTCCTTCTCCTCGTACTACTTCTTCTGTTGGAACTCAATCTTCTGTTGTTCCTGATCACTTATTGTCTGGGTCTTTCCTACTTCCTTCTCTTCCTGTGCAGGAAGTTGCAATGGCAAGAGTTAAACAAACTGCCTATAAAGATACTGCTACTTTAAGAGTTCCAGCATCTGAAGTTTCAGATGTGAATCCTCTTGATCAGCAAGATCCTACTCCCCAGGTTGAGGGAAGAAAGGATGCTGAAGCTGCACAGGAAGCTCCCGAGGAGGAAGTAAGGGAGATTCCTACTAGAAAGAGAGAGGCTTCTGAGGCTACCACTTCCAAGCTTAAGAAGAAGAGAGGTTCCTATCCTGGTGCTGTCGATGTAGTGATCTCCGATGAATATGTAGATGGTGTAAATAAGGATAAACTGAGTAGTGACTTAATTTTCAATAATGAGTATTTTGAGTTGATCATCCCTAACAAGGGGGATACCATTCTGGATGCCCCGGAAGACTGCTTCCCTGTTTATACTGAAGTAATTGACCTAGGACTTAGGTTTCCCACTTCCTTATTCATTTTTAATCTCTTCAAAAAGTATGACATTGGCCTATGTCAACTTACTCCCAATTCTTGGGTTCACATAATGTCTTATGTGACTTCTTGTGGCCTTAGAGGAGTGAAAGCTTCTTCTAAGGTCTTCCTTCATCTTCACCATCTCTCAAAGGCCTCCCACTGCAAACGTGGGTGGTTCTATCTGAAAAACAGTGAGGGGTTCCTCACTTGTGTAGAAAAAGCCAACAAGGTTCCCAACTGGAGGAACCATTTTGTGTTTGTGAAGTCCCACGACAAAAAATTGGTAGAAGTGTTGAAAAAATGGAATCCTTTTCCAAAATGCCTAGGAAGATCCTTTGAGCTTCCTAGATTGAGTGACAATGAGCAACAAAACTTAGAATATTTCAGATCTACCACAGTGGAGATCAAGAAACAAACTCTGACAGTTCCCTACAACTGGATCCCCTTTAGCGAATTCTTCTTAGATCGCAACTTCCTTATTGCTGCTGGTGTAATTTATGGGGATGAGTATAACCAGGGTAATTTTTGCTTTATCATTTGATACTGAACTTCTGTTTCTTTTCCCATTTATCTAACCAAGTATCCTTTCTTTTGCAGAAGAAGCTCTTGCCGACCTTCCTTCATTCAAGAAAGGAAGTATGAGTCAAAAAGAATTCTGGAAACAAGTTTCTCAAAAGCTGGGAGAGGATACTTCCTCAAAGAAGGCTAAGACTCAGGTATTTTACATTTCTGCAAAACTAAGACTTGCATTTTAGTTTTATATATATATATATATACACATTTTTTTTATATTAATAGACTTCCTCACTTGGAGTCTTCCCACTTTGCCGGCTTGAACACAGGTGGGCTCTAAGTGGAGAAGTTAAGTATTTAAACACTTCCTCTTAGGAATATTATTAGGGACTTCCCTACTTAGTGACTTCCCACTTTGCCGACTTGAACGCAGGTGGGCACTAAGTAGGGAAGCTATATAATTGGTAGAAAGTCTTCCCTCTCCTTAGGAAGTTTAAAACTTTACTTAGGAAATGTAAATTTCTTTTTATAGTAAGTTCCTCTCCTGTAGGAAGCTTGAGTATTTAAGACTTCCCCTTAGGAAGTTTTAGGATCGTACTTCCCCTTAGGAAGTTAGAATGACTTTAGAGTTCCCCTCTTTGTGTCCATGTACGTTCAACTCGGCAAAGTGGGAAGTCTTTGACTTCCTTGTTTGCCGGGTTGAACGTACAATGGCATAAGGAGGGGAAGTCCCTTTTACTTCCCCTTAGGAAGCATTTAAGGACATACTTCCCCTTAGGAAGTATGTTTAGACTTCCTTCCATAGGAAGTTAGAATTTTTTAGACTTCCCTCCTTTGTGTCCATGTGCGTTCAACTCGGCAAAGTGGGAAGTCTTTGACTTCCTTGTTTGCCGGGTTGAACGTACAATGGCATCAGGAGGGGAAGTCCCCTTTACTTCCCCTTAGGAAGCATTTAAGGACATATTTCCCCTTAGGAAGTATGTTTAGACTTCCTTCCATAGGAAGTTAGAATTTTTTAGACTTCCCTCCTTTGTGTCCATGTGCGTTCAACTCGGCAAAGTGGGAAGTCTTTGACTTCCTTGTTTGCCGGGTTGAACGTACAATGGCATAAGGAGGGGAAGGTCCCTTTAGTCCCTTACCTGCAAGCTTGAGTTCCTACTTCCACTAGGAAGTATTAGTTCACCACTTCCCCTTGGAAGAGTAAATATTGACACTTCCTATTAGGAAGTATATTCATTACTTCCCCTTAGGAAGTTTTAATATAACACCTCCCCTTAGGAAGCATTAATACATTACTTCCCCTTAGGAGATTTAATATCACTTCCTATTAGGAAGTATTATTCATTATTCCCTAGGAAGTTTAATATAACACTTCCCTTGCAAGTATTAATCACTTCTCTTTTGTGTCGTTCTACGTCCACTCGGCAAACTAGGAAGCTTGGGCTTGGAAGTCGTTGAACCTGAGTGGCACAGAGAGGAATTATTGTTTAATGGTTTCCTAGGAGGTTGTAAGCAATGGCTTCCCATTTTGTGTCATGTACGGTCAAGTCGGCAAACTAGGATGTACACAAAGTGGGAAGTTATTGGTTTTGCTCCGATAGTTGTTCATCTTAGTAGGATCTGTTGGATATTCTTTATACTCTTCTAACTCTGTCGTTTTTCAGGAGACAAGTAAGCCTTCTGGGAGGAAGACAAAGCCTTCCCATAAGAGGAAGAAGGAGGAAGTACCAGAAGCACAGGGTACAAGCTCAAAAAGGAGCAAAAGAAAGGGTGCTTCCTCCAAATCTGCCGCTACTCCATTTGAGATCACTGAGTCAAGTCCTCACACTTCCTCCCTTTCTGGGAAGAGTGCCTTTGTGATTGGGGAGAGTGATTTTGTAATAGGGGTGAGGAACAGAACTCCTCCAGCTGAGCAAGATAATCCCTTGGAGAGTGACAATGGGTTAGTTGATCCTTTGACTGCCTTAACCATTCTCCAGAAGGAAAGCATTTCTGCCACTCCCCTCAATAAAATACCTGCTTCCCAATCAGCTGGTGCTTCTGAACCTCCTTCTTCTCCTCCTGATGAGGACCCTGTTATTGGTCTCTCGAAATATGTTGAGAGAAACATCCCCGAAAGTGTTAAGGCACAGGCTAGAGCTTCTGGGGGTAAGTTTAGTCATAGATTCTGTCAAACTATACGCTCATCTTCAGATACCATTAACTCTCCCAGGAACCCTAATGCCATAGTTTTACCGGTTCCCATAACAGATGAGGCTGAATCCCCCAACTTCCTTGACGACGAAGAGGATCTCCCCTCAACCAGCAAAAAATTTGACTCCAACTACAAAAGGGGTTTGATTAGGGAGATCTTAAGCTGTGGAGAACTTGAGTACAAAGAGTCACTCAAGGGATCTGTCAGAGGCCATCTTCTTCCCATCTTCAATAACCTCTTTGAGGTATGTTTCCAACGACTGTTTTTTTTTNCTGTTTTCTTTTTTACTCTCTTCCCATTATTATTATTACTTTATCAACTAACTCTTTGTTTCCCTTCTCTTGCAGTCTATGTTCCGCCTGGAACACTTGGCCAAACTCTATGGCTCTATGAAGGCCGAAAACAAAAAATGCATGGAGTTCTATGACAAAGCTGCTATCTATGTAGTGGCTCAAACAAACAAGATTGAAGCCAAGTGGCAGCATGCAATGAATGCTCTCTCCAGAGATCTCCACAAAACCAAGGAAGACTACCAAGTAGTCTTGGAGAGGAGCATGGAACTGGCTAACCAGATCCATGCTGACAAAGAGACTGTGGAGAGGGTTGCTGCTGTCATTGCTAACCAAGGCCGCGTTGAAAAAGACGCCAAGGATGCCAAGGAAGAGGCCAGTAAACTCAGAGAGGAAGTGGATGAGCTGAAGAGGAAGCTCAAGGAAGCTGAGGAGGAGAAGGAGAAGCTGAAAAATCAAAAGGAAGGAGGCTGAACAAAAGATCTCAACCACTGCTGTTGAGAAGTACATGGAGGGTCAAGCCTTCCTGAGAGAGATGTGCTTGGAAGCTTGGGGAATGGGGTTAGAGGAATATCTAGCCTTTGACTCCTTTAAAAGAAGATTGAACTATGTTAACATGGTTCATATCAAAATACAAGCTGAAGCAACTCCGCCTCCCTCTTTTGGTTATTCAGAGGAAGAAGAAGCTCAGGAAGGGAGTGAAGATGAAGAGGAGAGTTTTGAAAAGGAGAAGCCAAAAGAAGAAGAGAAGAGCAAAGAGGCTTCAGAAGTTCATAATGACAAACATCAAGGCTGATGCTCTTCAAAAAAAATTTTAATAATTGTGTTTAATCTTCTGATCTTTGTTTTTTGAGCCGTGATTATTCTTCTTGTCCTTGCGGGTGGAAGCGCATAGCTCCTGAGCATGGATGAAGCATTAAGCCTCCTCCAGAATCCCCTTCAAGGTTTTACAATTCCTTCTGACCACATCAAACTTAAAGGTTCCATCACGCAGCCCTCTGAAGAAGCTATCAAAGGCAACTCCTTCAGAGAGGTTAGGTATCTGCAAT
>PYUH01000388.1:909116-936489 GCA_016808085.1 Suaeda aralocaspica
CAAAATATTTATTCAAGTGAGAATTTCATGTTATAAATTTGAGACAGCCATTTATTTATTTTAAAGCCTTTAAAATCAATCTAAACTGTAAAATCATAATAAATTCATACACAATAATGATGATCATATATTGAAGATAAATCATAAAAATCAAACTTGATAATTTGTAAACCCTAATCTAAAATTTCATGAACAAAAATTATAATTCATACCTTAAACAAATCAACTTTATTAAACTCATAAAAACTGACTTATAACATAGCATGGGCATGAATTTCAAGATTGAATCAAAAGAAAGAGAGGAGGAATTTTTTTTTTTTTGTAAGAATTTCGGATTACCAAAGAGGGGAGGGAACCGGCGGGGCTAGCGGTGGCGCTGCGGCGACGAGGGTGGCGACGAGCAGTGGTGGGGTCGGCTGGGCAGGTTCCCAAGACACCAAATCAATTTTTTTCCTTGATTCCGAACTGCATTTTTTTGTTCGGAAATCACAAAACTTTTTTTTTTCTTCTCTAAATTTGAAATCCTAATGACTAGTATGAGATGAAAATATGAAAATTTGGGTTTTAAAGGGGTATTTATAGGCCCGAAAGTAGGATTTGGAAAAGCTCATGGTAATCCTATACAAGTGGAAATTACCTCAAATTAAATTAGGAAAATTTGAAAATTCTATTGTTAAAAAGCTATAAAATATTTTTTAAGCATAAAAAAATTCGTTATGAACGAAAATAATTACTTTCAATCTAAATTATTAGTTATTTATTATAGATAATTTCTTTATTTAATATTCCTATTGAAACGTATATTTTTTTTTTCAATAAAAATATTAAAATTACAGAATAAAGTACAAAAAATACTTTGTAAAATTCGTGAAAAAGTGGGGTATTACAGTCAACCCCCTTAAAGAAGTTTTGTCCCGATACTTTGTGTAGATTAGTGTATGCAATTTGAATAGGAGAACTATTAATTCAAACTTTCTATTGAATCATTATGTTTGTTGTAGACTTTAGTCACTTATTAGTAGAAAAACATAAAGTTCTTACTTAAAAGTCATAGAAACTCAAAAAAAATTGCAAATTGAGGGTAAAAAAGCGCGAAAACCAGTCGCTTTCTACCCCCTACAGAATTCGAGTTACGTCCCGTAATTCTACTACTAACCTGAATAATTTGGGTATTTGTTCACTCATCAATCTTTCAGCTTCCCAAGTAGCTTCTTCGGTTCTTGGTTAGACCAGCACACCTTCACTATTTTGACACTCTTTCTACGAGTATCTCTGACCACTGTCTAGGATTTTAAGTGCCTTTCTCATAGGTGAAACTTTGGTCAACTGATTGTTAGGTTGGAACACATGTGACTCGTCTGGCACATACTTCCTTAGTTGAGACACATGAAAAACATTGTGAAATTTGTCAACTCCATCGGGATGCTGTTATAAGTACCTTTTTCCAACCCTTGCAAGATGTCATAAGGTCCTTGTATTTTTGACCAATTTTCCTTCTTTCCAAAACCTAATCACCCCTTTGTGGGTGATACCTTAAGTAACACTTTGTCGCCAACTTCAAAACACAACTTCCTGGCATTTTTAATCCGCATACACTAGTAGAAAAATTGGATTTTGCGCGCCACATTTGCTGCGTTTTTTGAGATTTTAACAACCGCAGCAAATAGTTGGTTGATGATACACAAGAAAAATTTTTGCTGCGGTTGATTTATTTGCTGCGGTTCTTTTTCGTATTTGATGCGGTTATAACAGCATCAACTAAATCAACCCAAAAAATGGTTGAGCCAGCCCAAACGAAGGGATATAGATACAAAACCCTTAATACCTAACCCTAACCCTAACAAATGGTTGAGCGCAGCAAATCTTCTTTCTGATCTTTCCCTAACCCTAACTCTCATCTCATTCTCGCCTCTTTCTTCTCTCATTCTCACCTCTTTCTTTCTCTTCTCATTCTCGACTCTTTCTTTCTTTCTCATTCTCATTGTCCCTCCCCATTTGAAGGTACTACCTCCTTAATTTTTTTTGTCTTTTTTGTTTTTTTTTTTTATTTTGATTGTAATATTTTTTTGTTTTCGATTGTTTTTGTTTTTTTCTTGTTGTTGTTGGTTTGATATTGATTTATTTATTTTGATTTGTTTGATACAATTTGAAGCAAGTTTCGAGCATTTTGAGGCGATTTCGAGGCTTGGGCGATTTTTCTTCAGATCTATCTTTTGGGGTTAATGTTTCTTGAATCTTTCACTTTAATCGAACTTTTTCTCTTTTTTTTTTTGTAAATGTAATAAAAATAATCTGTAATTCCTTTAATTATTATTCGTATTTCTGCTGAAATTTCATGTTTTCAATCATAGTTACTTAAATATAGTATGAATATGTTCCTCGATTTTGCTAGCAATTCTTATTTATTTGGTTTCATATTTTCATAATCTTCAAATATCAATAATGGTTTTTTGTTTAATTATTGTTAAATTGCATCATATGAACCATTTATTATTTTAATTATTGTAGCATATATATATAATATATCTGGGTTGTATTTGATTGATGTTTATGGTTGTTTTCAAATTAATGACCTTCAGTGTTACTAGGACTACATTGGGGGTTGATTTTATGGGTTGAACTGTGATTTGTGATCTAAGGTTGTAAATTGATTGTTTGTTGTGAAATTGGTAGGTGAGAATTCAACTAGGTCAAGGATCAACTGTTCATGTTACCAGAACATGCTGCAATGAAGGTGTTGGGACTTCTAAAGGTTGGCTTCGATCCCTCACCGCGCCTTTTGCCTAGTTCTATCCTATTCTGTGCAATTTCTTGTTTACAAATGATATAATCAAGATCTGCTGGTAATATATGTGAAAGATGGTAATGGTGCTCTGTAGCTTATGTTATTGTAGAATTTGATCAATGCGTTGTTGATTTGTTTTCTAAACTATGAAATGTTGGTTGTTTGACACTAGGATTAAACATTGAAATCGGCTATGCTGATTATTTGCAATGTTGGATTTGATTTGCGCAATGTTTATGTTGATTCGTTGATTACTCGGGTTTTTTGATTTGGAGTACTTTGTTTGTAAGATATAAATTATAGACCCATTCTGATTTCTGGGTCACTAATTTCGTACGGACTCTCTTGTTGCAGGGTTTGTCCGCTGGACTGCTAGACAGGGCCACTTATACAACCGCAAGACTTGGGTTTTCAGGTAGAATATTTCAAGTTAATGTGCAGTCTTACTAATCTGATGAGTTCTTTCTTCAATTTTTATTTTTAACTAGCTCATTAGATCATTTAGTTGACATAAACCATATGTTACTTCATGTAAATCCCTTGATTACCCACGTTCCTTGGTTGTTTTCAATTTTAAACCTTTAGAGGATTTGGAGTGGTGACATAAAACATATGTATGAAGGATCCTTTTCCCTTCCCGATCTTAAAATGAAACACACTTTGCACATATGGCGCTTTGTTCCACACTACATGTCAATGTGTCTGATTTATGAAGTTGTAACGGGGTTTTATTATGTTTCAGTATGAGCATCTGGATTAAAGAATTTCTTGTTAGCTATTTCTTGGAAGAGGCTTTTCCATCTGTGACCAAATTCTCTAAATAATAATTTGTTATTGTTTTACAGTTTTGACGAACAAAGCTATAGCTGCTAATGACGGAAAACCTTTGCCTTGTACCAAAAGGCTCTTTGTGGATTAACTGCTGGTGCTATTGGAGCTACTGTTGGTAGTTCCTGTGATCTTGCACTCATTCGTATGCAAGTTGATGCTACTTTGCCACTCGCTCAACGGAGAAATTACAACAACGCATTCCATGCTCTTACCAAGATTGTTCGCGATGAAGGAGTTTTGTCACTCTGGAAAGGAGCAGGTCCAACAGTTGTAAGAGCTATGGCATTTGAACATGGGAATGCTTGCCTCTTATGATCAGTCTGTGGAATTCTTTAGGATTCAGTTGGTCTTGGTGAAGCTTCTACTGTTGTAGGTAAGATGTTTGCACATGAACACGATTGATTCTTCCCCCTTTCTCTCATTGGACCTCTGTCATATCACTTTTGAACTTTATCATGTTTCTAACTTGATTTGATGTTATCCCAATATAGTGCCTTTTTTGTATATACTGATGAATACTAGGATAAAAAGTTGTTGTGCGTTGTCTTGTCTGTCATTCGCGTCACCATAAATTTAGACTTTCACTACATGTTAAGTGTCTTTTTGAACTGCTACGTTTCCAATTAATTTGCCTAAAAGACGAATAATCCTGTCAATTAATAAGCAAGAAAAACAGTTTATTAGAAGCATGTGATGTTTTTATAGTTGCTACAAACATACGTATGTGTGTAATTTCTTTTGTCGGTTGTGTTGCTACAACAAAAATCTCTATAAGAATTTGTTATTATTAATAAAAAATTGTTTCATAATCGATTAGTCATGTGGGAGTAGAACAAACCTTTAGTTATATGTTCTTATTCTTGAATGCTTGAATGAATGAATTAGATTTTGAATCTATGAAAGAATGGTTTAATGAGTATGTTAAGGATGCTTGAATAAAATTAATTGAAAATAATTGATTCTATGTAGTATAACATTTCAGCTTCTAATTTTGCTTTAAAATGCCAAAAAAAAAAATATTTTTTGTTGCGTATTTGCTGCGGTTTATTCACAAAACCGTAGCAAATAGTGTTTTTTTGGTGGGAAACATCATTATTGCTGCGGTTTACAAAGAACCGCAGCAAATATGCTGTTTCCCTCCAATTTCTGGTGTGTTATTTGCTGCGGTTTAAATTTCATCATTTGCTGCTGCTATAAGTGCTGCAGTTCAAAACCGCAGTAAATACCCGGAAAAAACCGCAGCAAAATGCATTTTTTGTACTAGTGATAGGACTTTTGTCTATCTTGTGCTGCTTCATCTTTTCTTGTTTACTCTAATTTTCTCGGTGGTTTTTCATTAATTGAGGTCCTAGAACCATGTCTCACTTATGTTGTTCCAACACAAGAGGCTCCTACACTTCCTTCCATACAAAGCCTCAAAAGTGCCATGCCAATACTTGCATGGTAAAGTTTCATATGAAAAATCAATGAGATCCAAGGATCCTCCCACATTTCCCTTGAAAGTCCATTCTACAAGCCCTTAGCATGTCCCTAAGGTGTATGGTTCTCTCTGTCTGTCCATCAATTGCCGGATGGAAAGTTGTAACTCATTTTCAATGTTGTACCAAGTTCTCCTGAACACTTTCCAGAATTTCGAAAGAAACCTAGAATCCCTATCGACACGATATCTTTAGAACTCCATGTAGCCTTACACCATATTTTATGCAAGCCTTTTCAAGTTGTTCCATTGATACCTTTAGAACTCCATGTAGCCTTACAACATATTTATCTTCTTTTGGTCTATGGCATACAAGTGTGCATCTCTGATGGGTACAGTCATGCACTTCTCCATGACCCATCCTTTTAGGAAAATCAATGTGGTACGCACATGGACTCATGCTTTCCCTGACATACCCTCTTACCATCAACTCTTCAACTGTCGTTGGATTTCTTTCGTTTTCTCTGGATTGCACCTGTAAGTGGTTATAGGAATATGAGCTCCAAGAACCAAATCAATCTGATGTTCAAACACCTCTAAGGGTGGCAACCTTGTTGCATCATCAGGAAATATGTCTTGAAATTCGTGCAACAAGGGGTGCAACTCTGAGGGATGCTCGTTGCTTCTCTCTTGCACTTCCTTAGCCATTAGCACATAGAACTTCTCACAATTCTTTACCTCTTGCCCATGTCTTCTATCAATCAACAAAAACACCTTTTTATTGCTCACAGTCTTTTGAAAATTTTGAACATTCCAAAGGTTTCAACGCAACTGGTTTTCCTTGTGCCTGTTTTCTATAGTCTATGTTGTTCTACATCAAATTGTACGAATCTATCTACTGCCACATCATCTAAGCAATATATGACACGCGTCCATAGGACATACATCACAGGGCACTAATCATCGAAATTTCAATCTTAAAACTAACCAAGCTGTTATTCACCTTGACGTCACTTGTGTTACGGAGCCAGTTAACTTATATGGTTGAGGATGTTAATGGTAGGAATCTCCAGTTGAGGACATTACTGTAGATACCACATAGTGCAACTGCCTGAATCAATTGTCAGATCACACAAATCTTCCTAGAACATTGCACCTGGTGATCAAAATCTTTCCCTTTGATTCTCTGTAGTGGCGCAACTTTAGATTGCAAAACCCTTCGGGAACTAAACTCTGGCCATTCACCTCAGGAGTAATTTCCTCAATCTATTCTTCCTGATATCATAATTCAACGCCATCCTCCTGTTCATCATTCTCCTCTTCTTTAATTTTTTTTTTATCTGCCCAATTCGAGTAGTATGAACCCTTGAATGAGGACAATCCTTCGGAATAGGCCATGATCTTTGCACTTAAGCATGTGCGTTGATCAGGGTGTGGAGGCTTAGTAGCAGAGCCTTTTCCTTGATATTATGAGAAGGTTTTGAGTGGAATCAAAATTTTGTTTAAATGAAACAATGGCACTTCTTTCTTCACAAAGGGTGTTGAAAAAGTACTGGTTTTTTCGAAAATTGCTTCCCAACCCAAGAGCAACCTTGCAAAACTTCATCAAAAGTCCAGTAAGGCTGTAATTCCAACTTTTTCCCTTATTCTTTCATCTAAGCCAGCAACATACGAGCAACATGATGATCTCTTTTTCTTTCTCAAGATCGCAGATGGTGATCAAGTTGCGAATTTAGATGTATATTCTTCAACTGATTTTCGATCTTGCCTTAATATTCATCTTTATAAAGTGCCTTGCTCGTAGTCTTGAGGAAAAAACGTCTCCTCGTCTCCTTCTTCAGTTTCGTCAATGGCACTTTGAACTTCCATCCTTCTTTCTTTTCGTTTGCATACCTTCAAGCCATAAACTAGCCAAGCGATTCAATTTCAATTCTGCAATCTTATATGATTTTGATCATCATATTCTTTAATTTGATGTTCGCTTCAATCCTTCTTAGCAATCCAAGAACTTTTCGGATCCAAACTTCCACTGAATTCAGGAATATCAGTTTAAGATTGGTCATCATCCTTACGGCCTTTCCTTTTTTCTGCGCCTATTCATAGGTTCTACATTACTAAAACTATGCGGTATTGTTTCCTTGGTTTTCGTTGCACTCCTTTGAGCTTGCTTGTCTCATCATCAGAACTAGAATCCGTCTCCCTTTTACTTGCAACCCTTGGACTGCTGGTGATTTACTTTTTCGGTAAAATCTTTCATGTGGCCTCAAACATAGCTTTTAATTCTTCTAGTCCCTGCGCAATTCCTCAGTAGTAATCTTAGGAGTATTTACTTCATCAGCTGAAGATTACCTTTGTTGAACATGGATTTACACCAATAATCTTGAGGATTGTCCTCTCAATGAAAGAACCAAAGTTGATGTGAATATTGATAAGAAATCGCCAATCATATTGGGTAGAACTTTGTTCAGTTCCTCTAAAGCAAAGCACCAGAGAAAATCGATCTAAGTCGAATAATTTTGTGAATTATTAAAGCTATACCCTCATCTCCACCTTATCCTCACAAGAGTCACAAACCTAAGCACCACTCTTTCAAGATGTTCGAAATTCCCTGACACTCGAAAATTTTCACACCTTCGTTTTTTTTGTCTGTTTTGTAGAAAACAAGTAACGTAAACAATCAATGTTTAAACTCACTAATCTGAATTTTTACAGAGCTATAGGATTACTTATAGTCAAATCATCAACAAAAATCCTAACTAATAAGCTAAAATACTGCATAACATAGGAAAAATCGCCCTAATCTAGTGACTCCATCGATGAATCACAAGATAAGAATGCCACATCATCACTGCATGTCATGCAATGCTAAAATATCCTAACAAACCAATCGAAACAAAAAATATCCTAAAAACTTATTCTTACCTGCTAATCAAGATAATCAAAAAATTACAACCAGATTACACAATAACATGATTTAACCAAATTCACACAAATCGTCCAAATTGAAAACAAGTCCTCCTCGTCCAAATTTGCGCAATTTGTGGTTTTTCTTCAATCTTCAAGAAACCTTTCAAGATTCATCTTTAATCAGAAACCTTCAGGAGTCATTTCCATGTGTATAAGCTGTAAATGTGGATAAAGACAATTAAAGAAATGAAAGACTCATGCCTAACATGAGAAAAACCCTTCAAGTGAAGTGGGAAAAAATCATAGGCAAAACCATCTTATTCCCCTAGTTCCACAATTCTTTCCTTTGCTTCAATGATCAAGTATTTTCGTGTGTCACCATACACACCCATGATGATGTCTTAGAAGATCCCAAAAGCCTTGAATCTCCATAAGCTATTATTTCCCCCTACTTGTATCTCTTCAAAAGCCATTATCAACCTTAGAAGTTATCCCTTGTTTCGTATCATCCTCCTCTTCTTCAAAAGAGTTGTCCTGAAACCTCAAAGTTGATCATCAAGAACATAGGAGACAAATACCAATATTGAACGTGGTGCCACACCATATTCACCTGGTAATTCGAGTTTAGCATTGTCCCCGATCTTACTCACGATTTTGAATGGTCATCACACCTAGGCATTAGCTGTTTTTCCTTTGATTAGGAATCATTCCTTCCATAGATGTAACCATACCAAATTTCCTTCCTGTATGTGGTTTGATTTTATACTGTTAGCTCTGTCTTGTAGATATCATTCACATGCTCAATCCTTGCTCTAAACCTGTGCAAATAACTTCTGCATATCTCAATTTTAGCTAAAGCATCTTATTGAACGAGCTCACCTTGGAATAAGCACGAATCAATAGGTAACTTGGGATTGACTCCATAAAAACTTCAAAAGGTGGAATGCGTAATTGGCATATGTAGGTGAACGATTTAACAAAACTCTGCATGAGCTAATTTAAGTCCAATCCTTTTGTGTCTTGCTTACTGATGTAGAAAGAGTTCCTGGTAGGGTCTCTTCAACTGAATACGTGGAGAGGGAACTAGAGGACTACACGTCAGATGGACAGGTGTTGGCTTGTTCACTTCCTGATGGCTCGGACCTCGATTCCTGCAAACACAGGGAATAAAATCCTCGTAGGATTTTTTCCCCCTCCGATGCTTAAGTAAGTATGGTATGAGGATTAAGGCAAATTAACAATAATTAGCAATTTGGTAATCTAGAGGGGAAATAGTGAGAGAATTCTCTTAGTGTGATGTAAGAATGAATGAAGATTTGATTGAATGTTTGAATGTTGAATGCCCCCAAAATGATGATTTTGAGGGTTTTATGGCCTTAGGTTTGGAGGCAACAAATAGGACGATGACATTTGTCATCGTCTAATTGGTTGATACTTGATCAAGTCTACTGGCTTTTTACATTCAAGCCTCAAGGCCCAAAGTCCTCCTTTTTCCCTACCTTGTAGCCTCGAATAGGATTGTGACATGTGGCAGAGGTTTCTCTTTTTTAAGTATTTGTTGTGGACACGTGGCCCTATCTTACAACGACACGTGGCTGTGTGGAGCCCACCTTGGTGGTCCAGTCATTGCCAAGTGGCAGTGCCACCTGGACTTTAGTGGACACGTGGCCCAGTATTATGCCGACAGTGGCATGAGTTGACGTGCCACATCATTTGCCCCTCAGTTGGGTGTTTGGATCCATAATCCATGCCCCAACTGACGTCTCTTTCTTTTTCGGAAGTTATTTTGTAACCCTCCTTAGCATTTATTAATGCCGCAACCACCCCTTTTGATTTTTTGGGGGGAAATTCAAATTTGAAGGGGGAATTACTCTTGTGCCCTTCAATTTCTTTATATATAAGATGATTAAAATGATTGTGAAACAATCATTTTATTTTACTCTCTCTCTAAAAGTTCCCAAGTTTTCTCTCAAACTCCCAAGAAGCTTCGGCGGCGATTTCCGGCAACCTGTGGTGCGATTTCCGGCGAGCTGTTGCGGCGGTTTCCGGTGTGAACAGTAGTTCTAGTTTTCTTCTCTCTTTCAGGTATTTACCTGAATTCTTTTTTCTTGTTTTCCTTTACTTCTTGTCTTTATTTTCCAATGGCTTCTTCACCTCTTCTTCCCACATAATAATGAGAACTCTATTAAACTACTCCTTCTCCTCGTACTACTTCTTGTGGAATAATCTTCTATTGTTCCTGATCACTTATTGTCTGGGTCTTTCCTCCTTCCTCTCTTCCTGTGCAGGAAGTTGCAATGGCAAGAGTTAAACAAACTGCCTATAAAGATACTGCTACTTGGTGAGAGTTCCAGCATCTGAAGTTTTCAGATGTGAATCCTCTTGATCAGCAGAATCCTACTCCCCAGGTTGAGGGAAGAAAGGAGTTGAAGCTGCACAGGAAGCTCCCGAGGAGGAAGTAAGGAGATTCCTACTAGAAAGAGAGAGGCTTCTGAGGCTACCACTTCCAAGTTAAGAAGAAGAAGGTTCCTATCCTGGTGCTGTCGATGTAGTGATCTCCGATGAATATGTAGATGGTGTAAATAAGGATAAACTGAGTAGTGACTTAATTTTCAATAATGAGATTTTGAGTTGATCATCCCTAACAACGGAGATACCATTCTGGATGCCCCGGAAGACTGCTTCCCTGTTATACTGAAGTAATTGACCTAGGACTTAGGTTTCCCACTTCCTTATTCATTTTTAATCTCTTCAAAAAGTATGACATTGGCCTATGTCAACTTACTCCCAATTCTTGGGTTCACTAATGTCTTATGTGACTTCTTGTGGCCTTAGAGGAGTGAAAGCTTCTTCTAAGTCTTCCTTCATCTTCACCATCTCTCAAAGGCCTCCCACTGCAAACGTGGGAGGTTCTATCTGAAAAACGTGAGGGGGTCCTCCACTTGTGTAGAAAAGCCAACAAGGTTCCCACTGGAGGAACCATTTGTGTTTGTGAAGTCCCACGAAAAAAACTGGTAGAAGTGTTGAAAAATGGAATCCTTTTCCAAAATGCCTAGGAAGATCCTTTGAGCTTCCTAGATTGAGTGACAATGAGCAACAAAACTTAGAATATTTCAGATCTACCACAGTGGAGATCAAGAAACAAACTCTGACAGTTCCTACAACTGGATCCGCTTTAGCGATTCCTCTTAGATCGCAACTTCCTTTATGCTGCTGGTGTAATTTATGGGGATGAGTATAACCAGGGTAATTTTTGCTTTATCATTTGATACTGAACTTCTGTTTCTTTTCCCATTTATCTAACCAAGTATCATCTTTTGCGAAGAAGCTCTTGCCGACCTTCTTCATCAGAAAGGAAGTATGAGTCAAAAAGAATTCTGAAACAAGTTTCTCAAAAGCTGGGAGAGGATACTTCCTCAAGAAGGCTAAGACTCAGGTATTTTTACATTCTGCAAAACTAAGACTTGCATTTTAGTTTTATATATATATATATAATATACACATTTTTTTATATTAAAGACTTCCTCACTTGGAGTCTTCCCACTTTGCCGACTTGAACACAGGTTGGCTCTAAGTGGAGAAGTTAAGTATTTAAACACTTCTTTAGGAATATTATTAGGGACTTCCCTACTTAGTGACTTCCCACTTTGCCGACTTGAACGCAGGTGGGACACTAAGTAGGGAAGCTATATAATTGGTAGAAGTCTTCCCTCTCCTTAGGAAGTTTAAAACTTTACTTAGGAAATGTAAATTTCTTTTATAGTAAGTTCCTCTCCTGTGGAAGCTTGAGTATTTAAGACTTCCCCTTAGGAAGTTTTAGGATCGCTACTTTCCCCTTAGGAAGTTAGAATGACTTTAGAGTTCCCCTCTTTGTGTCCATGTGCGTTCAATCAGCAAAGTGGGAAGTCCTTGACTTCCTTGTTTGCCGGGTTGACGTACAATGTCATCAGGAGTGGAAGTCCTTTTACTTCCCCTTAGGAAGCATTAAGGACATCTTCCCTAGGATATGTTTAGACTTCCCTTCCATAGGAAGTCAGTTAGAATTTTTAGACTTCCCTCCTTTGTGTCCATGTGCGTTCAACTCGCAAAGTGGGAAGTCTTTGACTTCCTTGTTTGCCGGGTTGAACGTACAATGGCATCAGGAGGGGAAGTCCCCTTTACTTCCCCTTAGGAAGCATTTAAGGACATATTCCCCTTAGGAAGTATGTTTAGACTTCCTTCCATAGGAAGTTAGAAATTTTTAGACTTCCCTCCTTTGTGTCCATGTGCGTTCAACTCGCAAAGTGGAAGTCTTTGATTCCTTGTTTGCCGGGTTGAACGTACAATGGCATAAGGAGGGGAAGTCCCTTTACTTCCCTTAGAAGCTTTAGTCCTACTTCCACTTAGGTATAGTTACCAATTCCCCTAGAGTTATATGACATTCCTTTAGGAAGTAATTATTACTTCCCCTTAGGAAGTTTATATAACTCCCTTAGGAAGCTTATACATTACTACCCCTTGGAAGATTTATACACTTCCTATTAGGAAGTATTAATCATTACTTCCCCTAGGAAGTTTAATATACTACTTCCCCTTAGGAAGTATTAATTCAACTTCCCTCTTTTGTGTCGTTCTACGTCAAACTCGGCAAACTAGGAAGCTGGCTTTGGAGTTGCGTTGAACCTGGTAAGGCACAAGAGAGGAATTATTGTTTACTGTTCCTTCGGAGGTTGTAAGCAATGGGCTTCCCACTTGTGTCATGTACGTTCAAGTCGGCAACTAGGATGTACACAAGTGGGAAGTTATTGGTTTTGCTCCGATAGTTGTTTCATTTAGTAGGATCTGTTGGATAATCGTTATACTCTTCTAACTCTGTCGTTTTTAGGGACAAGTAAGCCTTTGTCTGGAGGAAGACAAAGCCTTCCATAAGAGGAAGAGGAGGAAGTACCAGAAGCACAGGGTACAAGCACAAAAAAGGAGCAAAAGAAAGGGTGCTCCTCCAAATCTGCCGCTACTCCTTGAGATCACTGAGTCAAGTCCTCCACACTTCCTCCCTTCTCGAAGAGTGCCTTTGTGATTGGGGAGAGTGATTTTGTGATAGGGGTGAGGAACAGAACTCCTCCAGCTGAGCAGTTAAACCCTTGGAGAGTGAAAATGGGTTAGTTGATCCTTTGACTGCCTTAACCATTTCCAGAAGGAAAGCATTTCTCCACTCCCCTCAAAAAAATGCCTGCTTCCCAATCAGCTGGTGGTTCTGAACCTCCTTCTTCTCCTCCTGATGGGACCCTGTTATGGTCTCTCGAAATATGTTGAGAGAAACATCCCCGAAAGTGTAGGCACAGGCTAGAGCTTCTGGGGGTAAGTTTAGTCATAGATTCTGTCAAACTATAGCTCATCTCAGATACCATTAACTCTCCCAGGAACCCTAATGCCATAGTTTTACCGGTTCCCATAACAGATGAGGCTGAATCCCCCAACTCCTTGACGACGAAGAGGATTCCCCTCAACCAGTAAAAAAATTTGACTCCAACTACAAAGGGGTTTGTTAGGAGATCTTAAGCTGTGGAGAACTTGAGTACAAAGAGTCACTCAAGGGATCTGTCAGAGGCCATCTTCTTCCCATCTTCAATAACCTCTTTGAGGTATGTTTCCACGACTGTTTTTTTTTCTTCCCATTTATTATTACTTTATCACTAACTCTTGTTTCCCTTCTCTTGCAGTCTATGTTCCGCCTGGACACTGGCCAACTCTATGGCTCTATGAGGCCAGAAAACAAAAATGCATGAGTTCTATGACAAGCTGCTATCTATGTAGTGGCTCAAACAAACAAGATTGAAGCCAGTGGCAGCTGCATGAATGCTCTCTCCAGAGATCTCCACAAAACCAAGGAAGACTACCAAGTATCTTGGAGAGGAGCATGGACTGGCTAACCAGATCCATGTTGACAAAGAGACTGTGGAGAGGGTTGCTGCTGTCATTGCTAACCAAGCCGCGTTGAAAAAAGACGCCCAGGATGCCAAAGAGGCCAAAAACTAAGAGAGGAGTGGATTGAGCTGAAAAGGAAGCTCGAGGAAGTGAGGAGGAGAAGGAGAAGGTGAAAAATCAAAAGGCGGAGGCTGAAAAAAGATCTCAACCACTGCTGTTGAGAAGTATATGGAGGGCCAAGCCTTCCCAGAGAGATGTGCTTAGAAGCTTGGGATGGGTTAGAGGAATATTAGCCTTTGACTCTTTTGAAAGAAGATTGAACTATGTTAACATGGTTCATATCAAAAACAGGCTGAAGCAACTCCGCCTCCTTCTTTTGATTATTCAGAGGAAGAAGAAGCTCAAGAAGGGAGTGAAGATGAAGAGGAGAGTTTTGAAAAGGAGAGCCAAAGAAGAGAGAAGAAAGCAAAGAGGCTTCAGAAGTTTCATAATGAAAACATCAAGGCTGATGCTCTTCAAAAAAATTTAAAGATGTGTTTAATCTTCTGATCTTTGTTTTTGAGCCGTGATTATTCTTCTTGTCCTTGCGGGTGAAGCGCATAGCTCCTGAGCATGGAGAAGCATTAAGCCTCCTCAGAATCCCCTTCACGGTTTTACAATTCCTTCTGACCACATCAAACTTAAAGGTTCCATCACGCAGCCCTCTGAAGAAGCTATCAAAGGCAACTCCTTCAGAGAGTTAGGTATCTGCAATGATTCAAGATTGAACCTTTGGACGTAACTTCTTAATGATTCCTTCTCACCTTGTACCAATCTTGGCTAAGTGCATATCGTCTTCTTCTCACGTTTGTTAGCCATGAAATGATGTACAAAGGGTTGTACTCAACTCATGGAAACTGTTGATGGATTGGTTAGGTAACTATTAAACCACTTCTGAGCTATTCCCTTAAGTGTTGCTGGGAAATAGCGGCCCCAAGTTGCGTCATCCCAAACCTTGAAAAAAATACATCAAGTGTTTGTATGTTGCCCAATGTTCTTCTGGATCAGTTGTTCCATCAAAAGCCTCTACATTAGGCATCTTAAACTTAACTGGGGAGGAGCCACATATTGATGCAGCAAATGGGGTTGTCCAATTCATAGACATAGAAACCCGCTTTATCCCCGATGATCCTCGTAGATCATTAGGTACCTGCTTGGCCATATAAAGCTCCTGGGTCTCACCCTGTTCTCCCCAGTATTGGATCATTTGCTCTCTTCAGCTTGATCTGCTTTCTTCAGCTTTCTTTTCTCAATCTTGTATCTCAGAATCTCATCATCATGCTATTGATTAAGAGTGAATGGGAATCAGACATCTCTTTGATTGTGTTGAACCCCGACGAGTCAGAGCGACTCTGTCACGCTGGCTCGTTTGGAGTCAAATATCCTCTTGCAATCTTCCTCTGTCTAGATGCCCTCCTTTCATTGATAACTCTCTAGCATATTACTCAAAGTTCTCTAGCCTCAAGATACTCTCTAGCATCATGAGCTATGACTTTTAAATTCAAATGAATTCTCTAGCATCGATCTGTCCTGCTTACTTTAGTTGTCCTTTGGCCCCCTCCCGTTTTGGCTTATACTTAGGAGTGACAGGATCTTTCTGAGTGCACCCCATGAGCTTTCAATGGAGTTCTTTCCTTCTTGATTTTTGCAATTCTCTTGGAAAGTTAGTTTTCCTTCACCTTGATCTTCTGACACGACTTCCCTTTAGCTTTCTCTGGGAGGATCACCCTCCTCATGAGTTCTCTTGGAGGAAGGCTCCGTAGAGCATCCGTAAAGGACTCTTTGAGACTTCCAAGATACTCTTGAGTTGACCCATAGTCACGGGTTGATCCTCTGTTGCTTTCCCCTTAGGAGAGCCAGTTCCTTGTCCGGTTTCCATAGTTCCCGGATTGATCAAGGTACAGAGTTCCTCTCGGTTGGATGCCGAACCACCAGTCATCCTCAGGTGCCCTCCCCCAGCGGCGCCAAATGATGTGAATGCGTTCCTGGTAGGGGTCTCTCAACTGAATCACGTGGAGAGGGAACTAGTGGAACAGTCAGATGGACAGGTGTTGGCTTGTTCACTTCCTGATGGCTCGGACCTCGATTCCTGCAAAACAAGGGAATAAAATCCTCGTAGGATTTTTTCCCCCTCCGATGCTTAAGTAAGTATTTGTATGAGGATTAAGGCAAATTAACAATAATTAGCAATTTGGTAATCTAGAGAGGGAAACTAGTGAGAGAAATTCTCTTAGTGTGATGTAAGAATGAATGAAGATTTGATTGAATGTTTGAATGTTGAATGCCCCCAAAATGATGATTTTAAGGGGTAATTATAGCCTTAGGTTTGGAGGCTAACAAATAGGACGATGACATTTGTCATCGTCTAATTGGTTGATACTTGATCAAGTCTCATGGGCTTTTACATTCAAGCCTCAAGGCCCAAATTCCTCCTTTTTCCCTACCTTGTAGCCTCGAATAGGATTGCGACACGTGGCAGAGGTTTCTCTCCTTTTAAGTATTTGTTGTGGACACGTGGCCCTATCTTACAACGACACGTGGCCGTGTGGAGCCCACCTTGGTGGTCCAGTCATTGCCGAGTGGCAGTGCCACCTGGACTTTTAGAGGACACGTGGCACAGTATTATGCCGACACGTGGCATGAGTTGGCGTGCCACATCACTTACCAAACCACGAAGTAGCATGCCTAGGGTTCTGTTTGTGACTTCAGTTTGACCATCTGTTTGTGGATGATAAGAAGTACTGAAGAGTAATTTCATGCCTATCAAACGCCACAATGATTTCCAGATATAACTCATGAATTTCATGTCCCTGTCACTTACAATTGTTTTCAGAACTCCATGTAACCTAAAAATGTCTCGAAAATACAATTCTACAACATTGACAGTATCATCAATCTTGTGACAAGGTATGAAGTGGGGAATCTTCGAAAACCTGTCAACCACAACCATTATCGCATCCTTTTGCCTTGCTGTTCTTGGAAAACCAACTATAAAATCCATAGAAACATCATCCCAAGTGACTTCTGGCACTGGCAATAGTGTGTAGAATCCCTGATGAAAGGATGCCTTGGCTTTTTGACAAACAGCACACTGTGATATTACTGCTTCAACATCAACAATCATTCTAGGCCAATAGAAATGCTCCTGCAACATAGTCAATGTCTTTGTAATACCAAAGTGACCTGCAATTCCACCCCCATGTGCCTCTCTGACGAGCAATTCACGAATACCGCACTTAGGGTTGCAAAGTAGATTCCCTTTGGATAAGAATCCATCATGTAGCACATAAGATCCCATTGAACCCTTCGTAATTTGTGAATAGATAGGACCAAAATCTCCATCTTGCTCGTAATATTGTGTAATCAACTCCAAACAAAGCAATTTGAAATTAAGAGCACCAATTAAAGCATACCTCCTTGCTAGAGCATCAGCAACCACATTAGATTTGCCTTCTTTGTACTTTGATGAAAAGTGAAAAGATTGCAAAAATTCAACCCACTTAGCATGCCTTGGATTGAGTTTATGTTGGCCATTAATATGCTTCAAAGCCTCATGATTCGAATGCAATACAAAGTGACCTGGATGCTAATAATGACTCCAGTTATCCAATGCTCGAACAATAGCGTAGAATTCCTTGTCATAGGTAGAGTAATTCAACCTTACTCCATTCAATTTCTCACTAAAATAAGCTATAGGTCGCTTACCTTGAACCAACACTGCACCAATCCCCACGCCACTAGCATCTGTCTCAACTTCAAAAGGTTTTGAAAAATTTGGCAAAGATAAGATAGGAACTTGACAAACCAATTTCTTCACCAATTCGAAGGCCTTTTGCGCATCTTTAGTCCATTCAAACTTCTCTTTGTTCTTCTTAATCCACTCGGTCATAGGTTCTACTACATAAGAGAAATTCTTCACAAATCTGCTATAGAAAGAAGCTAAACCATGAAAAGCACGCACTTCAGTCACAGATATCGGAACTGGCCATGATTTAATAGTTGCTACTTTCGAAGGATCAACTGAAACACCATCCTTAGAAACAATGTACCCTACGAACGTCACACTTGAGACCATGAACGAGCACTTTTCGAGCTTAGCATACAACTTCTGCTTTCTCAAATTTTTGAACACTTCTCCTAGATGCTGCAGATGATCTTCGACACTTGCACTATATGATGTCGAATGAGTTCCTGGTAGGGTCTCTTCAACTGAATACGTGGAGAGGGAACTAGAGGACTACACGTCAGATGGACTGGTGTTGGCTTGTTCACTTCCGGATGGCTTGGACCTCGATTCCTGCAAAACAAGGGAATAAAATCCTTGTAGGATTTTTTCCCCCTCCGATGCTTAAGCAAGTATTTGTATGAGGATTAAGGCAAATTAACAATAATTAGCAATTTGGTAATCTAGAGAGGGAAACTAGTGAGAGAAATTCTCTTAGTGTGATGTAAGAATGAATGAAGATTTGATTGAATGTTTGAATGTTGAATGCCCCCAAAATGATGATTTTGAGGGGTATTTATAGCCTTAGGTTTGGAGGCCAACGAATTGGACGATGACACTTGTCATCGTCTAATTGGTTGATACTTGTAAAAGCTTCATGGGCTTTTATACTCAAGCCTCAAGGCCCAAATTCCTCCTTTTTCCCTACCTTGTAGTCTCGAATAGGATTGCGACACGTGGCAGAGGTTTCTTTTCTTTTAAGTATTTGTTGTGGACACGTGGCCCAACCTTACAACGACACGTGGCCGTGTGGAGTCCACCTTGGTGGTCCAGTCATTGCCAAGTGGCAGTGCCACCTGGACTTTTAGTGGACACGTGGCCCAGTATTATGCCGACACGTGGCATGAGTTGGCGTGCCACATCATT
The DNA here is from genome assembly GCA_016808085.1 of Suaeda aralocaspica. Lineage (NCBI taxonomy): Eukaryota > Viridiplantae > Streptophyta > Magnoliopsida > Caryophyllales > Amaranthaceae > Suaeda > Suaeda aralocaspica. The sequence goes on from PYUH01000388.1 coordinate 927,870, forward strand.
TGCCCCTCAGTTGGGTGTTTGGATCCATAATCCATGCCCCAACTGACGTCTATTTCTGTTTTGGAAGTTATTTTGTAACCCTCCTTAGCATTTATTAATGCCGCAACCACCCCTTTTGATTTTTAGGGGGGAAATTCAAATTTGAAGGGAGAATTTACTCTTGTGCCCCTTCAAATTTCTTTATATATAAGATGATTGAAAATGATTGTGAAACAATCATTTTATTTCACTCTCTCTCTAAAAGTTCCCAAGTTTTCTCTCAAACTCCCAAGAAGCTTCAGCGGCGATTTCCGGCAACCTGTGGTGCGATTTCCGGCGAGTTGTTGCGGCGGTTTCCGGTGTGAACAGTAGATCATAGTTTTCTTCTCTCTTTCAGATATTTACCTGAATTCTTTTTCTTTCTTAATTTTCCTTTACTTCTTTGTCTTTATTTTCCAATGGCTTCTTCATCCTCTTCTTCCCCACATAATAATGAGAACTCTATTAAACTACTTCCTTCTCCTCGTACTACTTCTTCTGTTGGAACTCAATCTTCTGTTGTTCCTGATCACTTATTGTCTGGGTCTTTCCTACTTCCTTCTCTTCCTGTGCAGGAAGTTGCAATGGCAAGAGTTAAACAAACTGCCTATAAAGATACTGCTACTTTAACTATACTCATCTTCAGATACCATTAACTCTCCCAGGAACCCGAATCCATAGTTTTACCGGTTCCCATAACAGATGAGGCTGAATCCCCCAACTTCCTTGACGACGAAGAGGATCTCCCCTCAACCAGTAAAAAATTTGACTCCAACTACAAAAGGGGTTTGTTAGGGAGATCTTAAAGCTGTGGAGAACTTGAGTACAAAGAGTCACTCAAGGGATCTGTCAGAGGCCATCTTCTTCCCATCTTCAATAACCTCTTTGAGGTATGTTTCCAACGACTGTTTTTTTTTCTTCCCATTTATTATTACTTTATCAACTAACTCTGTTTCCCTTCTCTTGCAGTCTATGTTCCGCCTGGACACTTGGCCAACTCTATGGCTCTATGAAGGCCGAGAAAACAAAAATGCATGAGTTCTATGACAAGCTGCTATCATGTAGTGGCTCAAACAAACAAGATTGAAGCCAGTGGCCAGCTGCATGAGATGCTCTCTCCAGAGATCTCCACAAAACCAAGGAAGACTACCAAGTATCTTGAGAGGAGCATGGAACTGGCTAACCAGATCCATGTTGACAAAGAGACTGTGGAGAGGGTTGCTGCTGTCTTGCTAACCAAGCCGCGTTGAAAAAAGACGCCCAGGATGCCAGAAGAGGCCAAAAACTAAGAGAGGAAGTGGGATTGAGCTGAAAAGGAAGCTCGAGGAAGTGAGGAGGAGAAGGAGAAGGTGAAAAATCAAAAGGCGGAGGCTGAAAAAAGATCCAACCACTGCTGTTGAGAAAGTATATGGAGGGCCAAGCCTTCCTCAGAGAGATGTGCTTAGAAGCTTGGGATGGGGTTAGAGGAATATTAGCCTTTGACTCTTTTGAAAGAAGATTGAACTATGTTAACAGGTTCATATCAAAAACAGCTGAAGCAACTCCGCCTCCTTCTTTTGATTATTCAGAGGAAGAAGAAGCTCAAGAAGGGAGTGAAGATGAAGAGGAGAGTTTTGAAAAGGAGAAGCCAAAGATAAGAGAAGAAAGCAAAGAGGCTTCAAAGTTTCATAATGAAAACATCAAGGCTGATGCTCTTCAAAAAAACTTTAAAATGTGTTTAATCTTCTGATCTTTGTTTTTTGAGCCGTGATTATTCTTCTTGTCCTTGCGGGTGAAGCGCATAGCTCTGAGCATGGAGAAGCATTAAGTCCCTCAGAATCCCCTTCAGGTTTTACAATTCCTTCTGACCACATCAAACTAAAGGTTCCCTCACGCAGCCCTCTGAAGAAGCATCAAAGGCAACTCCTTCAGAGAGGTTAGGTATCTGCAATGATTCAAGATTGAACCTTTGGACGTAACTTCTTAATGATTCCTTCTCACCTTGTACAATCTTGGCTAAGTGCATATCGTCTTCTTCTCACGTTTGTTAGCCATGAAATGATGTACAAAGGGTTGTACTCAACTCATGGAAACTGTTGATGGATTGGTTAGGTAACTATTAAACCACTTCTGAGCTATTCCCTTAGTGTTGCTGGGAAATAGCGGCCCCAAGTTGCGTCATCCAAACCTTGAAAAATACATCAAGTGTTTGTATGTTGCCAAATGTTCTTCTGGATCAGTTGTTCCATCAAAAGCCTCTACATTAGGCATCTTAAACTTAACTGGGGAGGAGCCATCATATTGATGCAGCAAATGGGGTTGTCCAATTCATAGACATAGAAACCCGCTTTATCCCCGATGATCCTCGTAGATCATTAGGTACCTGCTTGGCCATATAAAGCTCCTCGGGTCTCACCCTGTTCTCCCCAGTATTGGATCATTTGCTCTCTTCAGCTTGATCTGCTTTCTTCAGCTTTCTTCTTCTCAATCTTGTATCTCAGAGACTCTCATCATCATGCTATTGATTCAAGAGTGAATGGGAATCAGACATCTCTTTGATTGCTGTTGAACCCCCGACGAGTCAGAGCGACTCTGTCACGCTGGCTCGTTTGGAGTTCAAATATCCTCTTGCACTCTTTCTCTCTGCTAGATGCCCTCCTTTCATTGATAACTCTCTAGCATATTACTCAAAGTTCTCTTAGCCTCAAGATACTCTCTAGCATCATGAGCTAATGACTTTTTAAATTCAATGAATTCTCTAGCATCGATCTGTCCTGCTTACTTTAGTTGTCCTTTGGCCCCCTCCCGTTTTGGCTTATACTTAGGAGTGACAGGATACTTTCTGAGTGCACCCCAATGAGCTTTCAATGGAGTTCTTTCCTTCTTGATTTTTGCAATTTCTCTTGGAAAGTTAGTTTTCCTTCACCTTGAGCTTCTGACACGACTTCCCTTTAGCTTCTCTGGCGAGATCAGCCTCCTCATGAGTTCTCTTGGAGGAAGGCTCCGTAGAGCATCCGTAAAGGACTCTTTGAGACCTTCCAAGATACTCTTGAGTTGACCCATAGTCACGGGTTGATCCTCTGTTGCTTTCCCCTTAGGAGAGCCAGTTCCTTGTCCGGTTTCATAGTTCCCGGATTGATCAAGGTACAGAGTCTCCATCCTCGGTTGGATGCGAACCACCAGTCATCCTCAGGTGCCTCCCCTCAGACGGCGCCAAATGATGTGAATGAGTTCCTGGTAGGGTCTCTTCAACTGAATACGTGAGAGGGAACTAGGGAACACGTCAGATGGACAGGTGTTGGATTGTTCACTTCTTGATGGCTCGGACCTCCATTCCTGCAAAACAAGGGAATAAAATCCTCGTGGATTTTTTCCCCTCCGATGCTTAAGTAAGTATTTGTATGAGGATAAGGCAAATTAACAATAATTAGCAATTTGGTAATCTAAGAGGGGAAACTAGTGAGAGAAATTCTCTTAGTGTGATGTAGAATGAATGAAGATTATTGAATGTTTGAATGTTGAATGCCCCCAAATGATGATTTTGAGGGGTATTTATAGCTAGGTTTGGAGGCTAACAAATAGGACGGTGACATTTGTCATCGTCTAATTGGTTGATACTTGATCAAGTCTCAGGCTTTTACATTCAAGCCTCAAGGCCCAAATTCTCCTTTTCCAACTTGTAGCCTCGAATAGATTGGGACACGTGGCAGAGGTTCTCTCTTTTAAGTATTTGTGTGGACACGTGGCCCTATCTTACAACGACACGTGCCGTGTGGAGCCCACCTTGGTGGTCCAGTCATGCGAGTGGCAGTGCCACCTGGACTTTTAGAGGACACGTGGCCCAGTATTATGCCGACACGTGGCATGAGTTGGCGTGCCACATCACTTACCAAACCACGAAGTAGCATGCCTAGGGTTCTGTTTGTGACTTCAGTTTGACCATCTGTTTGTGGTGATAAGAAGTACTGAAGAGTAATTTCATGCCTATCAAACGCCACAATGATTTCCAGATATAACTCATGAATTTCATGTCCCTGTCACTTACAATGTTTTCAGAACTCCATGTAACCTAAAAATGTCTCGAAAATACAATTCTACAGCATTGACAGTATCATCAATCTTGTGACAAGGTATGAAGTGGGGAATCTTCGAAAACCTGTCAACCACAACCATTATCGCATCCTTTGCCTTGCTGTTCTTGGAAAACCAACTATAAAATCCATAAAACATCATCCCAGCCCCGGAAGACTGCTTCCCTGTTTATACTGAAGTAATTGACCTAGGACTTAGGTTTCCCACTTCCTTATTCATTTTTAATCTCTTCAAAAAGTATGACATTGGCCTATGTCAACTTACTCCCAATTCTTGGGTTCACATAATGTCTTATGTGACTTCTTGTGGCCTTAGAGGAGTGAAAGCTTCTTCTAAGGTCTTCCTTCATCTTCACCATCTCTCAAATGCCTCCCACTGCAAACGTGGGTGGTTCTATCTGAAAAACAGTGAGGGGTTCCTCACTTGTGTAGAAAAAGCCAACAAGGTTCCCAACTGGAGGAACCATTTTGTGTTTGTGAAGTCCCACGACAAAAAACTGGTAGAAGTGTTGAAAAAATGGAATCCTTTTCCAAAATGCCTAGGAAGATCCTTTGAGCTTCCTAGATTGAGTGACAATGAGCAACAAAACTTAGAATATTTCAGATCTACCACAGTGGAGATCAAGAAACAAACTCTGACAGTTCCCTACAACTGGATCCCCTTTAGCGAATTCTTCTTAGATCGCAACTTCCTTATTGCTGCTGGTGTAATTTATGGGGATGAGTATAACCAGGGTAATTTTTGCTTTATCATTTGATACTGAACTTCTGTTTCTTTTCCCATTTATCTAACCAAGTATCTTTTCTTTTGCAGAAGAAGCTCTTGCCGACCTTCCTCCAATCAAGAAGGGAAGTATGAGTCAAAAAGAATTCTAGAAGCAAGTTTCTCAAAAGCTTGGAGAGGATACTTCCTCAAAGAAGGTTAAGACTCAGGTATTTTACATTTCTGCAAAACTAAGACTTGCATTTTAGTTATATATATATATATACACATTTTTTATATTAATAGACTTCCTCACTTGGAGTCTTCCCACTTTGCCGACTTGAATGCAGGTGGGCTCTAAGTGGGGAAGTTAAGTATTTAAACACTTCCTCTTAGGAATATTATTAGGGACTTCCCTACTTAGTGACTTCCCACTTTGCCGACTTGAACGCAGGTGGGCACTAAATAGGGAAGCTATATAATTGGTAGAAGTCTTCCCTCTCCTTAGGAAGTTTAAAACTTTACTTAGAAAATGTAAATTTCTTTTCATAGTAAGTTCCTCTCCTGTAGGAAGCTTGAGTATTTACGACTTCCCCTTAGGAAGTTTTAGGATCATACTTCCCCTTAGGAAGTTAGAATGACTTTAGAGTTCCCCTCTTTGCGTCCATGTGCGTTTAACTCGGCAAAGTGGGAAGTCCTTGACTTCCTTGTTTGCCGGGTTGAACGTAGAATAGTACAAGGAGAGGAAATCCTTTTACTTCCCCTTAGGAAGCTTTTGAGATTATAGTTCCCCTTAGGAAGTGTGTCTAGACTTCCTATTATAGGAAGTCTCTTCCTTTAGGAAGTTAGAATTTTTAGACTTCCCTCCTTTGTGTCCATGTGCGTTCAACTCGGCAAAGTGGGAAGTCTTTGACTTCCTTGTTTGCCGGGTTGAACGTACAATGGCATAAGGAGGGGAAGTCCCTTTTACTTCCCCTTAGGGAGCTTTAGGTTCCTACTTCCACTTAGGAAGTATTAGTTCACCAATTCCCCTTAGGAAGATTAAATATGACACTTCCTATTAGGAAGTTATTAATTCATTACTTCCCCTTGGGAAGATTTAATATAACACTTCCCCTTAGGAAGTATTAATTCAACTTCCCTCTTTCGTGTCATTCTACGTTCAACTCGGCAAACTAGGAAGCTTAGGCTTTGGAAGTTGCAAGTTGAACCTAGGTAGGCACGAGAGGAAATATTGTTTAATGTTTCCTTCTAGGAGATTGTAAACACTGGCTTCCCCTCTTTGTGTCAATGTACGTTCAAGTCGGCAAACTAGGATGTACACAAAGTGGGAAGTTATTGGTTTTGCTCCGATAGTTGTTCATCTTAGTAGGATCTGTTGAATATTCTTTATACNATATTCTTTATACTCTTCTAACACTGTCGTTTTTCAGGAGACAAGCAAGCCTTCTGGGAGGAAGACAAAGCCTTCCCATTAGAGGAAGAAGGAGGGAGTACCAGAAGCACAGGGTACAAGCTCAAAAAGGAGCAAAAGAAAGGGTGCTTCCTCCAAATCTGCCGCTACTCCAATTGAGATCACTGAGTCAAGTCCTCACACTTCCTCCCTTTCTGGGAAGAGTGCCTTTGTGATTGGGGAGAGTGATTTTGTAATAGGGGTGAGGAACAGAACTCCTCCAGCTGAGCAAGATAATCCCTTGGAGAGTGACAATGGGTTAGTTGATCCTTTGACTGCCTTAACCATTCTCCAGAAGGAAAGCATTTCTGCCACTCCCCTCAATACAATGCCCGCTTCCCAATCAGCTGGCGCTTCTGAACCTCCTTCTTCTCCTCCTGATGAGGACCCTGTTATTGGTCTCTCGAAATATGTTGAGAGAAACATCCCCGAAAGTGTTAAGGCACAGGCTAGAGCTTCTGGGGGTAAGTTTAGTCATAGATTCTGTCAAACTATACGCTCATCATCAGATACCATGAACTCTCCCAGAAACCCTAATGCCATAGTTTTACCGGTTCCCATAACAGATGAGGCTGAATCCCCCAACTTCCTTGACGACGAAGAGGATCTCCCCTCAACCAGCAAAAAATTTGACTCCAACTACAAAAGGGGTTTGATTAGGGAGATCTTAAGCTGTGGAGAACTTGAGTACAAAGAGTCACTCAAGGGATCCGTCAGAGGCCATCTGCTTCCTATCTTCAAATACCTCTCTGAGGTATGTTTCCAACAACTGTTTTCTTTTTTACTCTCTTCCCATTATTATTATTACTTTATCAACTAACTCTTTGTTTCCCTTCTCTTGCAGTCTATGTTCCGCCTGGAACACTTGGCCAAACTCTATGGCTCCATGAAGGCTGAAAACAAAAAATGCATGGAGTTCTATGACAAAGCTGCTACCTATGTAGTGGCACAAACAAACAAGATTGAAGCCAAGTGGCAGCATGCAATGAATGCTCTCTCCAGAGATCTCCACAAAACCAAGGAAGACTATCAAGTAGTCTTGGAGAGGAGCATGGAACTGGCTAACCAGATCCATGCTGACAAAGAAACTGTGGAGAAGGCTGCTTCTGTCATTGCTAACCAAGGCCGCGTTGAAAAAGACGCCAAGGATGCCAAGGAAGAGGCCAAAAAACTAAGAGAGGAAGTGGATGAGCTGAAAAGGAAGCTCGAGGAAGCTGAGGAGGAGAAGGAGAAGTTGAAAAATCAAAAGGCGGAGGCTGAACAAAAGATCTCAACCACTGCTGTTGAGAAGTATATGGAGGGCCAAGCCTTCCTCAGAGAGATGTGCTTGGAAGCTTGGGGAATGGGGTTAGAGGAATATCTAGCCTTTGACTCCTTTGAAAGAAGATTGAACTATGTCAACATGGTTCATATCAAAAAACAAGCTGAAGCAACTCCGCCTCCCTCTTTTGATTATTCAGAGGAAGAAGAAGCTCAGGAAGGGAGTGAAGATGAAGAGGAGAGTTTTGAAAAGGAGAAGCCAGAAGAAGAAGAGAAGAGCAAAGAGGCTTCAGAAGTTCATAATGACAAACATCAAGGCTGATGCTCTTCAAAAAATTTTAATGATTGTGTTTAATCTTCTTTGAATAATTAGAATTTCTTTGAACAATTTTAGAATGATTGGAACAGTAATTTGAATAGGAACACTTTTAAAGTGTTTCTTGTAATATTTGATTTTAAGTTTTTAATGCAGTCTTTGCTTTAGCTTTATTAAATCTTGAAGCTTAATTTCTTACTTTTTTCTTGCACAAAAATATGAACTCTTGGTTCATCTTCATAGGGTTCCCCATTGGATCACAGGTTTAAAAATATGAACTCTTGGTTCATCTTCTTAAGGTTCCCCATGGGATCTTAGGGACTTTAATTATGATTCCCCTTAGGAAGTTCATAACTACTCATCCACCAATCTTATAGTCATTGTTCCCTATGGAGAATACTTCCTCATGAGAAGTGTTTTAAACTTTGAAATTTTATCTCCTTTTTCCATTTCTGGTAGGCTTGTAGGGTTCTCCTTGCCCCAAATTAAGCTTCAAGTTTACCAGGATCAACCTTTTGTTGAGATCCCTAAGTTTACTAGAAGTTCTAGTATTGATTGATCCATCACTCATTAGGAGTGGTGGATTAATCGATCGTATTGATTACCCTTAAACTTAGGGAATCGAAGCAAGTATTATAACTTTTTAATCTTAATGCCCTTAGCATTTTCAAGAACTTTTAGTCACATTTTTTAAGACTCTTGGTCTAATTGTAGGACCCTTAGTCCTACTTTAAGACACTTGGTCTAATCGTAAGACCCTTAGTCTCACTTCCTTTGTCTTAAGTCTCTTTTTGCTTAAG
>PYUH01000390.1:0-261522 GCA_016808085.1 Suaeda aralocaspica
GTGACTTGATTGTGTAACAACAAAGATCTCGGAAAATTGGCTTATCTCTGTAATAATTCCAGACATGGGTAGGGAGAAATTCTTTTAAAGCAACAGGCAACAACCTTTCCATGAAAACATCACAATCATGACCTTCATTCCATTAGTTTTTACAACTTTTCAAATCAACACATCTCCTCAAATTGCGCATAGCCATCAGGAAAACCAACTGCTAACCACTCACACAGAACCTTTCTTTGATCTCTATCAAGAGTGAATGTTGCACTCGCATGACATCTTTCCCTCGGTCATCCTGCTGTAGATGTAGTCGAGACGTTTTACAAAGAGCCTCGAGGTCGAGTCAGACGCGGGTGTATCACAACTTTGTTTTTTGACATCCATATAGTGTGGATAGTTGATCAAAAAGTCTTCTCAATGTGCATCACGTCTAAGTTATGGGCGAAGGATAGATGCTTCCAATAGGCAGGTCCCAAAAAATCTCCCTTTGACCAACCAGATTTAGCCTTTTTCACAAAAGTAGTGCTTCTGGCCCATCAGTCGCCTTAGAAGGCTTTCACACATTCCAAAGTTCACTCCTGACATGATATGGGGAGGACACCTTTCTAAACTTTGTTTTTACAAAAAGCTGTCTTGTCGTTCCTGAACGGGTGATCCCGTGAAAGGAATTGCCTATGGCAATCAAACCAAGACACACCTTGCCACTATTTTTCAACCAGAATGATTGCTTTTGTCCATGCAATAGGACAAGCTTTGAAACCAGCTGTAGACCAACCAGACATCATACCATAAGCGGGAAAGTCACCAATAGTCCATAAGATGGCAGCTCGAAGATTGAAATTTTGTTTACTTGAAATGTCGTAAGTAGTACACACCAACTTCCCACAACTGTTTCACATCTTCTATTAGTGGTTGCATGTGAACTCTAGTTTCCTTTGGGGTTGTTGGGACCGGAATAATCAATGAATAGGACATGAATTCTCTTTTCATACACATCGACGGGGGCAAGTTATATGGGGTCAATAGACTGGCCAACAAGATAGTTACCCCCAAACTTCCCATGAGATCAAACCCATCCGTACCAAACCAACCTAACATTACGAGTTCAAACGCAAACTGCTGTGAGCAACTATCCAACCTGTTTCCACGCTTCATTGTCGCTAGGGTGTGCCATGGTACCTTGCAACCGAGGGTTTTTTGCATGCCATGACATTTCCTCCCAATGTCCTTGGTGGCAAACATTCTTTGTAGCCTGGATTGATCGGAAGATGAATGAACATTCTCAGGAACGTCATTCCCTTTCGAAGTCTTTTGTAACGGTCGCTGCCACAAACATACACTTAGACAAGTGAGCATCATCTTTCCAAACAAACATACAACCTTTCGGGCATGCATCAATCTTCTTAGCAGGCATCTCCAACCCTTGAACATTTCTTTACCTCGTAGAATGTGTCCCCTATAGGTGTCTTAGGAGAGGAATCCATAACACAAGACACAATTGCATCTGCACCCCGTTGGGGCATATTAAACTGGGATTTAATACTATTATTTTAGAGGCCATCTCTAATCTAGAAGTTGAACTCCCTTCAACCCAGGTTGTTCAGAAGCCCTTAGCATATCATAGAACTGCTTGGCCTCGGGTTAGGTTCCTCCTCTGATTGGGTACCCGATTGATCTTGGTTATGTCCAAAAGCATCCATAACCATTTCGCGATAGTCATTGGATTGCCGCTCGGAGGACTCAGGTAACCCTTCCCCATAACAATGCCACTCATAATAATTCGGTTTAAACCCCTTGGCATACAATGATACTTTACGTGTCCGGATCATAGATCGTTTGTTCTGCATTTAACACACGACACCTAACTTCATTTGGGTCAGTTGTCTGCGGATGATCTTTACAATATTGAAGGATTCCCTCAACTCCTTCCTTAAAAGCAGGGTTCATAGAAGATCCGACCTTCCTACAATACATCCAACTACGTTCCCTTCTTTTCATATGACAACTTCACACAGTCACGCATATAATTATTTTAGTCTAAATGGCAAAATATACATATGGAAACTGCATAGGGTTGTATTATAATTTTCATAATGATACAACAATAACTTTGATTCGAACAGCAAAATTCATTCCAAACTTAAAAACACAAAGAAATCCAATCAAACCATATTAGGCTAATAAATGTGATAGACTGACAGTAGCATCTCAAACCTACAATTGTACTGCAAACTTCATGAACGGGAAACTAAGCTAATTATCAATACAACTTAGGAACATCATAATATTCTAAGATAATACTTAGCGCTAATTAACCAATTAACACAAAAGATATTATTTCCTAATATTATATCTTTCTAACATTAAAGTGAAAAATATATCACACTATATGTTTTCCTTACTTCATATCTTCTTAACAAGAATGATTGGGAACAAGGACTGCAAAAACAATCAATTTAGAGAAAAAAGAAAGAAAAGGGAACAAATAAACTATTCTTTAGCCACANTAAACTACTCTTTAGCCACAGGCCTATAATATCCAACCAAAACATCTAATAGAGCAGGACAGCTTCCAAAATCCATTTCAACAGCTCTCGATAGAAATGACAGTAAATAATAAAATGATAGCAGAAAGGAGAATCCTCCTTTGATTTAAGGAAACTTAGGCAAAAAAAGCTTCTCCTAAAATAATACAAAGTCCATTCACAATTAATAGCCACCGTGACGGCTTCAAGATTTTCTCATAACAACTGTGAGTTTGCTCATTCTATATCTGTACTAGCATTCTAGACGCTCGTTCACTTCTAAACTATAAACAACCTAATAGAAACACTCCACAATATCACAATGTTTTCTCTTCAATTATATAGGAACTGTGGGGACCTATTTAGTCAAAGACCTCACAACAAACTCATATATCCCTTCATTATGGTATTTTTGATGAAGTTCCTAGATGATTAGTGTTAAGGTTCTCTTACTGATGGTAGTGAAGATATCAACTCCCTCTTCGTCTTTTTGTTAGAGCTAAGGCCTAAACAATTTACAACCTTATGCCAAAGGTACCAAATTCCCATGGCCAAATTGTTGTAACACATTTATAAAGACTAGTTATTCCTCCCAAGTTGAATTGAACACACCTCGAGTGATCACATTACATTATGCAACTTTCCACTATCCTACATTACTTAAACACTAACACGACGACGAGATAAATGGCATGACATAAGAGCCATGGAAGCATCAATCTATAAGCCAATAAAGCTTTTTAATTTTCAGTAATGTTTTCACAAAACAAAAAGAACCGTAAAACACTACTCAGCAAATTGAATCACATTAACTCAAAAAGAGCCATGGAGCCATAATTACTCCAAAACAGCTTTCAGATTTTTAATTCAAACAAAAAAAATTATTACAAAAAGAACTCAGCAAATTGAATCACATTAACTCAAAGTAATGTATGATGATGATGATGGTGATACTATTGTTCAAATTATAAAGGGATCACGTAAAATTATAATTAGAATTTTAATAACAACAATTGGGCTTAGAGGGATTCGTAGGGCTGTAGACTTGAAGCCTACTGTCAATATCGAATTATTACAAAAATTCAGATTTTTAATATCTTTGCACAAATTTAAAACACTGAAAATCAAAATTCCATTAAATCACCTTAATTTATCATTAAATCAAATCAAATCAAACCACAACAACAACAACAAAATTGAACATACTGTCGAAGATCTTCAAGCTGTTGAACCCTAAAAAAGAATTCTTGAGATTCAATTTCGGGAATTCAATCAAAAATTCGGGAATTATTTGGGGAATTCAATCAAAAATTCGAGTCAATAAAATTCAATCAACATGCACAAAAACCCTAAGCTCGAAAATTTAAATTCGAAAATGAAAAACGTTTGAAAAAACGATTGATAGGAAAAATAATCAAAAACGATTCAAAACCCTAACTCCACGAAACTAAACAACCATAAAAAATCAAAAACGATTGAAAAAAAAAGAAGTGAGAAATTACCAGAGGAGACCGCCGGAAGAAGAAGAAGCACGACAAAATGAGAGGAGAACAAGGAGAAGAACGGCGGGTTAGCCGGCGAAGAAACGACTAAATTGAATCCACAAAACACACTCGAACTCGATATGGAAAGGAGAAGAACGGCGGGTTAGCCGGCGGAGAAGCAGTGATTTTTTGACTGAATTTGTTGTGTGGGTTATTGGAGAAGATTTGGATTTGGTGTGTGGGTTATTGGAGAAGAAATGACTTAATGTTTTTTTACTGAAATGACTTAATTTTTTTTGCGACAAAATTTACTGAATTTTTGTCGAATTTTTGCGAGGGATTTTGCGACGGAATTAATTCCGTCGCAAAAAAAAAATCCGTCGCAAAATTAGGGTTTTTTTGGATATGGTTTGTCCTTTTTTTGCGACGGATATTTTCGTCGCAAGAAAGTGGAATTTTGTCGCAAATTTGCAACGTACCTAATTCCGTCGCAAACATCAAGTTTTGCGACGGAATTTAATTCCGTCGCAAATATCCGTCGCTATTTGCTCGTTTTCTTGTAGTGTGAAAATTAGATGTTTTGCAAAGGAAAAATAAAAATAGAGTATGGAATTGAGTGACTCTTTTGATTATGAACTTTTCGAACGTGAGACTGAGTTCTTTTATCATGTTTTTGCTTTGTCCAACAAGTCTCAATTACATGTCCATTCTTACCACAATAGCTGTATACATGCATGTCCTTTGCCAAAGCGTACTTACCTTTCTTGAATTCAGAAATCCAAGTCTCATCTCTTCCCAACTTTTGAGGCTGTTGGGAACTACTTCTAGAATACCCTAATCCAAGCCTCATAGGATTACCAGGTTGAGGGTTCAAGGTGTTTAGAGTACTTTGGGCATCGAGCAACCTTATTATCTGTCTTAGGCAGTTACCTGTTATTGCAATGTGTTTTTGTTGTGCAGTTATTGTTGTGTTGTTGTTATTGCTGTGTGTTTATTGTTGTTGTTATTGCTGTGATGTTGTTATTGATGTGTTGTTGTGTTATTGTTGTTGTTATTATTTCATTCTTTGTTTCAAAATTTCAGATCCAAAACACTACTACAACTTTCATTCTTTGTGGCTTAGCAATGAAACGAGTTGTTGTTGTTTAGTTGTTGTTCTTTTTATCAATATGGTTATCCAAGCTTTCATTTAAGTTCATAAACATCCACTGCTCTACCTAATATGCTTCATTGTTTAATGTTTAAGTTAATGGATGCTTGAATGAAATATTTCGATGAGATTGAGCTTATGATTGATGTTTATTGATTGAGATTGAATGTAATTGTTGAATGATGATCGAGTCCCTTATAGTCCGACAATTGTTTGATAAAAAATGAGTTCTTTTTCATGAGACACTAATTATCTCCAAATGATGAAGGGACTCAAGTGATGACCAAGGTTGTTTGAGTTGCTTCAAGTTGTTGATTGTCAACTACATGTTGTAGTAGCCAAACAACTATGATCAACATCATTGAGGTTTGAGTTGCTCTAGGCTATAAAACCTGTTGAAGTAGCCTAACTCGAATAGTGGGTAATCGTAACCACTTCCCTGATGGAGATTATGTATATAAACATAAACATATATAGTATGTTTACAAATGAGTGAGTGATTGTCTTGTTATTGTTGTTGTTATTCTTGCTGTCTAGTTATTTATGAGTCACTGAGTTGAGTTGCTGCCCTTGCTTCCACTGTTGCTACCATTGCTGCCATTGTTGCTGCTGCAATTTCAAGAGTTTGCCCTGCCATAAACTGCTGCATATCTTACGTTCACCAGTGGCTGCTTGTTGCTTCTCCAACTGTTGCTGCTTTTCTGTTTTTGTTATTACTATTGCTGTTATTTCTTGTTGTTGCTGCTGGTATATTTACTCATTTTCACTCTTTGTATCTTTGAGATGTAACAGGAGAGAAAAGCACAGAATTTAGAGCTTTTATGTATATAAACATTTAAGTTGTTATTAAAGCACAAAATCCAAACAAAAAAAATTCATATTTTCAGCCCCTTATATGTTGTGATTCTTATATGCTGCGGTTATCTTGCTGGAACCTCAACATATAATCTCTTTATATGTTGCGGTCTTGAACCGCAGCATATAAGATTGCTCTTAAATGCTGCTACTGGGTATGTTGCGGCCCAAAACCGCAGCATATACACCCCAAACAACCGCAGCTAATGAGGTTTTTTCCACTAGTGATAAATGCTGATGCTCTTAATAATGAGGATAAAGAACCGCAGCATATAATCATTTTTTTTGGTGGGAAAATGGATTATATGCTGCGGTTATCTTGGAACCGCAACATATAATCTCTTTATATGTTGCGGTCTTGAACCGCAACATATAAGATTGCTCTTAAATGCTGCTACTGGGTATGCTACGGCCCAAAACCGCAGCATATACACCCCAAATAACCGCAGCAAATGACGTTTTTTCCACTAGCGATAAATGCTAATTGTCATAATAATGAGGAAATAAATGAAAACATAATTGAAAATGCTTTTTGCAATGAGAATGACTATGCGAATGAGAATGCAGATGAGAATGGGAATGAGTATGATGCTGATGATGCTTATGATGATGACTATATATGAGAACGATGACGAGAATCCTTCGGAGGAATCGGCAACAAATCAACAATTGATTAATGGTAATAGTTCTACATTAATATGTATTATTTATGATTTTTTTGATTGTTTATTAATATTTAAATTTCTACCTTCCATATTGTTGTTGTAGGCAAATCATTAGTAAAATAACGGAAAACAAGCAACGAAAAGAAAAGGGGAAGAAACAAATGCAAATAAATTGCTAAACTTAACCTAGGTGAGAAATTGGAAGTAACTTTCTACAACAATCGAGCGGTAGAAATAAACCACCAAGTATTAGCAAGGCACTTGGGAATTATTGTACGTGATACGAATAATGTCCCTGTGGGAGTGCGTAAATGGAATGACATTTGAGATCGAGAGAAAGATCATATGTGGACTGTAGTTACGGTAAGTAGAATATGACGAAGTTACATACCATTTTTTTTTTTAATATTTTTGCCATGTAATATAGTTATATGGCATTAAACTAATAGTAGATTAATTTATGGAGACATGAAGAGAAAGGTGTTTGTATTTAAGATACATAGCAAGATAATTTACTTTGTTCAAAATTTATTTTATTATTAAATATAACTATATGGATTAAAACTGTCATTTTAAGCTTCTTTTTTTCAACATTCTTTAATTAATCTTTAATTCTTCTTACTCTAGGATGTGTTTGCAAATGAGAATATGGAGTCTTATCGTACGCATGTTCTTGATCACATGAAAGAATTATGGACAAATTGGAGGTCAGATTTGTTGAGATATAATGTGACAAGTAAGAAGATCACCTTACAAGCAGCTTACATCAGCCACCGAATGGACTTGATAGGAATGAGTGGAGGTGGTTGATAAAGGAAATCTTTTCAAACGATGATTTTAAGGTAAATGACAAATTAATTAATTTTAAGAAAAAAAAAAACAAAAACATGTACGTTATTTTTTAAAGCATGACTTCTATATTTCAGATTTTTTTCCCAAAATATAATTAGCTTTTTCATAATTAATTTTTTTTTCCATTTTATAGGAGGAAATTTGAGAATTAGTTGAAAAAGACCCATCACTTTCTCATGTTTAGGAATCTCCCTTAAATGATTTTACGTAAGATTGTCTCAAACAAAAACTAAATCCTAGATTATTATTGAGGTGAAATCATGGTTTTTTTTTATTATATTATGCAAATATGTGATGGAATTGATTTTGATATATGACGGAATTGGTTTTTATGTGATGGAAGTTGTTGCAAACAAAGGGGTTGAAATAAGTTTTGGTGTATTGTGGTGAAGTAAGCTAGTTGAAATGAAGTTTCATTGTAGGTGAATAAAAAAATTATGGATTAGTCGGTTGATAGGGAGGTGCTGCCGAAATTTCTGTAGATAAAGTGTGTTTGTTGGAAAATAATTTTCTTGCAGGTGAATCAAAAGTTATGGATTAGCTACTTTACAGGGAGGTTCTGTCAAAATTTATGTAGAAGTTTCATGAGAATTAACTTTAATTAGTAGATACGAATAAGTTTATAACCAACGTGAACTCACATGGAATATGCCCACTTAATACACCCTTCTTTAGCTTGTTTGTCTAAGATGATTTAATTGTAATCACTACTACATAAAAGACTTTTTGCAACCCCCAAAAAAGCGTTGCAAAAGGTCAAAAACAATTGCAAAAACCTTTAACAACGGTCATATAACCGTTGCATTCTGTGGCGTATTAGCTCTAAACTAAGTTAAGATGCTCTTGAAAACAAACCATCCATATCACCAAAAAAGCGACAGCACCTCCCCTAAATTGGAATAACCACTCAACTTTGAGTTTATTTTTAATCTTCATTCACTACACCATGTCTCAATTACACTATTCTTTCATACTAAACTAACCACATATAAACAATCATGGATAGTAAAATCCTAAATCAATTTGATTTTATCGGGTTTTCTAGACACCATACTTTTAAAACATACCTAGCTCAGTTTTTACATCCCTTAATAGACTAGTTAGACAAAGTTTTTGCTAACAAAATATTTGGTCACGAAACAAACAACATACTAATATAAACAATCTAAGTAAAGCATTTATATAATATATTAAAAGGCGTTTCGGAGAACGTCGATGTGCCACGTAAGCCCCCCAACATTCACCTACATTGTGCCAAATGGCATCCTTTCGCCAACATAGCGCCACGTAGACAAGTTCTCTCCAACTTTGATACGATATATCGAAAAATTCAAATAAACATGTAACCATTAGGAATTGAACTCGTGACCTTTCAAATGAAATGTAAATACACAAACATAAATCCACTTTGTTTTTGTTGATCAGTTGTTCACAATAAAATAAAATAAAGTGTTACAGTTACATGAGTACATGTAACTAAAAGTACATGCACAAATATATACATCTTTAAGAGGCATGATAAGAGATTATTACTAACACATTCCCTTATCTTAAGTGCCTGTTAATTGTTATTTTTGTCCGAAAAAAAGTGAAAGTTTTTTTAAAAAAAAAAAAACTTTTTTAACGACAAACTTATCACGGTAACATAATCTTATCAATTTTGCATGAGCCAATTGATTACAAAAAGATAATAAAATAAATTATAAAAATTTATGAATAATAACATATTACCTCCGTCTTTTTTTACTTGCTACATTTACTTTTTCACATTTCCCAATAAAGGACTTTTAAAATTATTATCTCGAGTTATGTATTTCAATAAATTATAAAAAGTATATATTTGGAAAGTTCACATCGAAACGAATCAAACAAGATTCCATATGACTATATTTTTCTTTACATATAAAACACCAAAGTGAGTCATGGTGTCGAAAACCCTAATGTAGCAAGTAAAAAGATACAAAAGGAGTATTTGGTATTTTGAGATCGACCCAGGGCATCACCCGGGGTAAATTACTAGCTAAAAACTAAACAGAGGTCATAGGCACAAAGTTAGAGGTAGTCCATATCAAATGCAGGGGCACTATGATACGTAGAATATAAACTAAATAAGAAATGGAAAACAAGATCTTATAGGAAATAGTACTTGCTAGTTTCTAGATGCAAGTAAATCGCAAAAAGAACACCATTTAAGCATCTTCTTCATATTACTTTAGAAGTAACAAGCATGACACTTGCCTGAAAAAACAACAGAAATTATTGTCTCTAAGAGCAACAATAGAAGTTCTAATATTCATGTACGAAAAAAATACCAATCTATTAGAATAATGTCTTTATGAAGAAGTTGTTGCATGCTTCACACAATATTTACAATTAAAAACTCACTTATACAGTTTAATAACATTCATAATTGGCATAACTCAAGTAAATCAATATATAAGTTAGTCTATTCAAATAACTAATGATATCTACATATCAATCTACCCAGTAATTACAAACAACTCATGATATCTACACAACAATCTATCCAATGTTAGTGAATCATATCCAAGAGACCTAAATATCAAACAATAGAAGTTGAAATTTCAATTCAATTTTAGAGCAAACTACAAAAACAATCAACAAAAAGGCTTAGTTACCTGAAATTTAAGTCAGCGTAATTCAATAATCAATGATTGAGCTTTAGTAATCTATCTAACGTCTGACTAAAAACATCAGAAAAACAACATGATATGGTTTTTTAATCAAACAAGATAAACCAGTAACCTAACAAGCCTTTGAAATGGAATTTGAGAACCATATTTCTTGCAAGAGTTACCTTAAAATGTAGTTTGAGACCCAAAATTCTAGCAAGCCTTTGCACTATTCTACCCATCCATAAATTGAACTACAAAAAGGGTCTCCCTAAAACCATTCAACTATGATCCTTATTATCACACCATTGACCATTCTGTGATCTTATTATCATAGAAGTTTTATTTGTTATTTACTTATTTAATTTTTATCTTAATTTTTAAGGTATGCCCAAATTGAAGTTTACTGCCTAATTGGATGCATATGTTACTTTTCGCCATTTGTAGCATGGAATGATGAACGAATGAATGAATGAATGAATTGATGATAGTATGCATAACAACACAGAAACCTAACTTTGATTGCTGAATAATAATTTGGAAAATGTTAATATCATTAATTTTGAGTCCTAAAATTAATAATTCTATGTTATTTGTTGTAGATTGATTTATGTATATCATGTTTGTTAGGGATACTCAGTTGTTGAAATCTTGAATAAATAGGCGTGATGGCGAAGTTTCTTGTTTTTGGTTTTGCCACTAACAGAAACCTAAGTTTGATTGCTGAATAATAAATTGAAAAATGTTAATATCATTAATTTTGAGTCATAAAAATCTCTAAACAATCTGGTTTTGGTTTCTGGTTTTGTTTGTCTCACGATGTAAATGTAAATGTTCAAAATACAGTTAACAGGTAAAAATCTCTAAACAAAATTCGAACAAAACAGTATAATAGCAAAACAGGTAAAAATCTATTTCTGTTTTGATAATAGCTGTTAACTGTTATTCAAAATACAACAAACACTAAACACAGTTTATATACAGAGGTAATCTTCTTCAGTATAACCTCAAGTATAACCTTCTTCACTTCTTCAGTTACTGCTACACTAGAACTCTCTTCAGAGAGTGAATGTGTGAGTGAGTGAGTGTGAGTGTTTGTGTGAGACTGTGTGAGTGACTGAGTGTGTGAGTATGAGTGCCAGTTTGTGACTGAGGCTTGTGTGAGTGAGTGACTGAATGTATGAGTGTGAGAGTGACCGAGTGAGGAAATTTTTTATTTTACCACCTTACTAATTTAGTGACTGAGTGTGTGAGAGTAACTAACTGAGTGTGTGAGTTTGACTGATTGTGTGAGAGTGAGTGAGCGGCTGTTTGTTTGATTGAGTGAGAGAGTGAGTGAGTGGCTATGTGAGATAAGTGAATTAGTAAGTGAGTGGCTAAGTGAGTTTGACTGATTGTGTAAGAGTGAGTGAGTGAGTGGCTGTTTGTTTGATTGAGTGAGAGAGTGATTGAGTGGTTGTGGTAGATGAGTGAATTAGTAAGTGAGTGGCTAAGTGAGTTTGACTGATTGTGTGAGAGTGAGTGAGTAGCTGTATGAGATGAGTGAATTAGTAAGTGAGTGGCTAACTGACTGATTATGTAAGAGTGAGTGAGTGGCTGTGTGAGATGTGTGAATTAGTGAGTGGCTAAGTAAGTTTAACTGATTGTGTGAGAGTGAGTGAGTGGCTGTGTGAGATGAGTAAATCAGTAAGTGAGTGGCTAAGTGAGTTTGACTGTTTGTGTGAGAGTGAATAAGTGGTTGTTTGTTTGACTGAGTGAGAGAGTGAGTGAGTGGATGTGTGAGATGAGTGAACTAGTAAGTGAGTGGCTGTGAGATGAGTGAACTAGTAAAAGAGTGGTTGTGAGATAAGTGAACTAGTAAGTGAGTGGCTTTGAGATGAGTGAACTAGTAAGTGAGTAACTGTGTGATTAGTGAACTAGTGAGTGACTGAGAGATGAGTGAACTAGTAAGGGAGTAGAAGTTAATACACTTATCTTGTAGCTAAATGAAATTCACTAACAATATTCAGAAATACAACTATTCACAGCTACTAACTCAGTTTCCTATTCTTTTACCAACACATTGCAGGATTACGCTAGAAAGTAGGAACCTTACAAAATAAATGGAACACAAAGACACACACACACACATAATAGGTTTTACGAGACTTGTGGTCAATGAACAATGAGTTGATTGCTAAAGGATGGGTTTATGTTAAATTGTGGAAGAGTGGGTCTATTACCTATACAAGAGGGACAAAATTAGTGTGCAAGGCTGTGAGGAGATGGAGATTTAGACGTTNAATATTAATAAGCATGAAATGATGATTAGTGTAGTTTAGTGACAATCCAACACCTTTCCATTCTGCACTATTTAGAAACCTCATATGATAGAAAGAGTTTAAAGATGAAGTAGCAAACATGAAGAGGTAGAATAATGTAGATGAACTAATGATTGAGACATGCATGCATTTATGTTTGATTATTGATGAATTATTAATAGAATGAAATTCCTTAATGTTAATTCATTTGATCAAAGTACACATTGAAGTTTGAATGCCTAAAAGTGTATCAGCATTCACTCATGTGTGTGTGTTTTGTCTTTCAGAATTGTTGCGATGCGGTCTTGTTGTCGGTGCCGTTCCAACTACGCTACCATTGCTTTGAAGCTTCCATTTCTCTTGGTGTTGAAATTCTGTTTTTTCTTGGTATGCCTTTGTCTAGTGAAATTTGGATGATAAGGAGTGTATAATTGATTTGTGTATGCTAAAATGATTTGTTATTGCATTATCATAAGCCTAGTTATCCGTTCAAGAATTATTCGTTAGGAATAAGTCTTGAATATTCCTCGGTTGGGACTTTTCTTGCATGTGTAATCTCACTTAGGATGCTAAATATATCCGCTTTTAAGGTGTTCATGTGATATGAATAACCATCAAAGTAGCATCGTGATATGAGTGTGGATATTGTTTGTTTTTTAGTGAGGGAAAATATTTTTTCCTGATTGTGTTAGCAGGAGCAATAACTTAAGTCTTTACACTTTCATGCTTGCTCTATATGTGTTTTATTGACAATCAAAAAGTTTACTCTGTCCTACATTCTTGTTATTACATTATATGTTGCGGACTTTTTTGTGATATCTTCATTCTCATTGTTTTGAAGGACTATACTACAAGATCTACCTAGTACATCCAAAAGGAATTGGATGAGATTCGTGAAGAATGGGCAAAGTTCTTTAGATTAAATTTCTTATTGTCCTAAATATGTTGTAATTTATATTAGAAAAAATTGATTGTAATAATCCCACATTTCACACATTTGAAATTAACAGTCCCATCTTTGGATTATCTCACAACAATGTCACCTTTATATTTCATTTTCTTTTATTGGTCCTTTTTACCGGTAACCTGAACTTCAGGTTACCATAATCAAACTTTTCATTTTTTTGTTTTTTAAATAATAAAACTGATTTAAATTATTAAAAAAAAAACCACAATCACCTACATTACCCGTTACCACCACCAAAACCCGACCCCTACACCACCCCCGAATACCACCACATCACGCACCACCCACCAGAACCACAACCCACCGACACCACCTCCCAACTGCCACCACACCATGCACCACCCACCAAAACAAGTCCACAACCCACCAACTGTCCAACACCACTCAAATTCCATCTAAAAACCGCCTACCACCCAAAATTTTAAGTCCCACAACAACCAAGCCCCAGCCACCTACTAACTCAATCCCTAACCAACCTAGCCACTCACTCATACCGTAGATAGCCCAGCCACCCACTCAAATCATAACCAACCACTAGTCTCTAGCACTAGCACCACCACTAACCTACAACCCCAATAAAAATACCTAATTCGGAAACCAATTGAACACCAATGGAACCCCCAATCAAAACTCCAAATTTGAACACAAAAAACCTTAAATAATAATTCCAATGACGAAGAGAAACTTGATGTTGATGATTGTAAAGATGATGATGATGGATAAATAACTGTAAAACGCCTACGGTAATTGTCGTCATCATCGTCATTGAGCCATAGTCAATAAATATGATGATAACTGTTGTTGTTAATGGTGGAAATTGTAGGTGTTGTTGGTGGTCTGTAATCGTTTTAAACAATTGTGGTTGTTGTTGTCGAATGTCAAGGTGGTGGTGGAATAATGTAGCGGCTCTTATAGTAACGGGTGAAAAACGGTACTAATAGTATAAAAAATAGTATTAATGGAGGTTTTTTCTACTAGTGAATGATAGTAAAATCACTAGACTATATTTCTTCCCATATCTCAGCAGTAGCAACATACATACAAATTATGTTTTCCAATTTCCT
Organism: Suaeda aralocaspica; assembly: GCA_016808085.1. Lineage (NCBI taxonomy): Eukaryota > Viridiplantae > Streptophyta > Magnoliopsida > Caryophyllales > Amaranthaceae > Suaeda > Suaeda aralocaspica. The sequence goes on from PYUH01000390.1 coordinate 14,493, forward strand.
TTTTTTTTGGCGGTATTAAAAATCTGAAAAATACAAAAGAATATCAATCAATTAAAATTTCTAATAATATATAATATATAAGAGCAAAGAGCTAATGGCAAAACTGATCGAAAAGAATATATTCCTTTTTACACCGTTGCAATAGAATGCATAAATCACTTATCTTACAATTTTTTGCAACGATTATGGTTGGACCGTTGGAAAAGGTCTTTAACTTCTATAGTTGCAATTCAACTGTTGCAATAGGTAAGTTATTACAGCAGCTTCTACTAGGTCACTATTTGCAACGATGTTAGGAACCCATTGCAAAATAAGCGTTGCAAATGTTCATTTATGCAGTAGTGAATTTTGGTTTTGTTTAGTTTTTATGAACTAGATATGCAATTAATTATTTATATAGTTTTTCATTTCTTATATTTATAGGTAGCGCAAAAGGTTTCTAAATCTAAGTCTCGTGATCGGGTTATTGGTTTTGGTGGAGGAATAAAATTGAAAGATATTAAAGGACCACAACTTACTAGATAGAGGAACTTGAAACTAAATTGAATGCCACCAAAAAAAAAGGATGAAGCCCTTGAAAGTCACATGGTGGCAATGCAAAATGAAAACAACGAACTAAAGGGTTGTCGTAATGGTTCGATGGAAGCTCAAATGAAGAAAATTGAATAAATGTTGATGAATCAACAAAACACTTCTGCCACTCCACAAAATTAATTATCTGACCATCATTATTAGGTATATTCTTCTATATATTCAACTATTGTCTTGGAACATAACAATTGTAGGCATGTTTATATATGTTGTTAATGAATATTATATGTTTATTTTAGGTATATGAATATTAGATCAAAGATATATTTATGAAGATGAGAAGGTGGTTTGTGTGGCATCATCAAATCCATGAGCTATATGTGTTTGATGTGCATTTTCCTTAAATATGTTAGAATTTTTTTTCTTTATTATTGTTTTGCAAAGCCAACATTATGAAGACAACTTTTGGATATTTAATTATTGTTTTTGGAAAGATTCTATTAATATCAATCTTGTTTTAGTTTGACTTACATTTTAATATATGAAATTATCTAAATTTATTCGAATAGCGTTATTTTGCTATTTTAATTTCTATGGTCATTATTAATATAAATATGAAATAATCTTTTGTTTTTAATTCTTGAAAAATCAAATTTATTATTAATTAGTTGAATGCTAATGTATCTTTAACGACCATTTAATTGGTTGTTAATGCTTTCAACTATATAATGCTATTTAGTACTCAATAACGACGAATAGTTGTTTGTTGTAAATTAATGACGACAATAAACTTTTTGTCGTTAGTGCTTAACGACAATAACCTTTTTGGTCGTTAATGTTTAACGACGATAATTTCTTTTTCGTCAAAATTTAACGATGAAAAACCTTCTGTCGTTAAATTTAACGATGAACATTGTCGTTAATACCATTAACGACGGAAGCTGTTGCAACGAACAAACGACGAACTTATTTCCGTCGTTAAAAGCATTAACAACGAATTTTTGGACTTTTAACGACAAAATTGTTTGTCATTAAAAAGCCTTTTTGTAGTAGTGCGAGCTGTATAGAGACATGGAGAGAATGAACTTAGAGTTAGTGAAAGAGGAAGATTTGGAAGGAATACTTTGTAATCTTAGTATCCAACCAACAGTGTTTGAGGAGCTTAAGGAGAACCAGGATGGAGATGTGAAATTGGATAGAATAAAGGAGAAATTGAAAGCAGGAAAGGCTATGGACTTCAAAATCCATGAAGATGGAAGTTTTAGGTATAAAGGAAGGTGGTGTGTAGCACATAAATGTGAAGATTTGAAACGGAGAATGGATGAAGGTCATAATACATTGTATTCAGTTCATCCTGGAGGTGATATACTATATAAGGATTTGAAAAAGGTGTATTGGTGGCCTAGAATGAAAACAGAAGTGGATGAATTCGTGAGCAAGTGTCTTACTTGTCAAAAGGTAAAATGTGAACATAAAAGGCCACAAGGAGAATTGCAACCACTTGAGATGCCAGGATGGAAGTGAGATTGCATATCAATGGATTTTGTAACCTGCTTGCCAAAGTCGAGGATACCATATGGGTTGTGGTAGATAGGGTTACTAAATCAACGGTGTTAATACCGATGAAGGAGACTTGGAGGATGGAACAGCTTGCAAAGGCTTACATAAAGCATCACTAGTACAAAAAACGGATTTTGCTGTGGGTTTTTCCCCGTTATTTGCTACGGTTTTGAACCGCAGCACTTATGGTAGCAGCAAATAGGAGGGTGTTTATTTGCTGCGGTTGTCAACCGCAGCAAATAAGTGCTTTTTTTGCTGCGGTTATTCACAAAACCGCAGCAAATAAGGGCTGTTTTTGGGTGGGAAACTGCACTATTTGGTGCGGTTCTTTCACAAAACCGCAGCAAATAGTGCCTTTTCCCTCCAAAAAAAAGCACTTATTTGCTGCGGTTTTGTGAATAACCGTAGCAAATAAGCACCCAAAAAAATAAAAAAAATAAAAATATTTCCATTTTAAAGCAAAATTAGAAGCTGAAATGTTATACATCCATAAAGTCAATTATTTTCAATTGAATTACACTTGTATCACAAAAAGTACACTTTTATCACAAAAATACATTTGAAATTTAACTTAAACAAGATTGGTGATGGACTTGTTGGTGAGTGATTGGAGAAGTAGAGCATACAGCAGCACAATACAACAGCGCGGTCCGAGAACCAGTAGCAGCAGCAAGTTAAATTTATTCCACCAGTAGCAGAAACACAATTATGATTCATTCATTCAACCATATCATTCACGACATCACAGCAATAACATCACACGACATCACAGCAGTAACAACCAACATCACAAGCTCACAGCAATAGTCACAAGACTATATATTTATGTTTATATACATAATTTCCATCAGGGAAGTGGTTACGATCACCCACCATTCGAGTTAGGGTACTTCAACAGGTTTTTATGCCTGGAGCAACTCAAACGTCAATGATGTTGACCATGGTCATCACTTGAGTCCCTTCATCATTTGGAGATAATTAGTGTCTTATGAAAAAGGACTCATTTTTTATCAAACAATTGTCGGACTATAAGGGACTCGATCATCATTCAACAATTGCATCACCATAAGAGACTTAATTGTCTCACCATAAGGGAATCAAGTAAGAAGTAACACATCAGACAAACATAGGCCATAAATCCACAACCACCTGCTATGCATAGAAGTAAACGATCATAGACTAGCTGTAATATAATTATATGAAAGAAAGTAAGGATATACTTCATATGTACTCTAGAGGAAAATATGCATCTAATGACCTAGATACCAATAAACCACAAGTGTACTTATTCTGCGTTTTTCATCTAATGTAACACAACTAACCCTGATCACACAAAAAACCGAATGAAAAGTAGTACAAGCAGTGAGTTACAAAGTTACCTATCAATATGGTGCTTATGCATCTATAATGTGTTAAGCTACACTAAGAACCGAAAGCTCAGACTACACAAGAATGTTCCCCAGATAATACTTTTAACTGCCTCTAGCACAAATTCCTGTATCATTATATTAGAGGCATGTAGTCAAATACTGCAGAGGCAAAGAAAAAGTGATTCCTATCAAAAAGAATGTTCCCTAGATAATACTTTTAACCTTTTCCTTTCCTTCTTACTCGATGCAAAGGATATGCTTTCAAATGGTTTGTTGAATGCATGGCAAGAATGATTCACAAGAAAAAAGATTAAAGGAAAAGAAAAAAGAAGCAACCAAATTAATAATATTTCACAGTTGTGGAGTGGAAAATCGAAACAGTTAAAAAATNTGGAGTGGAAAATCGAAACAGTTAACAAATAAAATATCATATTCACAAAGATCTTCTGCAGGCTTAAACAATTCTTAGATAGATGGTGTGAAAGCCTAAATAGCCTAAATTAATGACAGACCACGCACAGTCTCTAAGTCTCACTCACTTACTTACACTCAGTCACTCACACACTCACTTACACTCACTCTCACAGTCACACAGTCACTCACAGAGTCTGACTGACTCAATCACTCTCTCACACTCACAGCCACTCACACTCACCATCAATCAGTCACACACTCTCCTCCACTCACATCAACAGCCACTACCACAACTACAACCATACAACAAACAGCCAAACCCAATCAGTCACACTGTCACAATCTGTAAAAATCTCACACACACAAACACACTCAGTCACTCACTCACACATACACTCAGTCATAGTCTCACACAGTCAGTCCCTCACAGTCACACAAACAGTCACACAAACATCACACACTCAAAGTCACAGTCTCACAGAATTAGTCCCTCACTCACCCACTTACCCACTCACTCACCAACAAGTTCACTCAGTAAAACAAAAGTAATGCCAAAAAACAACAAAAACAACAACAAAAATCGACAAAAAAAGGACTACCATAATAAAAGGAAAATCGAAACAATAAACAACAATAACAAAATGAATACCAAAAACAACGACAACAAAAAAATACCAAAATAAAAGGAAAAATAACAACAAAATCGTAACCAAAAAACAACAACCACAAATGGAAACTTAACTAAAAAGCGAAGCCACCAAAAATCGCCTCCAAAAACCACCAGAAATCACCACCAAAATCCACAAAAATTGCCTCCAAAACGAATTCATGACTCAAAAATTAAAATACAAAATAAAAATTAAAGAAAAGTAAAACCAGAAGAAGGAGAGAAAAGAGGTCGATTTTACCTTAGTAGATGGAGATCCAGAAGGAACGCCAAAAGCGAAGGCAGCTCTATCGACGCTGGGGTGCGCTCGTGAGCGTAATGGTATAAGCCTGCCTAACTGTGAGACCGACTGGTCGAACAGAGACGAAACACCTCCATGTCTTGCAATCTTTCGCTGGTGTAAGGGGTCTCCAACTACAGTGATCAGATGGTCTGGGATCGCTCCCATCTACCCTTCCTCCAACAGATGAAATTGCATGGAGATGAGATTTTGGGATTAGAGAAGAGAGAAGAGGGAGATTAGAGAGAAGAGGAGACCAGTGAAATGAGAGAGAGAAGAGGAGACGAGTAAGAGAAATGGAAGAGGGATAGGGTTAGGGTTATGAGGGAGGAAAGAATGAAAATTTTTTGTGGGTTTTTGGTATTTATACCCACTCCATTTGGGCTGGGCTTTTAACTCTTTGTTTTGAGTTTGTTATTTGCTGCGGTTATAACCGCAGAAAATAATTTTACATGTGTATCATCAACAACTATTTGTTGCGGTTCTTTAAAAATCTCAAAGAACCACAGTAAATGTGGCGCAGCAAAATCCAATTTTTCTACTAGTGCATGTTGTGAGGCTACATGGAGTTCCAACGGATATCGTGTCATAAGGGATTCTAGGTTTCTTTCGAAATTCTGGAAATGTGTTCAGGAGAACTTCGATACAACGTTGAAAATGAGTACAGATTTCCATCCAACAACCAATGGACAAACAAAAAGAACCATACAGACTTTGGAGGACATCCTGAGAGCTTGTATAATGGATTTTTAAGGGAATTGGGAAGATTATTTGGATTTGATTGAGTTCTCATATAGCAATAGCTACCATGCAAGTATTGGCACGACACCTTTTGAAGCCCTGTATGAAAGAAAGTGCAGAAGTCCCTTATGTTGGAGTGACATAAGTGAGACAGTGATTTTAGGACCTCAATTGATTGAAGAAACTATCAATAAGGTAAGAGTGATACAAGCGAAGATTCAGGCAGCGCAAGATATACAGAAGTGTAATGCGGACCAAAAACGTCAAGAAGTTGTGTTTGAAGCTAATGATAAGGTGTTACTTAAAGTATCACCAATGAAAGGTGTAATGAGGTTTGGAAAGAAGGGAAAATTGAGCCCAAAAAACATTGGACCCTATGAGATCTTGCAAATAATTGGAAAGGTTTCCTATAAGCTAGCTTTGCCAATAGAGTTGAGAAAAGTTCACAATGTCTTTCATGTGTCTCAATTAAGAATGTATGCGCCGGATGAGTCACATGTGTTACAACTTGAAATAATAGAGTTAGACTAAAGTTTAACCTATGAAGAGAAGCCAATTAAGATCCTTCATAGGAAGATCCGGGATATTCATAGGAAAAGTGTCAAAATAGTAAAGGTGTTGTGGTCTAACTAAGAAACTGAAGAAGCAATATGGGAAGCTGAGGATATGATGAGAGAATAGTATCCACAATTATTTCAGGATAGTAGAGTTACGGGGACGTAACTCGATTCTTAAGGGGGTAGAGTGCGATATAATTTCGCACGTTTTTACCCTAAATTTTGCAAGTTTTTACGTTTTTTTATTAAAGTTTTATGAAAGTTTATGTCTGTTCACTAAAAGTTATCAAGGAAAGGTTGAGTTAAATGTCTAAAGTCTACAAAAACATAGGATAAAAACGAAAAGTTTTAAAGTAAACGTAGTCTCTATTCAAGTTCCATACAATATTTTACATAAAGTTTCGGGACGAAACTTCTTTTAAGGGGGGTAGACTGTAATACTCCATATTTTCACGTATTTTAAGGAGTTAATTTCGTATTTTATACGTATATTTTTAGTATTTTTATTGCGAAATTAAGTTCAATAAAGATATTAAAGAAAGGAAATTTAAATAAATTTTACTCAAAGTAATTATTTTATGTTTATATATAATATTTCATGTTATTTTAAGTTTTATTAAATATTTTGAAAAGAAAAGTTTCTAAAAATAGAATTTTTAGAGTTTCCTAAATTGTTTTAAAACAAGGGCATAAAAGTAATTTCAAACATTAAGGGTATTTTTGTACTTGGACCAAATCCTACTTTGGGGCCTATAAATACCCCTTTAAACCCCAAATTTTCAGATTTATTTTGCAAACTAGAGTTTTAGGATTTCAAAAAACAGAGGAAAAAAATTCGGAAAATTTTCCGGAAAAAAAAAACTTGCACTTCGTTCTTCTTCGTCGCTTCCCCTTTGCCGGAGCTCCCCTCGCCGGCGCCCCCTGCTGCAGCTGCACGCCGCCCCGGCCACCGCCGGCTGCTACTACACCACCTCCACCCTATTTTGGTATTTTTGAACTCCTTCTATAAAAACAAAAAAAAGAAAGAAATATCTTCCTCTTTTCTTTTTAATTCAATCTTGTAAAATTCATGCTTGTAATTATGTTTAATCATGTTTTTATGATTCTAAACATGTTTTATAAAGTTATGGTTATATTTAACGTATGAATTTATAAAGTTGATCATGAAATTTAAATCAGGGTTTATGAAATTATGAAATTCATGTTTTTATGGTTTTTATTGATTTAATCTTCAATATTATGATCATGAATTATTGTAGTATGAATTTTTGATGTTTTCATGAAGTTTAGAATTCTTTTTAAAGGTTTTAAAGTAGGTTATTATTGGTGTTCAATTTTTATAATCATGAAAACTAAGATTATATATATTATAAACATGTTTTACTTCATGAAAAATTATTTTAAAGCATGGGTTAGATGTATGATGATGATAGTAGATCGTAAAAGAGTTTTATGCTTGATTTATGATGTTTAGATGTGTTACTACTGAGTTTTGAATTATTAAAAAACGCTGTCAATTTTTGTTCTCACATGTTCATGACTTAATAAAAATGGTAACCAGTGAAATTAGTAGTCAATTTTTTTTAATGCATCTAAATATTTATGATGATCTTAGGACATGACTATAGTATTTTATGATCAAAATTAAATACGATATTTAGAAGGGTTTAAAAGAGTGTGGAACTGGGGCTTTGGGTCCCACATGCCCTTTTTTACAAGATGTTTGAATGTCGTGTATAGTTTGTTTGCATAGTGTGAATATGCTTGGCTTGGGGAGTGAGTCTAGAAACTCAAAACCCAAGTAGAGAAGTCACCACCGTCCTCCTTTCGGTAGCTGACGGCCCCCCATCAGGTCATAGCCCAATGGCAAAATGACAGCCAATGATAAGGTCTCGTATCTCTGGATTCGGGGACGAGGGTAAGGACAACAGTAGGTCACAGTTTTCCCCCACGTATAGCGGCCTCTACTTGTTCTCATTTGTAATTTCACAATCATAATATCGAATTATAGCAATCATATTTCTGGTTTAGACCTACAAACACGTATGGAAATAGGATTAGGCGGGTTTTGATTAATGCACACATAATTCCGTTTTATCATGCATGGGTAATCGCTTTAGGATTTAATTGATTTTACTCTTGGATTAGTGTAATCATGCTCATAGGTCTTTTAAGGTAAACATGAATTCTATGTGATCGAAAGTATTAAACATATAGCATGGATTCACATAAAGCCTAAGGAAGGTTTCTACATAAGATTGATTTTAGTTAAGGTCGAACCATCAATTAATCAATATTACATGAATATGAATTAAAGACATGCCGAGTATCTAATAAAGCATTAAAATCACATAATCATGTAAACTAACTCATTGAAGAACTCAATTTGATAATTTCGATATTGATGGCCTCATTCCAAGTACCTTTCGTGCAAGTCGACGACCCTTTAGAACCGAGATCTTGAAGAACCTTAATTAATTAGTATTAATAATGTTAATAAGTGTTTGGCACAGTTTTCGACGTAGGGTAAGAAAACCGAGGGAATTTTAGAGAGAGAAAGTGATGGGTTAGAGAGAGAGAGAGTGTGAGAGAGTTGTGAAGATATGAGTTGATGATTGTGTGTTGATGAAGGTCGAAGGAGGGGGGTATATATAGTGCTGGAAGGATGTTCATTGAGCGTTAGGCGCTAAGGAAGTGCTAGGACGCCCAACAATGAGCGCTAGGATGCCCATGGAGCGCCAGGACGCTCAAGGCGAGCGCTAGGGCGCCCACTAAGCATTGTAGCACAGCACCTCTGGGCGCCTGGAAATGAAATGAACATGGAAATAACCAAATGCGCTCAAAGCTCTAAGTTTCCATTTTCACGCGGAATATCTCTGTTGCTTTCGCGTTTCATATATTTTCTTCCATAAATCAAATTATTCCGAAATATTATGAGAATATACGAAATTTACTTCCTTAACACTATTTATACACTTCCATAACTTAGAGTTGCCATAAACTGAACAAACCCTTATGGAAGGTTCGTCGAATTCGGTCACATTCATGCAATTAAATTAATTAACTTATTTTCGAATATGAATTTATAATTAGATGGAAATGAAATGAACATGGAAATAACCAAATCATTTTAAGCATACTTCAACCCGTTATAACTCATCGTTGGTTAACCCCTATCGACAATGGTTTTATATACTTATTAATTTTCAAGCACTTGGTTTTTAAGAATCGGACATTGTTGCGAAGTGGTACATGATAATCATCGACCATTAGGAGGGAACAAAAATAGGTTCCTACGGTTAGCCCCCACTTTAACTGAGTTTGTGGAGACGACTAGTGTCGTAAAACGAAAGTCAAAGTATTTGGTACCTGCAAAACAAATTAAAGGTTAGTTTTACCTGCACCAAAATGATACATCCTCAAAAAGTGCTACATTTCTTGAGAATGAAGAAAGGTCTCCTTCAGATGCTGCGTGATCGTATAGGAGTTCCGAAAAAGCGTTAGTACCATCTAGTTCGATATGAAGTCTCGGAAAAGGTTCTGTACGATCCGGCTAGATATGAACTCCCGAAAAAGGCATCTGTACCATCCGGTCATATGCGAGGTTCCTAGGGGAGGCGTCTGTACCATCCGGAGATAGATTGTTCATGATTAAGATTAATCCAAACATTTCCCCTTTAGACTCAGCTCGTCCGTAACGTGATGATGTTGCAGAGAATTGATTTATTGTCTTCTGACTTGTTTAACTTGATTTGGCTTTCAGGGGCACTTTTGTAATCTTGAATTGACACCTCTTTCGGGGTCTTTTGGGAATTATGACCCGATTCGTCTTTTAGGGGCATTTTAGTAATTTTGACTTGATCCGTCTTTCGGAGGCATTTTCGTAAATTTGATGAGGAATGTTGGTAAATGGCGGCGCGGAATGTTGCAGTATATGAAGCAAATCTCACTCGAAGTACAAAAACCAAATCCCAAAAGTGCAATGTTGGCCCCACAAGGGGTCCTAAGATTCATCACCTGGGCGCCATAGCGCAGCCCTAGCGCCTAGGCGCTTGCTGTGGGGCCCTCTAGTCTTTGGTTGGTCCATGTCATCTGATTCGAAATTGTTGTTGTTGTTTATACTTGTGCTTGTGTCCGTGTCTTGCCTCACACCAACACATCTTGCTCTTTTTCTTTCTTCTTCCTCGAGCAAAACCAAACAAAAACCCCAACTCCATTTGTCCTCCATTAAAGCTCTTGCGAAGATCCAAGCTCAAGTTTTTCGCGCGGTTTTCTCACCAAACAATGTAAGTCTTCTAAACTTAGCTCATTTTGTTAATTTCTTGCTTAAATTTTGCATTTTACTCTACTTAGCTCATGATGTAGTAGTGACCCCAAAATTGGGTTTTCTTGATTTTGCTCAAGAAATGTAAAAATTGATGCATGTTCTTGCTTCTATGAGTGTAATGGAACCCATGGGAATTAATTTGAGCTAGAACAAGTGAGATTTGAGTGGAAACCAACTTGTTAACTTAGGGTTTGAAGTAGTGAAGTAGAAAGTATGGTTTTGATTGTAAGATTGAGGGAATTTTGCCTCATTGTGTTGAATTGTTGATAAAAAATGTACTTGTGACATGGAAATGGCATGAATTAAACCTTTGTTGATGTCTTGTGAAACTAGCTCATATAGTTCATATGAACTAAGGTAGTGAATTTTGTGTAATTTGCTTCTATTGATGAATAAACTTGATTTCCATGTGCAAATGATGGCGATGAATTGAAGATGACCCGAATTAGCAACAATTTGTAGGTATTTGAAGCTATTTTACGCAAAGCGACTAATAACTCACATAGGTCATGAAAAAGTTAAGTAATATAGAAAAGTTAACCAAATTTTGATCCGAATGAGTTAAATGATGGCTTTACATGTTGTTTAAAACAAAACCATGTTCGAAATTGTCTTCGAATGAATAGGAGCTCATGCTACTAACTTTAGCTCAAAATTAGCTTCTTTAAGCTCCTATATGCTTTTGTGTAATGCTCTTGTTATTACAAGCACATGTAGGTGCATATGTTAGCTCATACTAGCCCCCTTTTTCTTCCAATTCTGAAATGAGTCTTGTTGGAAAATGAGGTTGAAAATGTTTGGAAATATTGACTTGTTGGGTGATGCTGAGACTTTGAGCCTTCCACGGTTTATTGCAGGTGGCTGGACAACCATAACTCATGGTTTATTTATGGTAAATGTCCTTTTATAGTTGTTATACTACCGAAAAGTAGTGACAAATCACAAACCAAGAAGCTAACGCAATAGCTGATTCTTCTCCTGGTAATTGCACTAANCTATTGTTTATGCAATAGATAACTTTCGTGCTTCTCTTATAGGTTCGAAAGTTATCGTTTACACTGACCATGCAGCTCTTAAATATCTACTTGGGAAGAAGGAAGCCAAACCGAGGCTTATTCGGTGGATTTTGTTGCTTCAAGAGTTCGATCTCGAGATTCGTGATAAGCAAGGAGCAGAGAATGTGGTAGCTGACCACTTATCGAGGATACGGTATGATGATGGGGAGATCTCTACCCCCATTGACGATTCCTTTCCTGATGAACATTTGTTTGCAGTTTGTGTGAATTCGCCTTAGTTTGCTGATTTCGCTAATTACGTTGTAGGAGGTGTTTTACCTTCTGACTTGACTTATCAGCAGAAAAAGAAGTTTTTGCATGATGTTAAACGATACTTTTGGGATGATCCTAACTTGTTTCGTGAGTGTGCAAATGGTTTATACAGGAAATGTGTTCCGGAATGGGAAGTATACGGTGTACTTCACCATTGCCATTCATCACCATATGGAGGTCATGCTGGACCTTCCAAGACGATGTTTAAGGTCCTTGAATCAGGTTTTTATTGGCCCACGATCCTACAGGATGCGAGAGCCTTTATTATGTCTTGTGATTCGTGCCAACGAACAGGTAATATCTCACACAGGCACGAAATGCCTCAAACAGGTATATTGGAAGTTGAGATCTTTGATGTTTGGGGTATTGATTATATGGGACCCTTCCCATCTTCTAATGGAAACCGTTACATATTAGTTGTTGTGGATTATGTTTCTAAATGGGTGGAAGCTCTTGTTACCCCCCATTGTGATTCTAATACGGTTTAAGCAGGTCATCTTTCCTAGGTTCGGAGTCCCTAGAGCTGTCATCAGTGATGGGGGAAAGCATTTCCATGAGAAAAGGTTAGATAAGCTGCTGGAAAAGTACGCTGTCTACCACAGAACAGGATTGACATATCACCCACAGACAAGCGGCCAAGTTGAGGTTTCCAATCGTGAGATCAAGTCTATCCTTGAGAAGACAGTTGCAAAATCGAGAAAGGATTGGACTAACAAGCTCTATGATGCTTTATGGGCGTATAGGACGGCTTTAAAACTCCAATTGGCACCTCACCGTTTCGATTAGTTTATGGTAAAGTGTGTCATCTTCCGGTTGAGCTAGAGTACAAAGATTGAATATGGATGCTAAGCTTGCGGGAGAAAAGCGACTTCTTCAATTGAATGAGCTCGATGAATTCCGTTTAGCCGCATACGATAGTGCAAAACTATATAAAGAGAAGACTAAGAGGTGGCATGACAAAAGAATCAGAAGAAGGGAATTTCAAGTTGGTGACAGGGTACTCCTATTCAACTCCCGTCTCAGATTGTTTCCTGGAAAACTGAAATCCAGGTGGAGCGGTCCTTTTACGGTTACTATGGTGAGCAAATTCGGGTTCGTTGAAGTCCAAAATGATAAAGGTGAAAAGTTCAAGGTCAACGGACAACGATTGAAGCTCTATTATGAAGGTGATGCGGTTGGATTAGTGGAAGAGGTGCAATTCTACAATCCCGATTCACATTGACCACTCCGGAACTACGGTCAAGCTAATGACCCTAAACAAGCACTTCTCGGGAGGCAACCCGAGCTCTCTATCCCTTTTTAACTCTTTCTGTGTGTTTTTGGTGTGTTTTAGTTTATTTTCGTAATTTTTAGTTAGTTATGTTCGTGTGCTTTTGTGTGTTTTTAGGTGTAATTGAGTAACAAGAGGTTTTCGGTTGCATTTCAAAGTTTAAAATCTAAGTAAAGGTGAGATGCGAGCGCATGGAAATTTATGCGGGCGCATCTTACCTCCAGAATGCCCAAAAAAATTGTTGCAAAGGTTTCATGTGGGCGCATAAGCAATTCATGCGGGCGCATATTACCCCCAGTAGACCCCCATACCTGCTACCCGCATGAGATGCGGGCGCATGAGATGCGGGCGCATAAGGAAATTATGCGGGCGCATCTCGGCCCGAATCCTTTTATTTTTTTTTAATTTTTTTTTATTCTTTTTCTTTTCTCTCTTTTACTCCTTTTTGTCTTTTCTTTCTCTCACTCCTCACCTCACATTATCTTCTTCAACCCTCAACCTCCATTAAAACCCCATACTCAAAAATTTCTCTCTCTCTTATCTCACTCAATCTTCTCCCAAATCAACTCAAATTTTAACACAAGCATCCTCTCATCTCCCTCAACAAAACCCCTCACTTAATTTTCGAAAAAAATTGCAATTCGGGGGTCACTAGAGGCGCGCAAATTTCGGATTTTTTGGGACGTTTTTTGGCTAATTGTGGGCTCTTTGGGTGTTTTTTCTACTTTGCTTCCATTTCATCCTCATCTATTAAGGTATGAATCTCACTTTGAGCAAGTTTTGACAAGTTTTTTTTGGGTTTTTCATGGTGTTCACATTCTAGGGTTCCATAGTTACGAATTTTAGTATGTTTTTCTTTAGTTTTATGCTTGTGTGATGTTAATCATTGCTTGTTTAGTTGTTATTAATTACTAATTTTAAGTTTCTAGCTTAACAAATTCATGCTCTTGCATTAGTTTGTGAACAATGCTTTCGTTAATGGTGACAATGATATTGTAGTTTTATCATGCCAAATTTTTGCCTTCACTTGTGTTGTTAATGTCATTAAGGATCAATTTTTTTTCCATGAGTGTTGGTTTGTTATTGGGTGAAATATGTTGCTTTGAATTAATTTTTGAGGTTTGGAGTGATGGCAATTGTTGCAATTTTGTTTTTTTTGAGGATGGTAGTTTTACTAAAGTTGTTGAAACCTTGGAAATTTGTTGAAAGCTATTGGTCTTGGTGATTGTTTGGTAGCTTCGTGGTTTTTTATTAGACTGATAAAATAGATGGGTCATGCCGAAATTTCCGCTCGACTTGTCTATTTGAGGAATTAATTACTACTTGAATCTCGCCATGTTATGTTGCTTGGTTATGATCTTCATTTATGGTTCTAATGCATCTCTTTTCGATTTTCAGGAACCATGAGCTCTCACAGAACTTCCAGGAAGTCACAAAGGACCGAGTCCTCTACCTCGGCCTCAAAAGGCAAGCAACCCACGGGCTCCAGCTCTGGAGACCCCGCTCCACCAAACCGCCGCCAATAACAAGCCCGGTTTGAGAGACTCCAAAAGCGACCAATCCGCTCCACCAGATTCTTTGACCGCAGCACCTGTGATGAGTTAGGGATCACTGACCAAGTGGTCCAGATGGCAGACAACATTGGCTGGGGTGCATGGCTCGGAATCACTATGTCAGGACCTGATGGCATACCAATGGCACCACCCACCTACCGGGAACTCACTCTGGAGTTCCTTTCTACTTTTCATTTCCGGGTTATCGTACGGAATCCTAGTAACCCGACAGCTCGAACTGGGGTGGTTAGCTTCACTATCTTCGGCACCCATTATGAGCTCCCTCTGCATCAGTTCAATGAACATTTCTTCTGGGACCCCGACAACATGGTTTCCGTGGCTCTTGAACATAGCTGGTCAAACTATGAGGAGGCTTCATGGTGGCTTCGCATCACCGATGGCACTACTCCCTATGCCTCATCTACAAGCAAAGCCTCAGAAGTCCAGCATGCAGCTCTTCGATATTTCCTCCGCTTTGTCGTCTACTGTTTATTTTCCCGAGGGGAGCTGGGGCAGGTTTACCCGGACGAGCTCAGATTACTATGGTTAGCTATTAAGGGCTCCCACCTCCAAGGCCGAGACTACAACTACGGGTTCTTCCTTGCCCGCAGATTTGCTGAAATTGCTGAAGGTGCCACCAACACGGGGGTCATCTACTGTGGGGGCATGATCTCTTGGCTGGCTTACCAGTCGGGCCACCGGGAGAACTTTGAGGGTTTGCAACCTGTTGAAGAAACCCGCTGATGGATATTCCCTCCCTACGGACTGCCGGGTTCTGCAGAACATACACTAGGGGTCGGCAGGAACGCCTAGTATGGAATGTCCGGAAATTATCTTGGTGCTACCTCCCCAATGCTTTCACCTCCACCTATTATCTTAATCACCCTGAGGGCGTGAACCCCTGGAGGATCCCACCAGATCCTATCCCACTGGTCGAGAGGACGGATGCAGAGAAGAGGGCCCTTAGAATGGCCCAAGTAATGCAGCAAGCAGGGGGTGTCCTTCAGGAGGACATTCCTCACCATCCAGCTCCGCCACCATCACCTCCTCAGGGCGCTTTTGACATGACCCCACTGATGAAACGCCTAGATGAGATGCATGCTTTTAACACTCAGCGGTTCGATCAGATCGACCAGCAGTTCGAGCACTACGGACATCGGTTCGACAGGATAGATGATAGTGTCCGTGGCCTCCGAACCGATGTGGATCACCTGCAGCGGGTCCAGTGGAGAGAGCCACCTGCACCATGTCAACTCGGGGAACGTGCGGCCATTTCCTAACCATCCTAACTGGCCACCCAAGTATGATCCAAATGTGGACCCCACCTCCTATCCACTCCATCATTACTACTACTCTCAGTTTCCACCTTATGGCGGGCCCAGGCATCATTAGGACGGTCTGCAACTTTTCTTCCCCACCACGTTTTTATTGATTATGTATCCCGGGACGGGACAATGTTTGGCTTGGGGGGGGGTGATTAGTTACTCTTGTATAGGTTAGGTTGTAATCAGTTTTCTTTTCCTTTTTTTTCTTTTTGGAGTTGGTTTTGTTTTCTTTTCCCCTGCATATATGACCTTTGGAGCGGGACTAGGACGTCTGATATTGGATTTACGGTTTTGGTTGATTTGCATTGGGTTAGATGTTCCTAAACTCCGCCCTCCTTTTGCTTGTCCTTGTGTGTTTTGGGGATAGCTGTTTAGCCTTAGGATTTATTGCTTTCTAGTGTAGTGTTTACTGCTTTTGTAGGACTGTTGCATGGTTTGTACCGTCCATTAGGGGCGGGAGTTTACATGTAACCAAGAAAATGTACTGCTTTCTTAGTTTAGTGTAGTTCAATTTTAGAAAGAGAGTTCTTATTGTGATTGGCTAGCTGCTCGTCCCGATTTTTGTTGATTTGACTTTTCATGTACCCATGTGCTTAAATTTTTGAAAACTTCATGATGCTTGTATTCGGATGAGTTTACTTATGTGATTTGTCGGGCATGACTTAGTCTTAATTTGCTAGCATTCCTTGTATTTGTCAACTCTGTCTAACGTTGCTTGGGTCTTGGACTTAAACTGTGTTAGCGGGAGGATTTGAGCCACTTTTAATCTTATAGGCTACATTAAATTGTATTCTTTTCATGTGTGCTTAGTTCCTGGTGTATTTATGATCTTGGGTTTGCCATTGGATTTTAGTAACTTTTAATTGAGGTTTTGTTGCATGTTGCGCATGATAAGAGGCATTCAATTGTTTTTAGAGCTTTCAGATACATCATTAGGATTTTCATGCTGAACATATTTTCCCCTTGATCCTGTGTTTTCTCAAGCCTATATCCCTCACAAAATTTAGCCACATTACAACCCTTTTTGGCCTTGGTCTTTGATGACATGTTGTATGCCCAAGCTTGGCTTGGGGGAGTCACATTGTGGTTTGTTGTGGTTGTTGATTGTTGTGATGGTTTATTTGGAGGATTTGGTGAAATTGTGAATTTTTGATGTGCAGGAGGTTCTATAAGTTTCACATTAAGGCTCTGCATACCAATGACTGGAATTGTGTTTTAAAACACAATGTGTTGGTATCTAAATGTGATTTGGAGTCTAGTTATAAACGTGTGATGGTTTGGTCTTAATGGCTAACTATTAAGAGTCGTGAAACTAAAGTGAAATGTAAAAAACAAAAAAGAAAAAAAAAAGAGCAATGAAATTGAAAGATAAAAAGAAAAAAAAAATTTGCAAAAAAAAGAAGAAAAACAAGTTGAAATTGAAGTGGATGAACGAAAGGCTTAAATTCGGTTTATATTTGTGCTTTGAATAAAAATAAAGGTGTGAAGTGAATGAAAATTGAAAAGTTTGGTTTGATTCGGTTGGAATTGGATGATGGGAGACATTGATATTATTGTATGATGTGTTGGTGAGTCTCCGATGTTTTATATGCGTATACCCCGCATTTTCAACCATATTATCCCAAATTTACCTTACCCTTCACCCTAGCCTTACATTACAAGCTTATAAAGTCCTCTTTGATCTTCATGTGCATGCTTTAGTTGATTGTGGAAGAGCCCTTTGGCAAGGTCGTAGAGTATTAATTGCATTTCGAGTCGACTTTAGGATTGAGTGTATACCTTTAAACACTTGCATGAAGTGTGAGATGTGGATTTGGGTTCCTCAAAACTTGCATTTAAACACTTTATTGCATTTGCATTCCATTTTCTTATGGTTGGGTGGTGAGGGTGAGCTACATTGTTAGATGCTCAATTGTGTGGAGTGACAACCCGTGAGCTATTCTAGTCATCGATCCATTAAACTTGCTTGGTTGGCTTTGTTTGACTTTTGCTTAGGAATGTGCAGCATTTGACTTGCTTTGATCTTAGTAAACTCGGAAGGATCCTTGAGTTGTGATGCATATGTTTTTATGGGGTGAAAGTCATTTCGTTATCTTTGCTCGGGACGAGCAAAGGCTTGGCTTGGGGGAATTTGATATGTGCGGTTTTTATTGTGTTTCTCCCCTTGTTTCGGGCCAATTTTGTGCCTAATAGTTGTGATGCTGGCTTGATTTTAGCTCATTTGATGTTCTTTAGCTAATTTGAAGTGTTTCGCCAAGTTTGATTGATTTCCGGCAATTTTAGAGCTTTTTAGTTTGATTTTATCATTTGAGGTTGTTATGCTCGGTTTTGGTGTGTTTTGTAATTTCAGGAGCACGGAAACCGAGGTTTAGAACGAAGCTGGGAAGCTTGGATGGAACAAGAATGACATATGCATGGGAATGCGTGTCAAAAAGTTATGGAAACAAGTCATGAAGAAACTATGAAGAAATAAGAAGAAAGGAAAGAAAATAAGCCATTCTGAGGACTGAATGCGCCCGCATAATAGTACCATGCGCCCGCATTTTAATAGAAAATCAGCTGAAGAGGCATTCTGGAGGGTTGATGCGGGCGCACAAAACTCCTATGCGCCCACATCAGCGTTTTTCCTGAATTTTTGTTTTTCTTTTATTTTCTTCGTACTTTGACTTTGTAAGCCCAACTTTGGGTATTAAGGGCACGACTCTCTAGGCAAAACACTGGATGCCTTTCATAATTTAGAATTACTCTCTTAGGTTTTATTTTAAGCACTTTTTCTCTCTCAAAAATTAGATTAGGAATTAGGGTTTGTTATCAACAATTAATTTCAATTCAATTCAAGTTCTTCAATTTGGTAATTCTTTTTACTCTTATTCTTTTTGCTTAGTTTAATTTATGCTTTTTAGTTTCAGTAGTTTAATTAATTTAATTTAATTGTTGATGTTAATTAGTTTACTTGTTAATTACTTCATGAATTTAATTATGAATTCTATAATTATGATTGATTTGATTTCCATGTTCTTGAGTGAGTAATCAATTTTCTAGGGTTAGGGAAACCTTGACTAATTAATGGACTAATTAACTTAGATTGTTTCAATTCCACAATAAGTAGTCAAATTCCTATTATTGGCTTTTACGTTTACAATTGAATTGTGCGCAGATTTAGTTGTAATTTTGGTAATTGTTGAATTTGATGCCGAGAGGTAAAAATATCACAATAAGACCACTGAATAATAGGCGAAATTAGTCTAGGCGTGAGCGAGAGCCGCTAGATGAGTTTTGAGGGAGTCTAAGTTCGAGAGAATTAGTGAGCCCTGATTTGATGATAATTGTGAGATTGAACGATTTTTGTTAGTGAATCCATTGGTTGTTCTTGGTGACCCGAATGACCCTAGGCTTTAATTTATTGGTTTTAATCTTCGTCATTTCCCTAAATTGATTAGTAGTTAATTAGTAGTCAGTTAGTTAGTCAACATTTCTCAACCAAGGCCCTTTACACAGTTTAAGCTTTTTAGAACTAATAGAGTTGAATTGCTTCTCTGAGGATTCGATCCTTACTCTCCTAGCTACATTAGTTAGTTTTGTTTGGTTTATTTTTGATAGGTGTGCGATAGCCTCATCAATTAGAATATGGAAATCAATTAAAGTACTCTAGCAGTATCAAAACACAACCAACTTATACACATAAAAGGGTTGCAATGATCAGATAAACTCCAACAAATCTACATCATTATCATTACAATAAAAAAAAGCATAATAAGAAAATCACAACTACTTAACTCCCAAAATTAGCATACAAAGAAAATGTAAATGGTAGCAAACAACAATTAGTAATTAGCAATTAGCAATACCAAACTAAGTAATTCCTAAAATTAGCATGCAAATAAACATAAAGGGTTGCAAAATTGCATCCCATCAAAACCAAATTAATAGTTAAAAAAATAGAATTAACCAACCCCAAACACACTAAAAACGTTGCAAAATTGCATCCCAAACCAAGAATTAACTAAAACAGGAGAATTGAATGAGGTGGAACTAAACTAAAATAGAAGAATTGAATGGGGTGGAAAGAACTTTCACAAACCAAAACAGAAGAATTGAACGGGGTGGAAAGAGCTTTCAACGTGGCAGCTTGCATGTATCCCATGTTAGCGAATTCTCCAACTTAGCTGAGGTGGAAAAAAAAATTCACCTTGTAGCTTGCATGTATCCCATGTCAGCAAATTCTCCAACTCAAATTGACAACAAAGCAAAGGAACTATTTACAACAAAGCAAAGGACCTTTTGACAGCAAAGCAAAGGAACTATTCACTGTTCATTGTGAACAGTGTTAGCATTCCCTTGTTTTTTAAAGGGTATGAATTAAGCTATATTAATTTGAACTTTTAATAATTGGTTCACCCCTATTATTCATCTAATGTCATGCCAACAAGCAATCAAATTTAGCCAATCGTTAATGCTTTACCATGATGTTACATTATTAAGCAATAGGCCAACTAAAAGAGAATTGGCGAGCACGTTGACCTCTACGGGCCATAATTGTAGCATACTCCATTCGTTTTTCTTAGTTGCAACTTTTGAAACTAAAAAAAGATATAGAGATTATATATTACTTCGGAGTTGTACCAAAAAAATACACAAAGTACTCTTTAGGGCCTGTTTACTTCAGCTGAAAACAGCTGAACTGAACTAAGGGCCTACTACTACTACTACTACTGCCGCTACTGCCGCTACTACTACTACTGCCGCTGCTGCCGCTGCCACTGCTGCCGCTACTACTACTGCTACTGCTACTGCTACTGCTACTGCTACTGCTACTGCTACTGCTACTGCTACTGCTACTGCTACTGCTCCTGCTCCTGCTCCTGCTACTGCTACTGCTCCTGCTCCTACTGCTACTGCTACTGCTACTGCTACTGCTGCTGCTACTGCTACTGCTACTGCTACTGCTACTGCTACTGCTACTGCTACTGCTCCTGCTCCTGCTACTGCTACTGCTGCTGCTGCTGCTGCTACTACTGCTCTACTGCTAATCCTGCTCCTGCTACTACTACTGCTACTGCTACTGCTACTACTACTACTGCTACTACTGCTACTACTGCTACTGCTACTGCTACTGCTACTGCTACTGCTACTGCTACTGCTACTGCTACTGCTACTACTACTACTACTACTACTACTACTACTACTACTACTACTACTACTACTACTACTACTACTACTACTACTACTACTACTACTACTACCACCACCACCACCACCACTACTACTACTACCACCACTACTACGACTACTACGACTACTACTACTACTACTACTACTACTACTACTACTACTACTACTACTACTACTACTACTACTACTACTACTACTACTACTACTACTACTACTACTACTACTACTGCTACTCCTATTGCTACTGCTACTCCTGCTGCTGCTACTGCTACTCCTGCTACTGCTACTCCTACTCCTACTGCTGCTCCTCCTCCTCCTGCTCCTGCTACTCCTACTACTACTATTATTGTTTACAAAAAAATTATTATACCACATAAGTGGATTACCATTCACTAAAAATATGAAAGTGTATTACTGGTTTTTATTTCATAATATATAAATTGCCAATAACTTTTTTTGTTTAAAAATTATTAGTAGATTAATATCAAAATTATTACTATGTCATTACTCCTGAGTAAAAAATCATTCATAATCTGTAGTTAAAAAATATTGGTCATAGTCAATTAATAAAAATCATAGTAAAAAATCAATAATCATAATTAAAAATCAATAGTTAAAAATCAATAGTCAATATTTAAAAATCAGTAATCAATAATCAATAGTTAATAAATCAATAATCCATAATTAAAAATCATTAATCCATAATAAAAACTTTTGTTCAGTTCAGTTCAGCTTGAATCAGTTCAGTTGAGCTCCAATCAGTTTAGTTCAGCTCATTTTAGTTCAGCTCTCCTATGTTCAGTTCAATTCAGCTCAGTTCAGTTTACTTGTTTTCAACTGAAGTAAACAGGCCCTAAACTGAACAGATTGGAGCTGAACTAAACTGAAGTAAAAGTTTTTATTATGGATTAATGATTTTTAATTATGGATTATTGATTTCTAACTATTGATTATTGAATTTTAATTATTGATTATTTATTTTTAACTATTGATTATTAATCGCTACAAGAAAAACAAGCTATTTGCGATGGACAAAATCTGTCGGAAAAGGTGAAAACTCCGTCGCAAAACCGAAATTCACCAAAAAATGTTCGTAGGAAATTGGGCTGTCACAAAATCGGAATTTCTGTTGGAAAAATTTTGCGACGGAATCTCGACGAAACAGGTTGTCTGATTTCCGTCAGAATTTGCGACGGAATTTCCGACGGCTGAAATTCCGTCGGAAATTTCGGAAGGAAAATTTCGTCGGAAAACTAATACAAAAAATATAAGAAAAAGGGTTCTGATGCAGAAATAGCCACCCCACCACCTCTTGTCACCACCCCACCACCTTCCACAACCACCACTAGCCAACCAGAACCAAGATCAACCACCCTTAATCCACAACCATAAACCCACAACCCAACACGCCGCAATCAACCACCCAAAACCCCCGAACCATAAACCCACAACCCACCTCGCCAGAATCAACCACCCAAAACCCACGAAACGTTAAACCACAACCCATAACCCCACCTCGCCACTTCCTCACAACCCCACAACCCACCTCCCCACTTCCCTACAACCGACCTCGAAAATTCTCGAATTTGGTTAGAATAAGTCAAATTTAATCATGAAAATTGTAGAACAACTAACAGTGATTAAAAGGAATTTTGGGCAGTGGCGGAGCCATATGTGGTCCCACTGGGGCACGTGCACCACCACTCAAAAAAAAATTCAAACGATTGAATCGTTTGCCTCTATGTCTCTCTCATCTCTCACACAAACAAACAAACCCTAAAAACTCTCCCCTTTCCTCTCTCTCTCTCTCTCTCTCTCTCTCTCTCTCATCTTTGTCTTCTCTAAATCTCTGACACGGTCACACGGACTGTCGGACCTGGCGAGGGCGACTTACGGATCACACGGTGGCGACATCTTTCTCGGCTCTCGCACGGTGGTGTCGTGGACCTGTGGTGTCTCCTCTCATCTTTTTCTTCTCTTCTTTTCCATCTTCAATTTGTAAATCGCTGAGGACAACGACTGAGGAGTGAGGACTGACGACTGACCGACAGGCGACAGCCGACTGCTTGTCGGAGATCCAGAGGTCGGAGTTGCCGAGTTGGCACCTTGGTGGTCAATACTCAATTCTATTTTTGTTTGAATTCAAGCCTTCAAGGTGTATACACCTAATTTAGTCCCCCTGTCCCGCGGCAGGACTCTATGATGATTAAAAAACTCATTTCTCTAAAAGATTGGATAATCGAGTATACTTGGGCATAAAAATAAAACTCGGATACTATAAAATTTCCATTCTTATTTAACGGACCTTTTATCCCAATGCCTCTTTTATTATTTTAAATAAATAAATTAAATTAAATTAAATTAAAATAAAAAGATCTTTCAAAAAAAAAAAAAACGTAGCGCGCTTAATTTAGTCACACTGACAGCTCAGCGTGACTAAGTTAGCAGCGCTACCCTAGTAGCGTTGTAGGGTTTCCTGCGCTACTGGGCCAGCGCGATTAGGGTTCCCACGCTGTTATAAAAACCTTCATTTCCTTCATTTCTAAAAACTTTTTTTACTTATTCTCTCCCTCATACTTAATTAATCCGATTATTGCTTTTAAACAACCTTATTTTTTATAATTATTATTTATTATTTATTTGCTATTTGTTTTAAAAAAGNTTATTATTTATTTGCTATTTATTTTAAAAAAGTTGCTACAAATTTTGATAATATTGAAACAATAATTCGACTGTGCCCAAACTAACACTCGACGACTCCAATCTTCATATGGGAAGTGGTACGTTTCCTGAGAGCCCTAAAAATCAAAATTGTGGATTTGTTGTTGTTAGTTTTCCGAATCATTTACCGCTTTTATCATTTTGTTTTTGTTAAAGGGCTTAATTTGAATTAATTTATCACATTAAACTAAAATAATTTTTGGACAAATTGTATTATGCTAGGAACCTTCAATTAATCTTAACGACGATTTGACTAAATTATTAGGTTTTATGTGATTTCACCTTAATAATAGTAATTTTGTGTTAGGTTGTAAATTATTATTTTGTGGTTCTTTATATAATTTGTGTATAATTGAGAGAAAACTAGTAATGGCCGCCTACGGGCTAATATGACGCACTCCGCCATATTAGTACCTTCACCCCCGAATCCAACCTTTGGTTCGTAAGATCATAACTTGGAGTCATCCCCATGGGATCGAAAGGGTTATTCGTGCAATTTAGATTATCGTCCCGTATTCGTGTCCCATACATAATCAATCTAAATACACGGTTTATGAGTTTGATTCCTAAAACTCATTGGCGACTCCTTACTAGCATCGTCTGTATTAGTATATTATTATCTCACTCAAAAAAAGATAATTAAAAAAACACCAAAATAGCGTAGCGTGACAGACTTTGTCACGCTAACGTCGCAGCGTCACAAACCTTGGCGCACTACACCTGCAGCGTGACAAACTTTGTAGCGCTGCACAGTCAGCGTGACAAACTCTGTCACGCTACCACGCTAGCGCGACTGAAATTCCCACGCTCCTGTTTTTTTGCAAAATACTTCTAAAAAAGTCCATTTCACCTTTCCTTAAGCCAATTTTTTAGGTCTAACTTGACCTATGGACGGTTTGGGAAAGGTGACCAAAAAATTTGGGACCCTAAAATCCGGGGCCCCTACACAAGGTAATCAACTCTTCATTCAATTTTTGTTTCAATTTTATTCTATTTTAGAGTTTTACTTTTAAATCTTAAAAAAATGTTTGATTTTAGATTTACGTTTAAATGTTTGATTTTAAGTAAATTAGTTTTATTTTTGTTGTTGAATTAGATATTTAGATTAGTTTAACTAATTTTAGTTTTGTTTAATTGTGTTGTTGTTTATTTAGATAAGTTATTTATTGATTTTCCTGATGAATCCATTTGTTGTTTACTTGATTTTTTCAGATTAGTGTTGTTTACTTGATTTTTCAGATTAGTTTCATTTGTTGATTAGTTGTTGTTTTTTTTTTCAAATTAGTTAAATTAATTGATTACTTGTTTTCATAATTCCAGTTTTTTGTTTAATTAATTTCAGACTTATAGATTGTATTTCATTTTACAGATTTTCTAATTAGTTTAGAAATTCAAAAATTAAGGATATCAATTATTAAAAATTCATAATAATGATAATATTATAGACTTAAGAGTATAAGAATATTAATTAGTTTTGAGTGTGTTCAATTAATGTCAGTTATTTTAAAATATAAGAAAATAAGAATTAATATTGATTGAATATTTGTATAAGAAATTGAGTGTGCTCAATTGAATCAATTTTAGTTGTTGGATTGTTTCTTGTTTTTTCATAGTTTCAAATTTAATTCATTGGAATTGAATAATTAATGTTATGTTGTTGCTATTTGATTCATTTTATTTGTATACTTTAAAAAAAATTCAGATTTAAATCATCTAATTGGATAATTTCAGTTTTTAAAGTGCTATTTGTTTGTTATAATTGATATAATTTTTAAATTGAAATCAACTACACTTGGGAAAAAATTTATTTCGATAATAATTATTAGTGACCCACCATATCAGCGATCTTGGCTCCACCACTGAGTTTGGGTCGTGGTGGTTAACGGTGATTGCGAGAAACACAAAGGAGAAAGAAAGAGAAGAAGGAGGATAGAGGAGGAAAAGAAACGAAAGAGAATGAAAGAAAGAGAAAGAGTGAGGTGAGAAAGAAAGAAAGAGAACGAAAGAGAGAGTGAGAAAAAACGAAAAAGAGAGAAGGACGGTTGAGGAAGAAGAAGAGAACGAGAAAGAAAAGTGAGGGAAGGAATTTTGGGTTTTAGTTTGGGTTTGTGTTAATTAGGGTTTACGACGGATTCCAATTCCGTCGGAAATTTGCGACGGAAAATTCCGTCGAAAATTAATGCCAGAAATTATTTTAAAAATCCGTCGCAGAGCTACGGCGGAATAAATGTCATCGCAAATTACGGACAACAAATTGCTTTTGAAATTCCGTCGGAAAAGTTAAAAATTCGTCGCAAATTTACTACAGAATTAAAATCCGTCCCAAATTTTTCCATTTTCTAACGGAATTGTGTTCCGTCGGAAAAATTCCGTCGCAAATAAGCGTTTTTTTTGTAGTGGGTTTTTAACTATTGATTTTTAGTTATGATTATTGATTTTTTACTATGATTTTAATAGATTGACTTATTTCTAACTACAGATCATTAATGATTTTTAACTACAGAGTAATGATGCAGTAATAATTTTGATATTAATCTGCTAATAATTTTTAAACAAAAAAAAATCCATTATTGGTAGTTTATATTTTGATGAAATAAAAATCATTATTACATCTTCATATTTTTTGTGAATGGTATTCCACTTATGTAATATAATAATATTTTTGTAAATAATATTTCACTTATATTTTTGTTTTATTTGCTAAATGGTAGTTTCATAATATTTTTTTCTTGAAAATTATTTTATATACGAAACAATAAAAAATGATGTTTAAGGTATCATAAATATATTATGAACAGAAAAATAATATTATAACAAAATAAAGTCAAGTACAAAATAACACTAAGATAGCTATTACACATCGATAATATTATGAAAAAATTAAATCTAAGTACAAAACAACAACAACAACAACAACAATAATAATAATAATAATAATAATAATAATAATAATAATAATAATAATATTACAAACAAATAATATTAGTAATAAATTAATTAGCAAAAATAATAACTAATTAGCAAAATAAAAAGAAGAGTTGAACTAAACTAAATCGAACTGAAATGAACTGAACGGAGCTGAACTAAACTGAAATAAATGGAGCTAAGGTAAACTAAACGGATATAAACTGAATAGATTTTAAGCTTAAGTAAACAGGCGGTTAGTAAATATTGGACAAACACCTCGAAAGCGTAGACTATCAAGAGTCACGACAGCAAGAAATTTTAGAGTCTGCATTGCCTTATCCTCCTCCTCACCACACAATTCTTTGTTACCAACACACCCACCTTTTCCCTACACCCAACATTACAACAATGGCAACTCTTCCTTTGACCACCACACCTCCTTCCTTGCTCACTCTCCCAAACCAATCACAATTCAAACAACCCACCAAAACTCACTACCCCACCTTCTCCCGCTTACTTCCACGTTCACCTTCCCTCATTTGCGCTTACAGAGTAGTAATCGAGCACGAAGGCAAGGTTAAAGAACTTGAGGTTGATGAAAATGAAACCATTCTTTCGAAAGCGCTTGACAGCGGCCTTGATATCCCACATGACTGCAAACTTGGTGTTTGTATGACTTGCCCAGCTAAGGTTGTAAGTGGAAAAATTGATCAGACTGATGGAATGCTTAGTGACGATGTTATTGAACTTGGGTATGGTCTTTTGTGTGTTGCTTACCCTCTTTCAGATTGTAGTATTAAAACTATTCCTGAAGAAGAGTTGCTTTCTCTTCAATTAGCTAGTTCTTATGACTAATTTGAATTTTAGTTTTTGTTCTTTTGTTAACTATAAACTGAGGGAGGCGATATTAGTTGATTATTATACAGAATTTTGATGTTATTTGAGAGTCAATGTTGTTACATTGACCTTGTATTCATACTTTTCTTAATCTATTCATTGTGTTTTTGTATTTGTAATTGTATATGGTCCTTCAAATTTTAGTATTACTTTGATTTACCATTTGTTCAATTTGGAATTTTGATTTTCAATTCATTTTAATCATAAGCCATCAAGATCAATTAGGACCGTATTGAATCGATTAAAAGAATAAATTTATAACTAAACCCACGACCTTAGTTCACCATAGATTAACAAATGAATTGCACACAATTGATTAACATATTATTAATTTCCTTTAATTAAGGTCTACTAATTCTCTCGAATCTAGTCTCCTTCAAAAGTCCTTTAATGGCTCTCGCTCTCTTAGATTTGTTTTGCCTATTATCCCTATGATCTAATTGTGGTAAGCTTACCTCTCGGTGTCGATTTGAACAATATCAGACTAACAATTAAACCTGACCAGTATTTAATTGAAAGCAATAAAAGTTGACAACAGGAATTCAAGAACATTAATAGCCAAACTAATAATTATGAGCAAAACATCAAAACCAATCCATAGATCCTCTAATCATAGAAAGGATACTACTTACTCATAATTAAAAACACAAAAACTAAACCAATGATAGAAATTAAAATCCTAAACATGATTAAACTAAATAAATTAACAATAATCAAGAAACTAAATCTAAGCATGGAACTAATAAGACTAAAAGCATGAATTAAAGCTAAAAAGAAACATATATAAAGAACAAGAATTAAGATTGAATGAAACCTGAATATTATTGTTGAATGATTGAAAAGTATTCCACACTTAGAGAGAATTTTTGGCCTAAACTAGGGTTTGTGAATGATTAAAGATGTAATTAGGATTTTGGAGTACAAAAACATCAAATACTAAGGCCTAATAAGTAGAAAACACACGGAAAAACGTCCTCGGAGCAGCTTGCTTGGAGGGGTCCGGGCGAGCAACCCCCACCCGGGCGGTTGGCTTCGACCCGAGCGCTGGCTCGTCTTGGCTTCTTTTCTTGATTTTTGCTCGTTCTTCCTTAATTACTTCTTTAATTCTTCATTTAACACTCCTAATCCTCAATAAAGCTTCCCAAATGACTTCAACTCTTCACTAACTTCTTCAAGTGCTTCAAAAGGCTCGGAAAACAACGATAAATCATCGATTCCTGTAAAATCTTATAAAAAGCACAACAAACACTCGAAATAGCAAAAGTTAGTAGAAATGGCTCAAAAAAGCCGTATTAAAGCTAAAAATCAATCGGGATCGGGGATAAAATACATATCACATAATAGCTTATCAATTATTTTATAAACACAAGAAACAAAAGACATGGTGCATTAACATGTGTTGTAACACCCTGGATTTTCCTAACTTCCTACTTATCATTTTTCCGGAAAACATAGTAAATTAATAAGAATTATATTTATTAAAACTACTAAATATGGAAAAACCAAGGTATTACCGCTACCGTGATAACGGCTAAGGCATTTATCAAAGTATTACAGCAAAAATTTTAAAACCAAAACAATTTAAAACTAAACTTCAACATCTTCAAATTAAAATCAACTTTAAATTTATTACACTTCGTAACCATATTAATGGCCCTTAAAAAAACGAAATCAAAACTAATATTAAAAGTCTTTTGAAATCCAAACATCAAAAACCAATGTTAGTCTTCATAAGCAATTAAAATAAAGCAAAACTACAAACACAGGAAGCGCTCTCACTCCATCCCATCATGAAATGACTTATGCCCACTTGTACCTGCAGCTTTTCTTTTAAAAGACAATTACTCACCATAAGTGGGTCATCGTAAGGCCAAATCCAAGACAAAGCCATGCACATAAAACAAACAGTCAGCAAAGCTGAGTACATAACTGCTAAAGACTATGCAAAAACACTAGGAAATAAACATACACTCAACTAAACTTGACAACCTTTTCTTGTACATGGACTCAACTAAATTAATTACTATATTAATAATTATAGAACCTGCATCGAATAGGTTTCTTCCTTAAAAATCATCGCCCTATTGGACACCAGTTTAAATGCACTCAAAAACTAGTCCACTTCTAGAAGTTGTGGCGAAGCACAGTTATTATACAAGGTACGTAAGTACTAAAGGCAAACATAAGAGTTAGAATGCATGCTTGAGTATTTCTTGATTACATGAAATCTTGTATGCTTGTTTTGAATCATGAATTTATATGCATGGCAAGTTTGTTAGTAGCATGTTCTTAAAGTATGATGGCATTCCATGATTAATTAGAAAGTTTAATTTTTATAAGCTTGAATTGGAATGTTATGATCAATTTATTTTGGTCAATAGTTTATTGATCAAGGAAGACAATTATTTTTAAGTTGGTTAGTTACTTAATAAACAAGAAAAATAGTTGTGAATTTTTATTCACATAATTAAAACAAGTTATGAGTGCCTTTAAAGGCACTCAAAAAAGTGTGACTCTAAAAATGCCATATTAATATGATTTGAAAAAACAATTTCAAATGGCATCATTTGGTGTAAAACAAAGAGGGCGAGCATATTATTCATCAAAGAGGGGGACTTTAGTAGTGGCAAAAGGCGAATGTATTGTGATTTGTAGCCTTATAAATTATCAAACAATTTGAAATTATCAAAAGTATACTATACCATGAAACTTTACTATTTTGAGGTGATTGTTATACATATTGCGACCCAATGACAAGAAATATTATAAATTGCTATTTGACGTCCACTTTTACTATGTTGACGTTCATATTTTACTTTTTTATCCCCTTTTGCCCTTATCCATCATCATTTCACTTCTTCTTTTTTTATACGTATTAGTGTATTTATATATATTTGTTTATATTTATATGTA
Source organism: Suaeda aralocaspica (assembly GCA_016808085.1). Lineage (NCBI taxonomy): Eukaryota > Viridiplantae > Streptophyta > Magnoliopsida > Caryophyllales > Amaranthaceae > Suaeda > Suaeda aralocaspica. The sequence continues at coordinate 45,026 of PYUH01000390.1, forward strand.
TTTAAGAATACATTAATAAGTATATATAGTATATTGAACATAGCGCTTTGAAAAAGCGCCTATGGAATTGCAATGCCTCATATTTTCACGTATTAGTATTTTTTTTATTGAGAATTTAAGTTTAACAAAAATACTAAAAAAAGTAAATTTAAATTAATTGTTAATTAGAGTAATTATTTTATGTTTATAAATTATATTTCATGTCACTTTAAGTTTTATTAAATATTTTGCAAAGTTTCTAAAAATAGAATTTTTAAAGTTTCCTAAATTTCTTTAAAACAAGGGCACAAAAGTAATTTCAAACATTCAGGGTATTTATATAATTGTACCAAATCCTACTTTGGGGCCTATAAATACCCCTTAAAACCAAAAACTTCAAATTTATTTTGCAACTTTAGTGATATAGGATTACAAAAAAAAATATAGAAGTTTGGAATTCCTAAAAAAAAAAAAAAAAACTCGCGAACCTCCTCTTCTTCGTCGCTAGTCCCCTCACCACGTCAGAGCCCTGCACCGCCGGCCACCTCTGCTCGCCGGCGCACCACTGCCACCTATTCGCCGGCCACCCTCCTCCCCTTTTTGAAATTTTTGAACTCTATTATAAAAAAAAAATCTTCCTCTTTTCTTTTTTATTCAATCTTGTAAAAAATCATGTTTATAATTATGTTTGATCATGTTTTTATGATTTTAATCATGTTTATTAAAGTTAATATTATGTTTAAAGTATAAATTTATAAAGTTGTTCATCAAATTTTAAATTAGAATTTATGAAATCATGAAATTTATAGTTTTATGGCTTTTAATGATCGTGAAAGATAATGATCGTTGACCTGCACTCCAACTTTCTACTACTTATTATTTCACAAGCAAAGGGGTTGAATTTCTATGGATAGTGGTTATGGTTATTCGTTTTGGTACTTGGTAAAAGTAAATTAGGATGGCTTAAATAGGTAGTTATTACCAGAAGTTCAGTATGTTGTATACGCTTAACTTGCATGGATGATTAGGACTTGGAGGATAATCCTAACCACTATATATTTTTTAAGAAAGAGATCAAATTTCATTCGTTAAGGATATATATGGGTGAATATATTTGTTTGAGTTATATCCTATCTTAGCTTGACAAGCATTCTTTGAAGAAAAAAAATCGATTTCCAAGTCAATTGAATTAGTCACGAGAAAACACTGTAAATTGTATACGTGATAAGTGAAATAAAGAGTAACGACTTCAAACTTTCCAAAGGCAATCAGATTGGTACCTTGTCATGAGCAAACACTTTCACTTGTGCATGACATAGGCTAAAAAAAATGACTTTCAAGTCAAACGCATCGAGACCCCGTCACGAGTAAACACTTTAAATCGTGTACGTGACACGGTCTCGAGGGGGCAATTTGTAGACACCGAAAGTATATTAAAGTGTCAAAATTAAAATAAATTAATTATTTGAGTTAAATAAAATAATAAATACTTGCTCAATTTAATTAATTTAGCTCTTTAAAAAAATCAAATTAATTATATAATTTGGGTCATAATTAAGTTATTTGGGCCGATTATATTATTAGTCCAGATAAAAAATCTACTGGGCCAAAGAACTACAAGACTCCCAAGTCATTAAAAGAGCCGAAGCCCACAGTTCCGGGTCTAAGATGAAAGTCAAACTCTCCTATAAATACACATCATCACCTCAAATGGGAAGGAAAAAAAACAAGAGAGAAAGAAAGAAATTCATTCTCTCTGCCAACAATCAACAAGCACTACCAAGTTGTGCAGATTGTTTAGGTGACACTCAAACACATTCAAAGTAAGATTGAAGCTGATCAGCCCTCACTCAAACATTGTCGTACAACCAAATTTGGTTGACGTAGACAGGTGTCATACAACAACAGAGGAACAGAATCAAAAGACTTAGTTTATTTTTTATAAATTGTTTACAGAGATTGTACCTACATTCTAATTATTAATAAAATATCATTTGTTTACTTAATTGCTTGTCGTTGACTTAGACTTGAAATTTCGTAGCAACTGCGATGAATCCTTCTTTCTCTTCTTGCTTGAGGATCTCGAGTTCACATTGGGAAGTCGATGCTTGAGTGTTATACTTGTAGCGCATTATAAACACATGGATGATATCTTCCCAATAAGTTGCGGTTTCCTTGTCAGGAAGAGAAAAGAACCACTTTTGGCAAATTAAACAAGGTTCCAAAATGAATGAAAAAATCTTGGGGTAAAGCTTTGGATCAACCTTTTTTGTCCATAAAGAACTTGAATCCCCTAAGGAAGAACCGAGCTTTGTCAGCTGCTTTGAATTTCAGCAAGTCCTTGATTGAGAATTTTGTAAGGAATGAGTCAACCAAGCTAGAGTCAAGCCAAGAGAGTCAAAATAGGCGTCTTTGTCATTGATCTACTTCACAATCTTTCTTAATTTTGGATGCTAGTCTTTTCTTTCTCAAGGTTGTTCACCTTAATGGTGAGAGTTTCAAGCGTTTCAGTTTATTTGGTCAAGTTGGCTTCAATTTGTTCTAGTTGAACTTTATAATATTCACCTGACATTGTTGAAGTAGTTTTCTCAAGAACTATTTAAAGATCACCTTGACTTTGAAATGGTCTTCCCAGCAGCACGCTTCTTTGAGAAAACCATGAGTTCTTGATGAACACTTTGAACTAGAACCGCACTACATTTTCAGACCCAAGCTATATGATTTCTTGCTTAATTCAACTTTCGGCCCTATCCTAGTTAGGTTGACGACTCTATCCTGCATAAGAATTAATTAGACTTATATTTTGAAAATTACTCATGATTTACTTTCTTGGACTAAACTCAATGCATGGCTTAGCATGGTCACTCCTTATCCTAAATGAATGCATGATTGCAAGGTACTTTACCGTCTTCTTTTATTGCTTTTTTTATTCTATATTTAGACAATAGAGGTACTTTTACAAGTGTTGAATGAATAAAATGCAACCTTAGGATTTCTATATGACTACACGCATGACCAAAATTGACTTGTTGACTACTAAGGAGCAACCATGATCTACATGAGACTTTCTATTCTAATGTTTTACATGAGTCTCATGTAGATCATGCTTGGGATGCTTTTAGTGTATATTTGATTTATTAATATAATCTATCGATAACTATAGTAAAAGAGAAGCCACTAGGTTTAAAACTCGCCACGTGTTGCTTCTACATTTAAAATTTTCCCGCCCTTTTACCCATCTCTAAAAAATCTTCTACTCCATACAAAATATTTGCCCTCCTAAATAATTAAGTATTATAATAGAAATCTTGTAAATATATCTTCAAAGCAATTACTTACTAATGTAATTTGAACATAGAAATTAATTTTTGTAGGATATTTAATTTTCCTAAATTTATGTAATATCTTACTTGTCTCTTTCTTATAATGAAAATTTTTTAAAATGTTTTTATAAGAATTATAAATCAAAGTATAATTAAAGGTTTAGTAAATTACTACTTGACAAGTATCAAAAATTAATGTCACATCTAAAAAATCGAAAGGAATCAGTGTGTCTCCTATGCAACTTGCCGCACACTCAATGAGTGTGTGGCCACGCCAATTCTCCCATAACCAATTCATTGTAGTCAATCACTGTATGAGGGCTGGAGGAAAATATACTAAATTTTTTTCTTCAAATGTATACAACACAAAAACTATAATTCTAAAAAACAATGTAAAAACATCAAAATTCATAATTTAAAATTCCCTACAAATAGAGATCCATATTGTTATTATTTTGAGGTATAAATTTTGACCCTATATAAAATATTGAGTAACCCTCACATAACACATTAAGTAACCTCTACAATAAACATTCGGTAACTCTTATAATGAGCAACTCATTCATGCAGCCCTCGTTAATCAAATTTCTGTTAAGTAACTCTCATTATTCGAATAAGCAACCCGTGTATCTAAAATAAATTTATGTCAAACGTGTAAGTATATATATTTATATCAAGTACCTTCGTTATTCAAATGAGTATACCTTACACTTATAATAAGTTACCCTTATTATTCAATTGAGTAGTTAGTGTACTTATAATAAGTAAATATCATTATTCAAATGACTAACCCTGTATATATAGCAAGGAACTCTCCTTATTTAAATAAGTAACCTTTGTATTTATAATAACTAATACGTACGTAACATTTATTATTTAGACGAGAGAATAACAAATGTTCTGTTTCATTTTTTTTTAAATCTACTTTTAATTATATAAATTATAAGTTGGTCACACCATCAATTGACGGTGTGGCTAGCCACATATAAGAGTTTGTCTTTTATTAAAACAAGATATTTCTAATTTATTACAATTGTTTATTGTTTTTCTAATTGTATGTTTATATCATTTTGTTCAACAATTTAACTATAGTCGAGATCTCAATATGCAAATTAATAATCTAACTTTAAAAAACCCGACTAATTTTATAATTTTGTTATTTCGCTAATTTCATCATCAATTATCTTGATGATTTAAATGCTTTTAGTGTATATTTGCGTTATTAATACAATGTTTTATACTAAAAGAGAAGCCACTAGATTTAAAAGTCGCTACGTGTCGCTTCTACATTTAAAATTTCCTCGCCCTTTTACCCATCTTTAAAAAATCATCTACTCCATACAAAATATTTACCCTCCTAAATAATTAAGTATTATAATATAAATCTTGTAAATATATCTTCAAAGCAATTACTCACTAATGTAATTTAAACATAGAAATTAATTTTTGTAGGATATTTAATTTTCTTAAATTTATGTAATATCTTACTTGACCCTTTTTGATAATGAATTTTTTTCAAATGGTTTTATAAGAATTATAAATCAAAGTATAATTGTAGGTATAATAAATTACTACATGATAAGTATTAAAAGTAAATGTGTCATATCTAAATAACCGAAAGGAATACTATTATTGAACATGATTTCAATACGATTATAGTCTTTTTTTTTTAATTAAAATAGACATTTCTAATTTATTACAATTGTTTATTTTTTTTCTAATTGGTATGTTTTCAAGCAAGTATAATTTCTAGTATAATTATAATTTTGTTATTTCACTAATTTCATCGTCGATAATCTTAGATTTAAATGCTTTTAGTTTATATTTGCTTTACAAATACAATGTTTTATACTAAAAGAGAAGCCAATAGGTTTAAAACTCGCCACATGTCGTTTCTACGTTTAAAATTTTCTAGCCCTTCTACCTATCTCTAAAAAATCTTCTACTCCATACAAAATATATACCTTCCTAAATAATTAAGTCTTATAATAGAGATCTTGTAAATATATTTTCAAATCAATTACTCACTAATGTAATTTTGATATAGAAATAAATTTTTGTAAGATATTTAATTTTCTTAAATTTATATAATATATATCATACAAAAATTATAAAACAAAGTATAATTAAAGGTATAGTAAATTACTACTTGACAAGTATCAAAATTTAATATCTCACATCTAAAAAGTCGAAAGGAATACTATTATTAAACATGATTTCAATACGACTATAAAATTATTTTATTAAAATAAGATATTTCTAATTTATTACTCCTATTGTTTATTATTTTTCTATTTGTATGTTTTCAAGTATAATTATAATTTTGTTATTTCAATAATTTCGTCATCGATAATCTTTATGATTTAAATGTTTTTAGTAAATATTGGCTTTATTAATACAATGTTTTATACTAAAAGAGAAGCCACTAGGTTTTAAACTCGCCATATGTTGCTGCTACATTTCAAATTTTTCCCGTCCTTTTACTCATCTCTAAAAATTCTACTACTCCATACAAAATATTTACCTTCTTAAATAACTAAGTATTATAATAAAAATCTTGTAAATATATTTTCAAAACAATTACTCGCTAATGTAATTTGAACATAGAAATAAATTTTTGTAGGATATTTAATTTTCTTAAAGCTTTTTTTGTCAATAACTACCTAGAAGTTGTCTGTTTTTGTCAACAACTACCTAGGTTGTATATTAATTTACACAACTACCTACATGTTTATGTTTTTTTGTCAACCACTACCAACTAACGTTTTTCGTCCAAGAAAGACGTTAGTGGGTCCCTTCTCTCAGCTTTCCCTCCAATAATCCCACACGAATCTACATTTTTGCCCTTGCCCTCTCCAACCAATTCAAACAGCTTCCTATTTACTTTACTCAACCTAAAACCCCTCATGAGAGTGAAGTGAAATCAATTCAGACTTCACATTATCCCCAAATTTAGCCTTCTACAAATTGAAAAACACTGAGAAACAACATTCTCAATTGCGACCCCTTATTCGTTGTAACCCTAATTGTTGAAGCAATCGAAATTGCAATGGAGGAAAAGAGGTTTGATAGTGCTGAAAAGCCCGTTATATGTGGAACTGTAAGCAGGTAAATTAACTTCCTACTTTTAATTAGCTTTGAATTACTTTAGTTTATGTTTAATGGAGTGACAAATTGTGTGAATTATGTTTGATATTTCAAGTTTAGGTTTTGTTTTTGTTTGGCTAGCTTAGTTATTGATCATTAAATTTCCATTTACATGAGTATTTTGATTGTAGTTTGATGAACATGTGGGTTTTATTTCAAATTTGCAATTACTTTGATAACAAATTCATTCATGTCAATTTTTGGGTAGATGGGAAATTTGTGTTGAAGCAAAGGAAAACTGAGTATGTGGATGGAGAAATAGTGGAGAAGAATAATTTAATTGTTGATAATATAAGTATTGATTACTTAATGGAGATTGATATGTGCGGTTTTTATTGTGTTTTTCCCTTGTTTCGGGCCAATTTTGTGCCTAATAGTTGTGATGCTGGCTTGATTTTAGCTCATTTGATGTTCATTAGCTAATTTGAAGTGTTTCGCCAAGTTTGATTGATTTCCGGCAATTTTAGAGCATTTTAGTTTAATTTTATCATTTGCGGTTGTTATGCTCGGTTTTGGTGTGTTTTGTAATTTCAGGAGCACGGAAACCGAGGTTTGGAACGAAGCTAGGAAGCTTGGACGGAACAAGAATGATATATGCATGGGAATGCGTGCCAAAAAGTTAAGGAAACAAGTCATGAAGAAACTATGAAGAAATAAGAAGAAAAGAAAGAAAATAAGCTTCTAAGGACTCAATGCGCCCGCAAGAAATTACCGTGCGCCCGCATTTAAAGAGAAAAGCAGCTGAATTAGGCTTCTAGGAGGTTGATGCGGGCGCACAAAACTCATATGCGCCCGCATCAGCGTTTTTCCGGAATTTGTTTTTCTTTTTATTTTTCTTTGTACTTTGACTTTGTAAGCCCAATTTTGGGTATTAAGGGCACGACTCTCAAGGCGAAAGAACCTTATGCCTTTCATAATTTAGAATTACTCTTTTAGGTTTTATTTTAAGCACTTTTTTTTTCTCTCTCAAAATTAATTTGGGAATTAGGGTTTTGTTCTCAACAATCAAATTTCAATTCAATTCAAGTTCTTCAATTTGTTCTTCAATTTGGTAATTCTTTTGCTTTTATTCTTTTTATTTAGTTTAATTTATGCTTTTTAGTTTCATTAGTTTAATTAATTTAGTTTAATTGTTGATGTTAATTAGTTTAATTATTAATTACTTCATGAATTTAATTATGAATTCTATAATTATGTTTGCTTTGTTTTTCATGTTTATGAGTGAGTAGTCAATTTTCTAGGGTTAGGGAAACCTTGACTAATTAATGGACTAATTAACTTAGATTGTTTCAATTCCGCAATTAGTAGTCAAATTCCTAATATTGGCGTTTTCGTTTACAATTGAATTGTGCGCAGATTTAGTTGTAATTTTGGTAATTATTGAATTTGATGCCGAGAGGTAAAAATACCACAATAAGACCACTGAATAATAGGTAGAATTAGTCTAGGCATGAGCGAGAGCCGCTAGATGAGTTTCGAGGGAGTCTAAATTCGAGAGAATTAGTGAGCCCTAATTTGTTGATAATTGTGAGATCGAGTGATCTTTGTTAGTGAAACCATTAGTTATTCTTGGTGACCCGAATGACCCTAGGCTTAATTTATAGTTCTAATCTTCGTCAATTCCCGTAATTAATTAACAGTCAATCAGTAGTCAGTTAGTTAGTCAACATTTCTCAACCAAGGCCCTTTATACGGTTTAAGCTTTTTAGAACTAATAGAGTTCAATTGCTTCCCTGAGGATTCGATCCTTACTTCCCTAGCTACATTAGTTAGAGTTGTTTGGTTTATTTTTGATAGGTGTGCGATAGCCTCATCAAATTTTGGCGCCGTTGCCGGGGAGGCAATTTTTAATTCTGTTAGTCGGGTTTATACTGTTTTCTTTTTATTTTTCTTAGTCTCAAAGAACTATTCAGTTCTTTGGGGCAGTTTCTTATCTTTGCTTGGAGTTTCCATTGTGTGCAGGTTTATAGGTTTATGCAAAACGACCACGAGCCTGACATTTTCATTTTTCCTGAACCCGAGCAAGTATTTTTGAAGCGGTTGAGACGTAGTAGACGCCGAATTTTTCTTCCCCGATCCGTGGAGGAAACCGTTTCTGATTTGTCTCAGTTTTTCGAGTTCACCTTCAACCCGTTGTTTGAAGGGTATTTAGAGGTCGAAATGGCTGCCGAAGGAGAAGGACAGGGTAGAGGACCACCACCTCCACCACCGCCACCTGCGGCCCGTTCGTTGAGAGACTATTCCTTGCCTAGTACGGAGTCTATGGCTGGAGGTTATTCAGTACCCGATACCGATGCTGCTAACTTTGAACTGAAACCGGCTCTTGTGAACATGGTTGAACGAAATCAATTTTCGGGGACATTGAAGGAAGATCCGAATTTACACTTACAAAATTTCCTTCAATACTGTGATACTATCAAGCAAATGAATGTTTTCAAGGATTACATTAGAAGGAGAATGTTCCCGTTTTCGTTGAAAGACAAGGCTAGAACATGGTTGAATGATCTCAATATGGCTTTATTAAGGAGCCAAATTACTAACTTCAATCAGGAGACAGATGAGTCACTATATGATGCTTGGGAACGGTTTAAGGAGTTATTGAGAATGTCTCCTCATCATGGGCTTGAGAAATGGTTTCTGGTTCAATCATTCTACAATGGGTTGGGTAATGAGAGTAGAGCTTTGTTAGATTCTGCTGCTAATGGTCGATTTATGAACCAGGAGGTCAATGCTGCATATGAGCTGATTGATGAAAACGCCACTCATAATTCACAGTTTGGTAACCTTAGAGGGCATTCCAAGAAAGGTGGAAAACATGTGGTTGATGATAAGTATGAGAGTTTAGCTGCACAGATCAATGCCATAAGTCAGAAGCTCGATAAGATTGGTACTACAGTTCCTCCACCATCACATGTAGCTGCACTTTCGGGATGTATTGATCCTTTCTGTGATTCCTGTGGTTCATTCGGTCATAGTTCCCAGTCATGTACCAGTTCAGTAGAGCAAGTGTGTGCCTTTCAAGCCTATAAGAACAATCCATTTTCTAATACATACAATTCGGGCTGGAAGGATCACCTATACTTTTCCTACAAGAACAACAGCAATGTCCAGAATCCTCAGCAAGCTATGCCACCTCAGCAGGCACCCCAACAGATGTAGAGATATGTACCATCACACCCACCAGGTTTCAACAGTCCACCACTATCAGCACCGTCACTGCCACCTCAACCTAGTGGAGAAATTTCAGAATTGAAAAATATGATGTTGCAGATGCAGAAAATATGGAGGCAATGCAGGCTCACAACAAGCACCTGGAGACTCAGATAGCTCAGATTGCACAATCAACTGCTCAAAGGCAACCAGGCCACCTTCCATCACAACCTACACCTCCAGTATCACAGGCATCACAGAATCCCCCCAGGGTCCATGTCAATGCCATCACCTTGAGGAGTGAAGCTGCTTATGAAGGCCCGAAAATGCCTACTGATGATGTTAATTCTGATGTTGCAGGTGAAGCTAAGAAGACCAGTGATGTGGTGACTGAAGATTTAGAGACAGTTCCAGATAAGGAGGCTGAAGCACCTAAGGAGAAGGTAGATGACACATCGATTGATACTATCCCGAGGTCACAGGTTAGGTTGCCCTTTCCGAACAGGGTGACCAAGAGTAAGAACGATAATCATTTCAGTAAATTTTTAGCTATTGTTAAGAATTTGCAAGTTATTGTTCCATTTACTGATTTGATAACTCAAATTCCTACTTACACTAAATTTTTGAAAGATATTTTAAGCAGGTAACATGAGATGAATGTGGTGGAGACCGTAGCACTTACGGAGGAGTGTAGTGCCATATTGCAAAACAAGTCATCACCGAAACTAAAGGACCCGGGAATTTTTTCTATTCCTTGTAACATTGGCCCACTGTTTATTGATAAAGCTTTATGTGATTTAGGGGCCAGTGTTAGTGTCATGCCTTTTTCTATTTGTAAAAAACTTGATATGGGCGCTTTAAAGGTTACTAACATCACTTCNCTAACATCACCTTGCAGATGGCAGATAGGACAGTGAAATACCCTAAAGGTATTTTAGAGGATGTCCCGGTGAGAGTCGGGAAATTTTTTATTCCTGTTGATTTTGTTGTGTTAGATATGGATGAGGATGCTCATATCCCAATTATAATTGGTTGACCTTTCTTACACACTGCAGGTGCTGTTATTGATGTCAAAAATGGCAGTTTGACTCTTTCTGTAGAGGATGATAAAGTTACCTTTAATCTTAATGCTGCTCTTAAGAGTCCTATGATGGAACAATCATGCTATGTTATTGATGTCATTGATGAAATTGTTATTGATGATATGCCTCGATCCACTACAAAGGATCTTCTGGAGGCCGTTGTTTGCCTTGATGTTGGTGCAGGTGAAGGTACAATTGATGCTGATAATTTAGTCCAGGATCTTACTAGTGAGGAATTGAATCCGGAGGAGAGCCGGAGATTTGTTGAGTTACCCCAAGAGGTTTGTTCCGCCAAAGAGGTAACCCAGCCTGAGATGAAACCCCTTCCATCTCACTTGAAATATGCTTTTCTAGATGATAAGGAGTTGTACCCGGTCATTGTTAGTGCTTCTCTTACTGATAGTCAATTAAATAAACTTTTGTGTGTACTTAAATCTCATAAGAAGGCTATTGGGTACACTATTGATGACTTGACTGGTATTAGTCTTGATTTTTGTATGCATAGATTTCATTTAGAGGAAGGTCACAAACCTTGTATACAAGGTCAACGTCGTTTGAATCCTAACATGCAGGAGGTAGTGAAGAAGGAAGTTCTTAAACTTCTGGATGCAGGTATTATTTACTCGGTACCTGATTCCTAGTGGGTAAGTCCCGTACAGGTAGTCCCTAAGAAAGGGGGAACGACTGTTGTTCGTAATGATAAAAATGAATAATCCCTACTAGAGTTGTCACAGGATGGAGAATGTGTATCGACTATAGGAAATTGAATGTTGCAACTAAAAAGGATCATTTCCCCCTCCCTTTTATTGATCAAATGTTGGAAAGATTAGCTAAGAATAAGTATTTCTGCTATCTTGATGGATATTCGGGTTTCTTTCGGATNGGATATTCGGGTTTCTTTCAGATCCCCATCCATCCTGATGATAGGGAGAAAACGACTTTTACATGTCCTTATGGTACTTTTGCATATCGTAGAATGCCTTTTGGTTTATGTAATGCACCAGCTACTTTTCAACGTTGCATGATGAGCATTTTTTTTTGAATACATAGAGTCTATTATGGAATTCTTCATAGATGGTTTTAGTATCTACGGCTCTGATTTTGATTCATGTTTGACTAACTTGACTAAAGTTCTCGAAAGATGTGAACAGGTAAATCTGGTTTTAAATTGGGAAAAATGTCATTTCATGGTCAATGAAGGAGTAGTTTTGGGACATTTAGTGTCCGAACGTGGTATTGAGGTGGATAAGGCGAAAATATAGGTAATTGAGCAACTGCCACCTCCGGTGAATGTTAAAGGGGTAAGAAGTTTTTTGGGTCATGCTGGTTTTTATCGCAGGTTTATTAAGGATTTTTCTAAAATTGCGAAACCACTAACTCAATTGCTGTTGAAAGATGCTGAATTTAAATTCACTGATGAGTGTATTGAGTCCTTTAATATGATAAAAAATGCACTAATTTCAGCACCTATTATACAGTCTCCCGATTGGAATTTACCTTTCGAAATAATGTGTGATGCTAGTGATTTTGCAGTTGGTGCGGTTTTAGGTCAAAGGAGAGATAAAGTCTTGCATGCTATTTATTACGCCAGTAAGACCTTAGATGAAGCTCAAGTTAACTATGCCACCACGGAAAAGGAGCTGCTTGCTATAGTTTATGCATTAGATTAATTTCGTGCGTATCTTGTAGGTTCGAAAGTTATCGTTTACACTGACCATGCAACTCTTAAATATCTACTTGGGAAGAGGGAAGCCAAACCGAGGCTTATTCGGTGGATTTTGTTGCTTCAAGAGTTCGATCTCGAGATTCGTGATAAGAAAGGAGCAGAGAATGTGGTAGCTGACCACTTATCGAGGATACGGTATGATGATGGGGAGATCTCTACCCCCATTGACGATTCCATCCCTGATGAACATTTGTTTGCTGTTTGTGTGAATTCTCCTTGGTTTGCTGATTTCGCTAATTACGTTGTAGGAGGTGTTTTACCTTCTGACTTGACTTATCAGCAGAAAAAGAAGTTTTTGCATGATGTTAAGCGATACTTTTGGGATGATCCTAACTTGTTTCGTGAGTGTGCAGATGGTTTATACAGGAAATGTGTTCCGGAATGGGAAGTATACGGTGTACTTCACCATTGCCATTCATCACTATATGGAGGTCATGCTGGACCTTCCAAGACGATGTTTAAGGTCCTTGAATCAGGTTTTTATTGGCCCACGATCTTACAGGATGCGAGAGCCTTTATTATGTCTTGTGATTCGTGCCAACGAACAGGTAACATCTCACACAGGCACGAAATACCTCAAACAGGTATATTGGAAGTTGAGATCTTTGATGTTTGGGGTATTGACTATATGGGACCCTTCCTATCTTCTAATGGAAACCGTTACATATTAGTTGATGTGGATTATGTTTCTAAATGGGTGGAAGCTCTTGCTACCCCCCATTGTGATTCTAATACGGTTTTGCGGTTGTTTAAGCAGGTCATCTTTCCTAGGTTCGGAGTCCCTAGAGCTATCATCAGTGATGGGGGGAAGCATTTCCATGAGAAAAGGTTAGATAAGCTGCTGGAAAAGTACGGTGTTTACCACAGAACAGAACTGGCATATCACCCACAGACAAGCAGCTAAGTTGAGGTTTCTAATCGCAAGATCAAGTCTATCCTTGAGAAGACAGTTGCAAAATCGAGAAAGGATTGGACTAACAAGCTCCATGATGCTTGATGGGCGTATAGGACGGCTTTCAAAACTCCAACTGGCACCTCACCATTTCGATTAGTTTATGGTAAAACGTGTCATCTTCCGGTTGAGCTAGAGTACAAAGCATACTAGGCAATAAAGGAATTGAATATGGATGCTAAGCTTGCGGGAGAAAAGCAACTTCTTCAATTGAATGAGCTCGATGAATTCCGTTTAGCTGCATACGATAGTGCAAAAATATACAAAGAGAAGACTAAAAGGTGGCATGACAAAAGAATCAGGAAAAGGGAATTTCAAGTTGGTGACAGGGTACTCCTATTCAACTCCCGTCTCAGATTGTTTCCTGGAAAACTGAAATCCAGGTGGAGCGGTCCTTTTTCGGTTACTATGGTGAGATAATTCGGGTTCGTTGAAGTCCAAAATGATAAAGGTGAAAAGTTCAAGGTTAACGGACAACGATTGAAGCTCTATTATGAAGGTGATGCAGTTGGATTAGTGGAAGAGATGCAATTCTACAATCCCGATTCACATTGACCACTCCGAAGGTACGGTCAAGCTAATGACCCTAAACAAGCGCTTCTCGGGAGGCAACCCGAGCTTTCTATCCCTTTTTAACTCCTTCTGTGTGTTTTTGGTGTGTTTTAGTTTATTTTCGTAATTTTTAGTTAGTTGTGTTCGTGTGCTTTTGTGTGCTTTTAGGTGTAATTGAGTAACTAGAGGTTTTCGGTTGCATTCCGAAGTTTAAAATCTAAGTTAAGGCCAAGGTGAGTGAAGAAGAAAAAAAAAAAAAAAGAGGAAGTAAAAACTTGTTAAGGCTCCAAGGGAAGAAATCGAAGTAGCCGGGTGAAATGGAGTCGATGCAGGCGCATAATTATTTTATGCGGGCGCATCTAACCCCCAGAACCTCACAATATTTTTTGAAAAGGCAAGATGCGGGCGCATAACACTTTCATGTGGGCGCATCTTACCTTCAGAACCCCAATAAATTTTACTGCAGAGTCTGATGCGGGCGCATCAGACCCCCAGAAGACCCCAATTTCCTGCTACCCGCATGCAATGCAGGCGCATAAATTCCTTATGCGGGCGCATCTAAACCCGAATTTGTTTTATTTCTTTTTATTCTCTTTTACTCCTTTTTATCTTTTCTTTCTCTCACTTCTCACCTCACATTATCTTCCTCATCTTCCTCAACCTCCTTTAAAACCCCATACTCAAAAATTTCTTTCTCTCTTATCTCACTCAATCTTCTTCCAAATCAACTCAAATTTTAACACAAGCATCCTCTCATCTCCCTCAACAAAACCCCTCACTTAATTTTCGAAAAAATTTGCAATTCGGGGGTCATTAGAGGCGCGCAATTTTCGGATTATTGGGGCATTTTTTGACTAATTGTGGGCTCTTTGGGTGTTTTTTCTACTTTACTTCCATTTCATCTTCATCTATTAAGGTATAAATCCCACTTTGAGCAAGTTTTGACAAGTTTATTTTGGGTTTTTCATGGTATTCATATTCTAGGGTTCCATAGTTACGAATTTTAGTATGTTTTTCTTTAATTTTATGCTTGTGTGATGTTAATAATTGCTTGTTTAGTTGTTATTAATTTTCAATTTCAAGTTTATAGCTTAACAATTCATGCTCTTATTTTAGTTTGTGAACAATGCTTTGGTTAATGGTGATGATGATATTGTAGTCTTGTCATGCCAATTTTTTGCCTTAATTTGTGTTGATAATGTCATAAAGGATCATTTTTTTTTCCAAGAGTGTTGGTTTGTTATTGGGTGAAATATGTTGCTTTGATTTAATTTTTGAGGTTTGGAGTATTGCAATTGTTGCACTTTCGGTCTTATGAGGATGGTGGTTTTATTGGAAATTTGTTGGAAACCTTGGAAGTGTGTGGAAACCTTGGAAATTTGTTGAAAACTATTGGTCTTGGTGATTGTTGGTAGCTTCGTGGTTTTTGATTAGACTGATAAAATAGATGGGTCATGCCGAAATTTCCGCTTGACTTGTCTATTTGAGGACTTACTCACTACTTGAAGCTTGCCATGTTATGTTGTTTGGTTATGATCTTCACTATGGTTCTAATGCATCTCTTTTCGATTTTCAGGAACCATGAGCTCTCACAGAATTTCCAGGAAATCACAAAGGACTGAGTCCTCTACCTCGGCCTCGAAAGGCAAGCAACCCGCGGGCTCCAGTTCTTGAGACCCCGCACCACCAAACCGCCGCCAACAACAAGCCCGGTTTGAGAGAATACAAAAGCGGCCCATCCGCTCCACCATATTCTTTGACCGCAACACCTGCGATGAGTTAGGGATCACTGACCAAGTGGTCCATATGGCAGACAACATTGGCTGGGGTGCATGGCTTAGAATCACTATGCCAGGACCTGATGGCGTACCGATGGCCCCACCCACTTACCGGGAACTCACTCTGAAGTTCCTTTCTACCTTCCATTTCCGAGTTATTGTACGGAACCCTAGTAACCCGACAGCTCGATCTGGGGTGGTTAGCTTCACCATCTTCGGCACCCATTATGAGCTCCCTCTGAACATCTTCGGCACCCATTATCAGTTTAATGAACATTTCTTCTGGGACCCCGACAACATGGTTTCCGTGGCTCTTGAGCACAGCTGGTCCAACTATGAGGAGGCTTCATGGTGGCTCCGTATCACCGACGGCACTACCCCCTATGCCTCATCTACAAGAAAAGCCTCAGAAGTCCAGCATGCAGCTCTCCGATACTTCCTCCGCTTTGTTGTCTACTGCTTATTTTCCCGAGGGGAGCTGGGGCAGGTTTATCCAGACGAGCTCAGATTACTATGGTTAGCTACTGAGGGCTCCCACCTCCGAGGCCGAGACTATAACTACAGGTTCTTCCTTGCCCGCAGATTTGCTGAAATAGCTGAAGGTGCCACAAACACGGGGGTCATCTACTGTGGAGGCATGATCACTTGACTGGCTTACCAGTTGGGCCACCGGGAGAACTTTGAAGGGTTGCAACCTGTTGAAGAAAACCCGCTGATGGATATTCCCTCCCTACGGACTGCCGGGTTTTGCAGAACATACACTAGGGGTTGGCAGGAACGCTTAGTATGGAATGTCCGCGAACTATCTTGGTGCTACCTCCCCAATGCTTTCACCTCCACCTATTACCTTGATCACCTTGAGGGCGTGAACCCCTGAAGGATCCCCCCAGATCCTATCCCACTGGTTGAGAGGACGGATGCAGAGAAGAGGGCCCTTAGAATAGCCCAAGTAATGTAGCAGGCAGGGGGTGTCCCTCAGGAGGACATTCCTCACCACCCAGCTCCACCACTCCCACCTCCTCAGGGCGCTTTTGACATGACCCCACTGATGAACCGCCTAGATGAGATGCATGCCTACAACACTCAGCGGTTCGATCAGATCGACCAGCAGTTCGAGCACTACGGACATCGGTTCGACATGATAGATGATAGTGTCCGTGGCCTCCGAACCGACGTGGATCACCTACAGCGGGTCCAGTGGAGAGAGCACCTGCACCATGTCAACTCGGGCAACGTGCGGCCATTTCCCAACCATCCTAACTGGTCACCTGAGTATGATCCAAATGTGGACCCCACCTCCTATCCACTCCACCATTACTACTCTCAGTTTCCACCTTATGGCGGGCCCAGGCATCAGTAGGACGGTCTGCAGCTTCTCTTCCCCACCACGTTTTTATTGATTATGTATCCCGGGACGGGACAATGTTTGGCTCTGGGGGGTGATTAGTTACTCCTATATAGGTTGTAATTAGTTGTAATCAGTTTTCTTTTCACTTTTTCTTTTTGGAGTTGGTTTTGTTTTCTTTTCCCCTGCATATATGACATTTGGAGCGGGACTAGGACGTCTGATATTGGATTTACGGTTTTGGTTGATTTGCATTGGGTTAGATGTTCCTAAACTCCGCCATCCTTTTGCTTGTCCTTGTGTGTTTTGGGGATAGCTGTTTAGCCTTAGGATTTATTGCTTTGTAGTTTTGTAGTTTAGTTTTTACTGCTTTTGTAGGACTGTTACATGGTTTGTACCGTCCATTAAGGCCAGGAGTTTACATGTAACCAAAAAAACGTACTGCTTTCTTAGTTTAATGTAGTTCAGCTTTAGAAAGAGAATTCTTATTGTGATTGGCTAGTTGCTCGTCCCGGTTCTTGTTGATTTGACTTTTCATGTACCCATGTGCTTAAATTTTTGAAAACCTCATGATTCCTGTATTCGGATGAGTTTACTTGTGTGATTTGCCGGGCATGACTTAGTCTTAATTTGCTAGCATTTCTTATATTTGTCAACTCTGTCTAACCTTGCTTGGGTCTTGGACTTGAACTGTGTTAGCGAGAGGATTTGAGCCACTTTTAATCTTATAGGCTGCATTAAATTGTACTCTTTTCATGTGTGCTTAGTTCCTGGTGCATTTATGATCTTGGGTTTGCCATTGGACTTTAGTAACTTTTAATTGAGGTTTTGTTGCATATTGCGCATGATAAGAGGCATTCAATTGTTGTTAGAGCTTTCAGATACATTATTAGAATTTTCACGCTGAACACTTTTTCCCTTTGATCCTGTGTTTTTTTAAGCCTATATCCCTCACAAAATTTAACCGCATTACAACCCTTTTTGGCCTTGGTGTTTGATGACATGTTGTATGCCCAAGCTTGGCTTGGGGGAGTCACATTGTGGTTTGTTGTGGTTGTTGATTGTTGTGATGGTGTATTTGGAGGATTAGGTGAAATTGTGAATTTTTGATGTACAGGAGGTTCTATAAGTTTCACATTAAGGCTCTGCGTACCAATGACTGGAATTGTGTTTTAAAACACAATGTTTTGATTTATAAATGTGATTTGGAGTTCAGTTATGTACGTGTGATGGTTTGGTCTTAATGGCTAACTATTAAGAGTCGTGAAGCTAAAGTGAAATGAAAAAAAAAAAAAAGAGAAAAAAAAAAGCAATGAAATTGAAAGAAAGAAAAAAAAAAGGGATTTGAAAAAAGAAGAGAAGAAAAACAAGTTGAAATTGAAGTAGATGAATGAAAAGCTTGAATTTGGTTTATATTTGTGCTTTGAATGAAAATAAAGGTGTGGAGTGAATGAAAATTTAAAAAGTTTGGTTTGATTTGGTTGGAATTGGATGATGGGAGACATTGATATTATTGTATGATGTG
Source organism: Suaeda aralocaspica (assembly GCA_016808085.1). Taxonomy (NCBI): domain Eukaryota; kingdom Viridiplantae; phylum Streptophyta; class Magnoliopsida; order Caryophyllales; family Amaranthaceae; genus Suaeda; species Suaeda aralocaspica. Next base: position 63,585 of record PYUH01000390.1, read on the forward strand.
TTGGTGAGTCTCTGATGTTTTATATGCTTATACCCCGCATTTTCAGCCACATTATCCCAAATTTATCTTACCTTTCACTCTAACCTTACATTACAAGCTTATAAAGTCCTCTTTGATCTTCATGTGCATGCTTTGGTTGATTGTGGAAGAGCCCTTGGAAGGTCATAGAGTATTAATTGCATTGCGTCGCGTTGGATTGAGTGTATACCCTTTAAACACGTGCATGAGGTGTGAGATGTGGATTTGGGTTCCTCAAAACTTGCATTTAAACACTATTGCATTTGCATTCCATTTCCTTATGGTTGGGTGGTGAGGGTGAGCTACATTGTTAGATGCTCAATTGTGTGGAGTGAAAACCCGTGAGCTATTCTAGTCATCGATCCATTAAACTTGCTTGGTTGTCTTTGTTTGACTTTTGCTTAGGAATGTGCAGCATTTGACTTGCTTTGATCTTAGTAAACTCGGAAGGATCCTTGAGTTGTGATGCATATGTTTTTATGGGGTGAAAGTCATTTCGTTATCTTTGCTCGGGACGAGTGTAGGGGCCCCGGATTTTAGGGTCCCAAAATTTTTTGTCCACCTTTCCCAAACCGTCCATAGGTCAAGTTAGACCTAAAAAATTGGCTTAAGAAAAGGTGAAATGGACTTTTTTAGAAGTATTTTGCAAAAAAACAGGAGCGCAAGAATTTCAGTCGCGCTAGCGTGGTAGCGTGACTGAGTTTGTCACGCTGACTGTGCAGCGCTACAAAGCTTGTCACGCTGCAGGTGCAGCGCGGCAGACTTTGTGACGCTGCGACGTTAGCGTGACAAAGTCTGTCGCGCTACGCTATTTTTGTGTTTTTTTTTTTTCTTTTTTTTTTCGAGTGAGATAATAATATACGAATACGGACGATGCTAGTAAGAAGTCGCCAATGAGTTTTAGGAACTAAACTCATAAACCGTGTATTTAGATTCGATACGAATGGGACTCGAATAAGGGACGTTTGTCTAAATTGCACATAAATCCTCTCCGATCCCATGGGGATGACTCCAAGTTGTGCTCGAGCGAACCAAAGATTGGAATCGGGGGCTAAGGTACTTACATGACGGAGTGCANGGGGGCGAAGGTACTAACATGACGGAGTGCGTCGGGTTAGCCCATAGGCGGCCATTACTAGTTTCCTCTTAACCATACAGAAATTACATTTAGAATCACACAAAAATATCAATTACAAAATTCACAAAAAAAAAGCATTAAATTGTTAGTGAATCACAAAAAAAACTAATTAATTTAACTCAAACCGTCATTAAAATCAATTTAAGGAGCCTAACATGATTAGATTTGTCCGAAAGAATTATCTTGATTAAGCGTTGCAAACAATCAATTTTAAGTCCTTTAACAATAATAACGTGATAAAGCAGTAAATAAATAGTGAAACAACAACTTAAAAGTCCATAAACATGATTTTTAGGGCTCTCAGGAAACGTACCACTTCTCCTTTGAAGATTGTCTTCGTCGAGTATTAATTTGGGCGGAGTTTCGAATTATTGTTTCGATATTATTAAAATTTGTAGCCACTTTTTAGTAAAATAAATAGCAAATAAAATAATAAATAATTATAATAAAAAAAGGTAGTTAAAAGCAATAATCGGATTGTTTAAGTATGAGGAAGAAAGTGAGTTCAAAAAAAATGTGTTAGAAATGAAGGAAATGAGGGTTTTTATAACAGCGTGGGAACCCTAATCGCGCTGGGCTGCCAGCGTGGTACGCCGAATCGCGCTGGCCCAGCAGCGCAGGGAACCCTACAACGCTACTAGGGTAGTGTTGTTAGCTTAGTCACGCTGAGCTCTCAGCGTGACTAAATTAACTGCGCTACGTTTTTGAAACATTTTTTTTAATTTATTATTATTATTATTATTATTATTATTATTTTATTTTACTCATTTATTTAAAATAGTAAAAGAGGCATTTGGATAAAAAGGTCCGTGAAATAAGAATGAGATTTATTTTTAAGCCCAAATATACTCGATTATCCAATCTTCTAGAGAAATGAGTTTTTTAATCATCATAAAGTCCTGCCGCAGGACAGGGGGACTAAATTAGGTGTTTATAGTTAGCCCCCACTTTGATTGAGTCTGAGTAAGACGACAATCAAAGTGNTCGTTTTAGAGGAGAAAAAAGGGTATTTATAAGGAAAATGTGTAGCGCGACAGGTTTTATCACGCTGGCCAGATAGCGTTACAAGTTTAATAACGCTGACCAGCCAGCGTGACACAAGCTGTCACGCTACGCAGCTAGCGCTGGTTTACTTGTCACGCTGCTGCGTCAGCGCGACTTGCTGAGTCGCGCTACGCTAAAATTCGGTTTTTTTTTTTAATCAAATATTGAGCTTATATAAAATTAAGTCCAATAATCTAGAGAAGTGGGTTTTATTGTTCATCATGGAGTCTTACCACGGGACCGGGGACTAAATTAGATGTCTACAGTTAGCCCCCACTTTGATTGAGTCTGATTAAGACGAAAATCAAAGCATGCTCGAATCACTTTTCGAGACTTCCATATTCGGAACCGAGGGCTCCTTATTAACCAATGGGTGTATCAAGATTTTAGAAAGCAATGGTTCCAGAACATAAAAAACCTTTTTGTTTTCGAAATTTGGAATAGTTATTTTCTAATTAATCGACTTTCTTACTTTGAAATCGAAATATAGAAAATGAGTTTTAATAAATTCGTTTATTTGTTAAAACATTGTAAATTCAATTTTATAAGCAAAAGTAATATATTAGTCTATTTATTACTAATCTAGGAAGTTCGCTTATTTAAAAAAATATCTGAACACAAAAGGGTAATAAATTCGCTTATTTATTACTATTTTAGTAAATTCGTTTATTTACTAAGAATATTTGAAGAAAAGGTAATAAATTTGCTTATTTATTACTATTTTAGTAAATTCACTTATTTACCAAAGAAGTGTTTGAAAAAAAGGTAATAAATTCGCTTATTTATTACTATTTTAGTAAATTCGCTTATTTACTAAAGAGGTGTTTGAAGAAAAGATAATAAATTCGCTTATTTATTACTATTTTTGTAAATTCGCTTATTTACTAAAAAAGTGTTTGAAGAAAATGTAATAAATTCGCTTATTTATTACTATTTTTAGTAAATTCGATTATTTACTAGAATTGTTGACAAAGTGTAATAAATTCGCTCATTTATTAGTTTTTTGAGTAAACTCGCTTATTTACTGAAATTATTGAAAAATGTAATAAATTCGCTTATTTATTACTATTTTTAGTAAATTCGCTTATATACTAAGAATATTTGAAGAAAAGGTAATAAATTCGCCCATTTATTACGTTTTGAGTAAATTCGCTTATTTACAGAAACTATTGAAAAAAATGTAATAAATTCGCTCATTTATTACTATTTTGAGTAAATTCGTTTATTTGTCGAAATTATTGAAAAAGTTTAATAAATTCGCTCATTATTACTTTGTTGGAGTAAATTCTCCTATTTACTAGAATTGTTGACAAAAGCTAATGATGTTGTCATAAAATCTCAAACCTTAACTCAATGTATTTTTCCTTTTGAGTATTTTGGATAAAGGAGTGAGAAAAGGGATTAACATCAAAAACAAAGTCAAAGCATTTGAAAATACAACAAAGCACAGTCAAGAGCGCTAGCCTTGTAGCGTCACAAAGCCAACCATGCGGATGCGTCAACGTGACAGTAGAAACAACACTAAGACCTTCAGCGCGGTTGCTGCTATCACGCTCCCAAGTGAGCATTTCTTCATTTGGTGTGTTTGAAAGGTTGCTCAAATTATAAAAGTTGATGTTGAATTGATAATACATGGTAGTGTTGTGTAGGGACATTGGCGTGGTTTCATTGCTGGGCTTGAGTGATGGCGCTGTAGAATTAGTCGCGCTACATGTTGTAGCGTGGTAGAGTTAGTCGCGCTACTGAGGCAGCGTGTTTGGGTTTGTGACACTAAGGTGTAAGCGTAGCACATTGTCTTGTGCTACTCTACTTTTTCCTTTAAGTGCTTCTTCTTTTGTAATGTAAGTGCTTCTATCTCAAACATTCTTTAATTAAGATAATTTTGAGAAATATGAGATGAATTTGTGCTTACATGTTGATTTAGAGAATTATTTGTTATAACTTATTTAAATGTAGTCATACAAATGTTCAAGCATATGAAAAAAAAGTTTGTTTTATAACAGGTTATTGAAGAATGCTCCAAGCATTGTAAGAGTAGTATGCTTTTATTTTATTAAACAAAAGTGCTTTGGCAAATGATTCTCTAAATGATGTTATAGAATGAAGTATAATGCTCCATGAACTATTGAGAAGTGCTCTTGATTAGTTTATCATAAGAGTAATGGGCTCTTAATTAATAATCATAAAGTGAAAATGCTCTTGATTAATTTATTTTAATTATAGGAGTAATGAGCTCTTAATTTATAACCAAAAATGAAAAAGCTCTTAATATTTATGATGCAATGTGCTCCAAGAATAAGAAATCGATTATCCCATCATTTGGTATGGTAAAAGTAAAAATGCTCTTAATTTTACCTCAAATAACATAGCGCAAGAAAATTAGTTGCGCTGCTGCTGTAGCGTGACAAACTTTGTTTACATTAGGCCTTTTTTCATCATTTTGTATGCCAATAATATGTAGCAACCCTTGCAATTTCACATTATAATGATTGCACTTACAAGAATGTGTCCATTCAGTATGTGTTAATAGATAAAATGTTGAAAAGAAAAAAAACAAAGTGGGTTCTTATTGAACCATAACGGACTCTAAAATAACTTAAAACCCTTTTAGTTGGGGTTAATTATGATTTAAATGTGCATGAGTAATTTTAAATAAATACTACATATTCATCAAAACTATTCAAATACATGACTTTTTAGCGCAAAAAGTTCTAGCGCTAGCTTTTAGCGTTACAAAAGAAATATCCGCCTAGTCAGGTGCGTATGAACTTGTGATGCTAACAGTGTAGCGCAATTAGAAGAGTTGCGCTGTTTGTGTAGGGTTGTAGAGTTAGTTACGCTGCAAGTTTCTATTGATTTTTGCTAAGTTATCATTAAATTTGTATTTAATGGGTTTGGATTCATGTCCATGTTGCCCATATATACGTTATTTAGGCCTAAATGGGCCTATTATTAGACTGAACTTTTGAAAGATTGGTGATGATGTTATTTGTATGTGAGTCATTAAAAACATCGATCAAAATCGTGCATTGTCAAGCAATTAGTAATTTTCAGATTATCATTATTGGATCCTTACAAAGAGATAATGAGGGAAAACAAAAAAAAGATAGAAGAAAAATAGAAGAAAAAAGAAACGAGACTCAACAATTAGAGTTATAACAATCAAGGTTAATTGATGGGAAGCTCATAGGAAAAATAAAAAATTAATAAAAAATATAAATATCATAATTAACCTTGATGGATTTTTTTTTTGAGTTTTTAAAAAAAAAAAATTATTTTAAGTGTTTGATTTTTTGAAAATAATACAAGGGAAAGTGAGCTAGTTAGATTTATTAGAAATTTGGAATTAAACTAATAAAATTCTAAATGAAAGGAATTAATTAGTAAATTTCCAAAAGATTCGAATTATATTAAAAATCTCAAAAAGTTAAAGTATTTTTGAAATCGTCAATATTATTTGAATTTTCTAATAAATGTTAAGTGTATAAGTTAGTTTCTATTTAATCAAAGATTCTATTAATCAAATCCTAAGAAGATCAAGGATTTGATTAATAATATCTTTTGCAATATTTTATTAACTAAATCAAATATATTGGTGCATAAAAATTTTCCAAGCAATCAAATGATATCAAAGAATATAATTTAAAATTATGGAAAATATTTTACGTAATCAATTAATTTAGGTAGCTAATAATATATTGTGATTAAAATTGATTTGAAAACCTCAGAAAATCTACATATGCACAAAATACAAAAAGCAAAACAAGTAACTTTATAAAACAAAAGGGAAGCAAATAATTACTAAATAATGTAGACAAATTACGGTCAGTCATGGTCAGTCAAAAGGGTCCTACATCTAAGGAGTGTGCTCCAACACTTTGCGGTATAACAACCGTTAGATATGAAGTTTCTCCCATCTAAGTACCATCAGCGGCTTAGAAATTGATGTAGTTGGCATAAGGTTCTATCTTGCTCGGTTGCTTAGAGACCATGGGCCCCACCAAGTCAATAGTTCCTCCCCGAAATGTAGAAGTATCACGATAATCCTAAGGCATGTTTCAAGCACATGGAGGCCAAGTGTATGTTACATGTGTGCAATATGACTCAAAAAATGCAAATGTTCTAAATATAATAAGTGTATGATTAAGAGAAAATTTTCAAGTCTCCANATTTGAGAGAAAATTTTCAAGTCTCACCCTCTTTTAGTCCCTAGTGAAGTCGCCACTGTAGGGGCCCCAGATTTTAGGGTCCCAAATTTTTTTGGTCACCTTTCCCAAACCGTCCATAGGTCAAGTTAGACCTAAAAAATTGGCTTAAGAAAAGGTGAAATGGACTTTTTTAGAAGTATTTTGCAAAAAAAACAGGAGCACAAGAATTTCAGTCGTGCTAGCATGGTAGCGCGACAGAGTTTGTCACGCTGACTATGCAGCGCTACAAAGCTTGTCACGCTGCAGGTGCAGCGCGGCAAACTTTGTGATGCTGCGACGTTAGCGTGACAAAGTCTATCGCGCTACGCTATTTTTGTGTTTCTTTTTTGCTTTTTTTTTTCGAGTGAGATAATAATATACGAATACGGACGATGCTAGTAAGAAGTCGCCAATGAGTTTTAGGAACTAAACTCATAAACCGTGTATTTAGATACGAATGGGACTCGAATAAGGGACGTTTGTCTAAATTGCACAGAAATCCTCTCCGATCCCATGGGGATGACTCCAAGTTGTGGTCGAGTGAACCAAAGATTGGACTCGGGGGCGAAGGTACTAACATGATGGAGTGCGTCCGGTTAGCCCATAGGCGGCCATTACTAGTTTCCTCTTAACCATACAGAAATTACATTTAGAATCACACAAAAATATCAATTACAAAATTCACAAAAAAAAGCATTAAATTGTTAGTGAATCACAAAAAAAAACTAATTAATTTAACTCAAACCGTTATTAAAATCAATTTAAGGAGCCTAACATGATTAGATTTGTCCGAAAGAATTATCTTGATTAAGCGTTGTAAACAATCAATTTTAAGTCCTTTAACAATAATAACGTGATAAAGCAGTAAATAAATAGTGAAACAACAACTTAATAGTCCATAAACATGATCTTTAGGGCTCTCAGGAAACGTACCACTTCTCCTTTGAAGATTGTCTTCGTCGAGTATTAATTTGGGCGGAGTTTCGAATTATTGTTTCGATATTATTAAAATTTGTAGCCACTTTTTAGTAAAATAAATAGCAAATAAAATAATAAATAATTATAATAAAAAAAGGTTGTTAAAAACAATAATCGGATTATTTAAGTATGAGGATGAAAGTGAGTTATAAAAAAAAAATGTGTGTAGAAATATAGAAATCAGGGTTCTTTTGAGAACGAGTGCGTGTAACCACTTAATCTGGCTTGGGCTGCCGGTGGTTGGTTTACCGATAATGCGCTGTGGCCAGCCAGCCAGCAGGAACCCCTACAACGCTACTAGGGGTACGCGCTGTAGCTTAGTACGTGAGCTGTCAGCGTGACAAATTAACGCAACACGTTTGAAAATTTTTTTTTAAGTGTACTATTATTATTATTATTATTATTATTATTATTATTATTATTATTATTATTTTATTTTACTCTTTTATTTAAAATAGTAAAAGAGGCATTTGGATAAAAAGGTCCGTGAAATAAGAATGAGATTTATTTTCAAGCCCAAGTATACTCGATTATCCAATCTTCTAGAGAAATGAGTTTTTTAATCATCATAGAGTCCTGCCGCGGGACAGGGGGACTAAATTAGGTGTCTACAACGAGTAAAGGCTTGGCTTGGGGGAATTTAATATGTGCGGTTTTTATTGTGTTTTTCCCTTGTTTCGGGCCAATTTTGTGCCTAATAGTTGTGATGCTGGCTGGAGTTTAACTCATTTGCTGTTCTTTAGCTAATTTGAAGTGTTTCGCCAAGTTTGATTGATTTCCGGCAATTTTAGAGCTTTTTAGTTTGATTTTATCATTTGCGGTTGTTATGCTCGGTTTTGGTGTGTTTTGTAATTTCAGGAGCACGGAAACCGAGGTTTGGAACGAAGCTGGGAAGCTTGGACGGAACAAGAATGATATATGCATGGGAATGCGTGCCAAAAAGTTATGGAAACAAGTCATGAAGAAACTATGAAGAAATAAGAAGAAAAGAAAGAAAATAAGCTTCCGAGGACTCAATGCGCCCGCATGAAATTACCATGCGCCCGCATTTAAAGAGAAAAGCAGCTGAATTAGGCTTCTGGGAGGTTGATGCGGGCGCACAAAACTCCTATGCGCCCGCATCAGCGTTTTTCCAGAATTTGTTTTTCTTTTTATTTTTCTTCGTACTTTGACTTTGTAAGCCCAATTTTGGGTATTAAGGACACGACTCTCAAGGCAAAAGAACCTTATGCCTTTCATAATTTAGAATTACTCTTTTAGGTTTTATTTTAAGCACTTTTTTTTCTCTCTCAAAATTAATTTGGGAATTAGGGTTTTGTTCTCAACAATCAAATTTCAATTCAATTCAAGTTCTTCAATTTGTTCTTCAATTTGGTAATTCTTTTGCTTTTATTCTTTTTTATTTAGTTTAATTTATGCTTTTTAGTTTCATTAGTTTAATTAATTTAGTTTAATTGTTGATGTTAATTAGTTTAATTATTAATTACTTCATGAATATAATTATGAATTCTATAATTATGTTTGCTTTGTTTTTCATGTTCATGAGTGAGTAGTCAATTTTCTAAGGTTAGGGAAACCTTGACTAATTAATGGACTAATTAACTTAGATTGTTTCAATTCCGCAATCAGTAGTCTAATTCCTATTATTGGCTTTTTCGTTTACAATTAAATTGTGCGCAGATTTAGTTGTAATTTTGGTAATTGTTGAATTTGATGCCGAGAGGTAAAAATACCACAATAAGACCACTGAATAATAGGCGGAATTAGTCTAGGCATGAGCGAGAGCCGCTAGATGAGTTTCGAGGGAGTCTAAATTCGAGAGAATTAGTGAGCCCTAATTTGTTGATAATTGTGAGATCGAGCGATCTTTGTTAGTGAAACCATTAGTTATTCTTGGTGACCCGAATGACCCTAGGCTTAATTTATAGTTCTAATCTTCGTCAATTCCCGTAATTAATTAGCAGTCAATCAGTAGTCAGTTAGTTAGTCAACATTTCTCAACCAAGGCCCTTTGTACGGTTTAAGCTTTTTAGAATTAATAGAGTTTAATTGCTTCCCTGAGGGTTCGATCCTTACTTCCCTAGCTACATTAGTTAGTGTTGTTTGGTTTATTTTTGATAGGTGTGCGATAGCATCATCAGAGATAGTTGGTGGCATAATGAAGTTGTTTCAACTTAAGCCATGGCCATTGTTCAGCTTATGGTTTAAGAATGAAAAAGGTGCTGTCAGTGTGATTGAAACTAAAGCAGATGTTGATGGCTTAGTTAAGTCTAGGGACAAAGATGGATTAGTTGATGTTTATGCAATAGAAGAATCATCAGGTGTTAGTTCATCTGTCAACATGGAATGTAATGCCACAACAAGAAAGGGCAAAGCTGCTGATTTCAGTTGCAAACAGAAGGCTTATGGGCCTGTGAAAAAAGAAAAAGGAAGTGGAAATTTAGGAGTTGGGCCTAGTAATGCTGGTAGTAGTAGGCCCATTAGGAGGAGCCCAAGAATGCATGGCTCATCACAAGCAGAAGTGAATAACCCAGCTGTGGTTATTTGTGGGAGAACTTGGACTGAACCCAAACAACACAAAACAGTGAGTACAAGAAAGCTACCATTTAATGAGCCTCATACAACACCAAACAAGGAGCAACAATCTGAAGTACCTATTGAAGCTTCATGTATACCTAATCACCCAAATACAGCAGAAACAACATCTCAGGTGAAGGAACCATTGGTGAAACCAAGTGCAACACCAAGAAGAAAGCATGTTGCAAAGAAGCCTAGGTCTGCGAAGAAGCTACCTATTCACTCAACAAAAAAAAAGAAAAATCAACAGAAAATCAACACAGTGTGAAAGGAAAAGTGGAAGGAAAAAGGGAAGCAGAACTAGATCAAGCAACAAAACTGTCTATTTGAATGAGTTTGATTCTGGAGCTGAAGGTGGTGAATCAACTGAATCAGAATGGTCTGATCTTGATGTAGACTTTGAGATAGGAGAGGAGGACAAGACATCAAATAATAAGGAGGAGAGACAAGGTAATTTAGGAGCTGGGGACAACAACCTAGTTGAGAATGAAAATGAATAGGTGCCTGATGAAGAGGAACATGAAGATATTGAAAACACTGAGCTTGAGTTGGATGATGAGGAACTTGGAAGCCTTAAAGGATCAGATGATGAGCTTGATAACACACCTGAATTCAACCTTGAGGTAGACTTTTCTCATAAGTTTGAATTAGTTGAAGGTCTTAAATTTCCAGATGTGTATGTTCTTAGAAAGGCTATTAGGTATCACTCAATAAACAACTCTTATGACTATTATTACTTGCACAATGGTAAATCTAGGGTAACTGTTCACTGTAGATTTAGATGCAATTGTCCTTGGGACAAGCAGCATGGTAAAATAGTTAAATGCACATGTTCTGACCCCTACAAGTGCTCCTTCAAAATTTATGCTACAAAAGTGAGAATGCAAGATAAATTTCAAATTAGGAGTCTTAGGTTGAAACACACATGTGGATTTCACCATTCAAGCACTAAGGTGAATTCAGAATACTTAGCTGAGAGATACCTGCAAATGTGGAGGACTGAGCCTCATTTGAAACTTAGCTCATTTAGGGAAAGAGTGTTTGCAGACATTGGAGTGCATATTGGGTATTATAAAGCATGGTTTGCTAGAGATAGAGCAAAGTTAACATTGTATGGTGATGCAGCAGACCAATATGCAAAGGTTTTTGACTATGCACATGCTTTGTTGAAGTACAACCCTGACTCAACTGCAATTGTTACTATTGAAGGGGTGGAGTCTGGTTTACCTCACTTTCAGAGGTTGTATGTGTGTCTTAAAGCTTTGAAGACAGGCTTTATGAGGGGTTGTAGGCCCCTAATTGGAATAGATGGGTGTCATCTGAAGGGAGCATGGCCAGGTGTAATTTTAACTGCTGTGAGTAAAGATGGAAACAACTGCATTTTTCCTCTTGCTTGGGCAGTTGTTGAGGTAGAGAACAGCTACACATGGAAATGGTTCTTGACACTATTAGCTGAGGACATTGAAACAGATTTTGGTGATGGACTAACAGTGATCAGTGATAAGCAGAAGGTTAGAACATTCATTCATTTATAGTGCAAACATATGCAAACCTATGAAACACTAATAATGTGTACTTACATAACTGCTTATTTTTTTGTATGTGTAGGGTTTGTGTGAAGCTGTAGCAACTGTGCTACCAAAAGTAGAAGTTAGATATTGTTGTAGGCATATATGGGCTAACTTCAAAAAAACAATTCAGTGGACAAATCTTCAAGAATCATTTCCGGGCAGCATGCAGGGCAGGAACTAAGGTGAACTGTTGTGCCCTTGTTTTCCATCTCCTTGAGCTGTTTGTGTTTCATTTGTTTACCTTGGCTAATTTCCATCCCTTTTCTTGATGCACGGGCTGACTTTGATGCACACATGGCCAAGATAAAAGCCTTGAAAGGTGATGCCTTCACTTATCTTGATAACATTCCTACAAAATTTTGGTGTAGGCATGCATTTGGTGAAATTAGCAAGTCTAATATACTGCTTAATAATATATGTGAGACCTTTAATGCTGTTATTAGAGAAGCTAGGGATAAACCTATAATAGACTGTCTTGAATGGATTAGAAGATATGTAATGAAAAGAAACACTGAGAAATTTAATGATATTGAGAGGTGGGAGGGTAGATTTACACCCTACATAGGTAAATTCTTGACTTGGGTGAGGGAAGTGACCAAAAGATGTGATGCACAGCCTAGTAGGTTGGATGAGTGGGAGGTTGACACTGAAAAGGATAGGTATGTAGTCAACCTAAGAAATTATACTGGCACTTGTTACCATTGGAAGCTCACTGGAATCCCTTGCATTCATGCATATGCTTGCATTGTTAAAAAGAGAATGAAACCAGTAGAGTTTGTGCATGAATATTACACAAAGGACAAGTGCATTGAGGCTTATACCCCATACGTTAGACCTATGCCTGGTAAGAATCATTGGGAAAGGGCAACACAGTGTCAACCATTACCACCAATTATAAGGAACATGCCTGGTAGACCTAGCTTGAAGAAAAGAAAGAAAGAGGATGGTGAAGCACAAGAAAAGGCTGCTAAACAAGGAAAAAGGATTAACTTGTGCTCCAAATGCAAACAACAATGTCACAACAAAAAAAATTGCAAAAACCCTGCAGCAACAAAAGAAGCGAAGCAAGGTGGAAGGCCAACTATTGTTAATGATGAGTGGGTTAACAATGAAAGGAAAAAGAAGGCAGCAAGAACTTGTAGGGAGGTATGCTGTTATGGATTTGTTACTCAACTATCTTTTGTATCAAATTATATACAACTTGCTTACATAATTGCAAATTGATGTTCACTGTTTTGTACTTGAAACAGATATCTGCTCCTCAACCTAGCACTGCTGTCCACCAACAACAACCAACTGATTCAGCATGGAAATTCACTGCATCTGCTCCACCTCAGCTAAGCCAGACAGATAGCTGTCAACCTTCTGTTTCTCAGGCTACAAGAAGCAAGGGTCCACTTAAGCAACAACAACCAACTGCAAAACCTCCAAGAACAAAGCTACAAATAACATCCAAAACTAAGAGAACAGCAAAAATCCATAGACTATTGTGGCACTTTGTATTGTTAATGGTTCATTGTTAGTCTTTATGTTGAACAATTTCTGTTTTGAATGTATTAAAGTAGTAAAACTTGTGTTTAGCAAGTATTTTGAGTAACACTTGAATGTTACTGAACTTGTATGCTCTTGATTGACAATAACCAGAATCTATATAAGTGAACTATCTTTATTATTCATTGCTTAAATTTGAAGTACATACACCCACTAACATTACATCATACATGACTACAAATCCTTCTCTAGCATAAGACAAAAAAAAATTAAAAAAATGTAGAAGGGTGAGGTCTACATTTTAAATAAATGCAAACGAAAGCAAAAACAAACAACAACAATGGCCAAATGCAAACCAATAGTCAAAATACTCCATCCCCTGTTGCCATTAGCAGCCATGATCTTCAATTTCTTCACCAGCTTTTCATTGTCCTTCACCAACTTTGCATTTCCATCCTGAAACCTACACACTTCTCCCCTTAAAAAATCAGCTTCTTGTTTAGCAAGTTTTTTTTCAAGCATTAACTCATTTGCAACAACCCTCTGCCATTCCAACTTCCCCTCATCAACCCACCTAAAAAACCCACTGCCATTCCTACCAGTGTATGCATCAGAGAACTTGCAACACAAGAACCTCCTTCCAGGATTATCACTTGTCCAAGAAGTTAACATCTTTGAAGGGATTCCACAGTTGCACCTATCCATCCTAAAATTCGACTTATGTACAAGAACAAACAACAAAAAACTAAATCAAAACCCTAATTTCAGAAACACAAAAATCAATTTTAGAAATTTTGAATTTTATTGAGAGAATTTTTGGAAGATATGGTGGGTGAAATTTAGCCGTTGCAACTGATAGAAAGGGAGAATCAATTGAGATTTAATTTGATATTTATAGGGAGGGAAAGCTCAAAGAAGGGACCCACTAACGTCTTTCTTGGACGGAAAACGTTAGTTGGTAGCACTACAAGATAACAGCTATTTTGCGACGGACAAATTCCGTCGCAAACTTAGCACTTTCCGTCGCAAAATCCAATTTGCGACGGAATTCCGTCGCAAAACGTCCGTCGCTAAATATTTTGTTGCAAATTTCTAAATTTGTGACGGAATTTCCGTCGCAAAAAAGTTGCGACGGAACTATTGAAATTTGCGACGGAAATTCCGTCGCAAATTTGCAACTGATACCAGTAGAAAAACAGTTTATTAGTATCGTTTTTTATGACCTATTTGTATCGTTCTTGTAAAACGATACAAATAGACAGTCTATTAGTATCGTTTTTTTTACAAAAACGATACTAATAGTGGTTTTTTAAATATAAAAAAATAGCTATTAGTATCGTTTTTCTTACAAAAACGATACTAATAGTGGTTTTTTAAATATAAAAAAAAATAGCTGTTAGTATCGTTTGTTTTTAAAAAACGATACTAATAGCGATTTTTGAAAAGAAAAAAAAATTATTATAACAAATACTATATTAAATTTTGCGACGGATAAAAAAGATGGATGAACATTCATGTTACAGATAAATTTAAGAAATATTCATCCTTTTACCATTATGCAACATTAAACTGAGGTTTTCGCAATTTCATTACAAAGAATGCAGCTAGAAGAACAAAAACTATAAGAACTGCAAACAAGAAGAAAACCGTAACAGAATCGCTCTCGACAAAATGGGTGTCATGGTGTACCGTGATGTTTTCAAGGGGCTCCATGATTGTCTGGGAAACGAAGGCTCCAAGTCTCCAATCAACAAGAGTGCTTCCTGCTGCAAACTCAACTCTATATAACCAGTATATGAAAAATAAAATTATGTCAGCTAGCAAATTATTTGAAGAAACACCAGTGCATCACTTTGGAGCCCCCCTTTCAAGAGAGTCGACTACACTTCTCAAAAATAAAGGTTAATAATTATATATGACAAAATCATGCTTTTTTTAGGTTATACAAAGCTCTTAAGTTTAACAATTCCTCGCAAATGCAAATTCAACCCACTACCCACTGATACAAATATCAAAAGCCTCGTCATCCTTTCATCATGATCAGCAGAGAATGCAAGTATAGATTATAATTTCTATAAGTCACAGAAATGAAAGTAGTACCTCTTCTCATCGAATGGAATGCCAAAAACTGTTGTGTAAAAAAATAGTAAGAAAACTCAAATAGGCTAAGAGGCAATCATCTCAAACTAAACCAACTTATGCAGGGTAGAAAACACAACTACAACGAATGATACATGGATTGACTAAGATCTTTTGACAAATTACATCCACATGTTTTCAATTTATTGATAGAAAAACAACATTCAGAAGAGTGTAGTGTCTTGTGTAACATGTATATAGCTTTTCAGAACAAAGGAAACATATTAGCTAATAAGCAAACTTAGAACAGAGAACAGAAAAGCGTCATTTAGCTGTTGAAAGTTAAAACAATCTTAAAGTAATCAAATATGCCAAATAAAAGTAGAATAGGAGGGTTCTACAGCCTATGTTAGAAAGAAGTAAAGAGGATAATTTGCAATGCCGCCTTTCAATAGCTAAGATATTCACATCCATATTATAGTTATGTTTCCTTAAATTACATTCATCAAGTAACAGAAAAGGCTAAATCCTAAAGGTAGGCACCATTTAAATACGAACCAACAAAATTGTAGGCACAAGCAAACAGCTACGAAACATTTAATTGTATTTCTGTTAGGGGTTTTGCAATTTGCATTTCATTAGAAGAATAGAGACCAAAGCAACTCAAAATAGGCCTGATCACAACTTACAGAACTAAACATACTTATCAAGGTATTTTCTTGCAAGTTCAATAATGCAGACGACCATATCTTCCCTTGTGCCCTGCCTAAGAAGTTTGCCAGTACTTCCGTCTTGACAAGGCAAAGGTGGAATACGGTTGCTCCCTCTTTTGTCATCCCATCATCAACATTCCCAGGGATGATAATTCCCAGGGTGCAATAAGAAAAGCAAAGTATTTCAGATTAAAGAGAGGTACTCAGTTAGTATCATAACAAACCAAGCTGTGGGACAAAAAATCAGAAGGCATAATCATAAGCATGAAAAGCTTTGGAATTTTACCTCTGGGGTAAGAATAATCAAGCGAATTAAGAATGTCGCCAAGACTTAAACAAATGAGCACCAGCACCACTGCACATAGAGAAAAATGTATATAAGATAAATATCAAGATCCAAAATGACATACTACACCAATATAAATCATAAGATAACTAAAAGCAGCATACGTATAGCTATAGTCGCTACCAATTTACAAACTGCAATTGGGATAAGATAGAATTCAAAGTCAGTGAAACACCAGAAACAGTAGAATACACTGGAATAATTCAAATAAACCTAACAATCCCCTATACATACATAAAGTATAAGATCAAAACAAAGATGTCAGGCCCCATGACAAGATCCAGATACACACCATAGTAGTCCCATGCATATAAAGCAATTTTATGGTTGGCAGCATCGAAAAAACAAAAAAATAACTACACACATTACCATTAGTTTAACACTGATACACCTATAGAGGAATCAAGCACTCATGGAATCACAGCTGAGTACATATATCAAGCCAAAAGGCATTGGAGTGAGCTTCGCGTTTATAATAGTTAAATTCAATGGCCTCCAACAATGCAGTCAAAAAAAAATCATTCTCTAAACATGTGGAACCTATTCAATGCCAAACTGTTGTGTAACAATTAATGGTTTCAAAAAACTCTTGAAAGACCTAAACGTAGGAACCTCTTCTAACAGAGGTTGAGATTATAGCTTCACCAAACACTTTTCATCTATGTGCCTCACACTTTTCATACAAACCATAAAGCAAAACGATTGTTAAACCAACCACTACAAAATAAAAATAATTAGTTATAGACATGAAGTTTGGAACAATCTAGTGATCATAAAAGTTGGAAAGAACAATAAACCTTAATCATCAAGCTCCATAGCTTGTTGCGCTTTCGCTTTGACAACGCTGACAACTTCAATTTCGTCTTCACTTCTTCCATTTGAAATTGAGTTGTCTTCTTCTTCTTCTTATCACTTCCATCAACCTTCAACCATCAAATTCCAAACTCCTATAAACAATTAATCAAACAAACTTAGTATATAATAATCAAATTAAACTTATGAAATTAAAAAAAAAAAAATTAATTTGTACAGTTGAATTCACAAGACATTCAATCATTCCAACATTTGAATTAGAAATTCGAGATTTCGAATTTAAATTACCTTCATTTTGCTCTTATTCGCTTGAAGCTTTTTCGCTTGTCTCTCTTTCTCCTCTTAGGTTAAAAATTGGACATTAATTTAAAAATTGACAAAATTCATAATTCAAACAACAATCAAATTAGGTTAAATGAAAAAAGAAATTGAGATTTGAGACAGAAGAAGGAATACTTCGACATTTTTCTAATGTGATTTTTTGGCTTCGAATTTCAGTTTTCTTCAAGTTTAACACTTCGAAGTTTCGAATGGGGTTTCAAGGCGGTGTTTTGGGGGTTAACAGCAATGATTTGGGGGTGGCGAACCGACGACGAAGAAGAAGAAGAAGGAGAATGGCGAAGAACAACAAGACGGAGGGTTTTTGGGTTAGGTTAGTTTGTGGGAGAAGGGAGAATGGCGAACAAGAAGAAGAAGTGTTGGTTTTTTTTGGCGACAAAATAAAACAAGGGTTTGTCGATTTTTTGCGAGGGAATAATTCCGTCGCAAAAATAAAATTCCGTCGCAAAAAGTATTTAGTCATCTGATTTGGTTTGTCACTTTTTTGCGACGGCTATTTCCGTCGCAAACAAGGGAATTTCCGTCGCAATTTTGCGACGGAATTGAATCCGTCGCAAACTCTATATTTGCGACGGAATTTACTTCCGTCGCAAAAAATCCGTCGCTAGTTTCCCGTTTTCTTGTAGTGTAGTGGTTGACAAAAAAACACAAACATGTAGGTAGTTGTGTAAATTAAAATACAACCTAGGTAGTTGTTGACAAAAACAGACAACTTCTAGGTAGTTATTGACAAAAAAAGCTTTCTTAAATTTATGTAATATCTTACTTGACCCTTTCTTGTAATGACTTTTGTTTAAATATTTTTATAAGAATTATAAATCAAAGTATAATTGAAGGTACCATAAATTACTACTTGACAAGTATCAAAAGTTAATATGTCACATCTAAAAAATCAAAAGGAATACTATTATTGAACATGATTTTAATATGATTATAGAACGTTTTTTATTAAAATAAGATATTTGTAATTTATTACTATTTTTTATTGTTTTTCTAATTGTATGTTTATATCATTTTGTTTAACTATTTAACTATGGTCGAGATCTGAATATATGCAAATTAATTTGGCGATATTGACAATCATTGTGATGTATAAGTATATAATAATAATCTTAGAATTAATCTAACTTTAAAAAACCTGACTAATTTTATAATTTTGTTATTTCACTAATTTCATCATCGATAATCTTGATGATTTAAATGCTTTGAGTGTATATTTGCTTTATTAATACAATGTTTTTTACAAAAAGAGAAGTCACTAGGTTCAAAACTCGTCACGTGTTGCTTCTACTTTTAAAATTTTCCCGCCCTTTTACCCATCTCTATAAAATCTTCTACTCCATACAAAATATTTACCTTCCTGAATAATTAAGTATTATACTCACTAATGTAATTTGAACATAGAAGTTAATTTTTGTAGGATATTTAATTTTCTTAAATTTATGTAATATCATAAAAATTATAAATCAAAGTATAATTGAAGGTATAGTAAATAAATACTTGACAAGTACCAATAATTAATATGTCACATCTAAAAAATTGAAAGGAATACTATTATTAAACATGATTTCAATATGGCTTATTATCGCTCGAAGGTTGGGAATGGAGAAGGTGTGACTCGAAGGGGATGCTGCTGGTGTGGTCACGAAGGTGCAGAATGAAGCGAAGGGTCATAG
Organism: Suaeda aralocaspica; assembly: GCA_016808085.1. Classification (NCBI taxonomy): domain Eukaryota; kingdom Viridiplantae; phylum Streptophyta; class Magnoliopsida; order Caryophyllales; family Amaranthaceae; genus Suaeda; species Suaeda aralocaspica. Next base: position 82,555 of record PYUH01000390.1, read on the forward strand.
TCATGTGTTTTTGTTTATTGATAACATTTGTAGGCTAGCGCGTTGTTTTTCTTTCTTTCTTTGTACTCATGTTAGACGTGGAGGTAATACCGTGACTCATCTTTTAGCACGGAGTTGCCCCATGACTAGGGAGGAACTTGTCACTTTGTCAAACTTTCCGCAAGGAGTTCACTACAAGAAATATGTTCAACGAGGGCAATATTATATGAACAACGAGGGCAATTTTTGTATTGCCTTAATTGATAATATCAAGAATGGCAATTTTTTTTTGCCCTCCTTGATATTAATAAAAAAGGCAATATATTTATTTTGCCTCATTTAAAAGTAACTAATAGGGCAACAATACTATATTGCCCTCTTTTAATCAAATGAGAAGTAAGAAGACAAAAATTAAACAATTGCCCCCCTTATTGTTTGCTAATAGGGCAATTATTAATTTTTGATATTTTTGAAAATAGTTAAAAGGACAATTCAACAAATTTGCCCTCTTTTAATTTAATGAAACTTAATAAAAGGACATTAAATAAAATTTGCCCTCTTTCATATTAAATAAGAGGGCAATTTAACAAACTTTACCCTCTTTAATGTTGAGTAAAGGGCAATTCAAATAATTTTGCCCTCTTTGTAAACATTAAAAAAAAAAGGAAAAATAAGGGAAAAAAACAAGANAAAAAAAAGGAAAAATAAGGGAAAAAAAAAGAAAAAAAAAAAGAAAACAAACTGATATAATAACAAGTGTAATGCTGGGCGAACTACTTCTCAAAATCAAACAAACAAAATTCCATCAAAATCAAATTTCTTCTTCCATCAAAATCAAAATTCTTCTTCTCAAAATCGAATTTGCGAAGCTACTTCCTCTCAAATTGCGAATTTGCGAAGCTACTTCCTCTCAAATTGCGACTTTGCGAAGCTACTTCGTCGTTCAATCGATCGAATTCTCGCCAAAATCTTGTAAGATTTTATAATTTCAGTTTAATTTCCTAAAATCGATCGAATTTGAGTTTAAAATTTTATAATTTCAGCTGAATTTGAGTTTAACGAAATCGATCGAATTTGCGAAGATGAAGTTAAACGAATCATTCGCCTTTTTTATTTCCTCTTTTTTTTTATTTTTTGATTGTTCGTTGAATTGCTTTGCGAAACATTAGTAGTTGCATGCAATGTTTGAGTTTAGTAGTTGTTTTAGTTTGATTGAATTTTGCAATGTTTTCTTCAGTTTTTTGGCTCGATTTTGCAAATTCGTTAGTTTTTAGGTTTTGAATTTGCGAGTTTGTTTGTTTGTTTGAATTTTCAGTTTTTGCGAGTGTTTGTTTGTTTGTTTGTTTGAATTCATCAGTTTGTTTGCAAATACGTTAGTTTTAAGCTTTGAATTGGCGAATTTTTGATTTCTTCGAATTTATTTCAAATCAATTTGGATGATAAATATTAACCAGTAGACATCCACGACAACCTTTTTCTTTTACTCTAAAATTTTGGAAAATATCACTTTGTGAGGAGACTAAAACTCAGCTTCAATGATAAATCTCAGAATTAACTGCACATAAGAACACAACATGATGAAGATGTTCAACACATCACTCATCACATATAATGGGATAAGATAAGCAAGATATACAAGTATACAACTCATACATAATTAAAACAGATTGCATATAGTTAGTGGATTTCCTCCATATCATATATAGTCTTACTATCTACTGAACTGAGAATATCGACTTTACAGATATTTAACTTCTTTTTTACCTGTACTGATAAGGTTAATAGGCAATATCCCGTGCTGGAAAAACAACAACTCACTTTGATTAGCCTAATTATTATTATAATTAACCTGCTTTCATGATTTATTTGGATAAGTTCACTTTGATTTTAACATTTGATTATTACCTTTTGACAAAGTTTTATATACACCCGGTGTACGATAATTATTGTACAACGGCAGGTTTAAAGTTATACTTGTGCTCTAGTTACTACGACATCAACTCAAGTTATAGTTTATTGGGTTCGACGGGTTCGAGTTATATCCAATTACCTTAAAATCAGTTCAAGTTATCCTGCACTTATTTACTTTCTAATGCTAAAAAACACAATTTTAATGAATTAATATATCTTATTATGTCATATATATAAATTTGTTGTTCAAAATATTCAACAAAATTTCAATGATTTTAAAGTTATTAAAAATTTGATTCTAGTTACAAAAAAATTGGTTTAAGTTGATCGTTGTACATTAACTTTATTGTACACCGGATATATGCAATATTCTTAAGTTTTAGCATTAAATTATATGGATTATATGTAGTTTGATCAAGGTTGTGTTAGAATGTGGCGTACTGGCGTTGCTATAATTATCCCTAAACTACAGGGGAGTGTCCTCATAAATATAGAGAGCATTAAACACTTAACTGGGTCAAAGGGCTATTACCCTTGTATGGTTTTTAAGGTGAAACCTTCCTAAACTTTGTAGTTTTATCGAACACGAAATTCAAATTTATATTATAGTAGGAGTAGTGATTTTTGAGTCAGGTTGATTAAGATTGGATCGATTTTGTCGTACTTATAGTTCAGTGTTCATTCACATGCTGATCTTGCCATAAGCTAACAAGCTTATAGTAGGAGCATTGACCTTGCTTACTATTAACTTAATATCAGCATGAACAACAGCTCCTATTCCCAGAGTCATGAACAACAGCTCCCTCTTAAGCTGGAAAAACATTTATATAGATATCAGCATTATTTTTGACTAATAACTAGTAAAACCCGCTGATGAAATCATTGGAAAAGGAAAAGATCACTGAAAAATGTGAGTTATCCTAACTCAGGTAAGATAAGCACAGGAGCAAAGTTAAACACAAATATGCTCAATACAGAATAAGGCGGTATTTTAATTATAGTATGGAGTACCAATTGTTGGGAATGTCACACATAATACAAGTCACAACCAATTTGTATGTATAGTTCTTTCCTATCTAATAGCATAACTCAAGGAGAATTCCTCCAAATAAAACAGAAGGTTACTTTGTAGAAAGGATTTCAATAAATTTATTTAGATTTTCAGTTTTTCAATATATGCTAATGTAAATTTTAGAGGGCAATTTTAGAAAGCTTGAATCAATTTGTCGTGGTATTCTCAGTTCAGTTTGTTTGTAAAAAAGCTTTGTTATTATTTATTTTTTTTGGTTATAAGTTATACTACTGGTTAATTTGGATGTCTGTATTATTTGTTAGATGAAAATGCAAATTTCAAGTTATATAATAAAATGTAAATTGTAATTTTAGAATGCTTTTTATTTTAATTTAACGGTTGTTTGTTCAATAGATATTTTATTTTTTTGTGGGTAATATAACTGAATTTGTTATCCTGTTAAATGGATTTATTACAATTCCCACAGCATAACAGAATCATTTACTCCATTTGTCTCCGTATTATTGTAGTTACTATTTATACAATATACTTAGCGAGGAAAAATATCAAATCTATTACATAAATAGTAATTAAATATGTATTATTATGTTAAATTTAGATTTGAAGTTGTTTTCGTTTCGTTCGTTGATTAATTTGTTTTGATTTTTGTGTTTGTGTTTTGATTTTAATTTGATGATTAGAAAGTTGTTAGACGTTAGTATTCAATGTTTGTAGGAAGAATTTATGCTTGATTTTGTGCATTTTCATTGATTTTTGCTATAACTTTGATGAATTTAATCGATGAATTTAGGAGTTAAAGTTATTACAGGTTAGTGTTGAAAATACCATGGATGATAAGAGTTGGATGCATGCTCAGGGTTTTAGTGGAAGAACACAATTAGCTTATAGGAATGGTGTTAAAGCTTTTTTGGACTTTGCATTCAAGGATACAAATCCTAATTCCGGGGCAAAATTAAGGTGTCCTTGCTTGCATTGTCGAAACTATTTTGATCAAGATAGAGAGAATATGAGGGCTCATCTTTTTCGAGTGGGAATAGATCCCGATTATGATCCATGGATTTTTCATGGTGAACAACAAAATTTTGAAGTTACAGATCATGAGATCTCTGAGGAGGAGGGAATTGAATTTCCAAATGAAGATCCCCTTGTGTCCAATGACATAGCTTCATTGGTGCGTGAGGCTATAAATGAACCTCATACTAGGGATTGTGGTGAAGATGAAGTTCCTGAGAAGCTTCACAAATTGATGAAAGATGCGGAAGAGGAGCTTTATCCAGGGTGTAAGACTTTTTCAAGATTAGAGTTCATTGTGACTCTTTTGAAAATCAAGGTGAGTTGTCATTGGACTGATAAGTCATTCAATGACTTGCTAAATACAATACACAAGGCCTTAAATTATGATTCAAGCTTCCCAAAGAATTCCTATGAAGCAAAAAAATACACAAATGATCTTGGATTAAACTATGTGAAGATCCATGCTTGTGTGAACCATTGTATTCTTTATAGAAAAGAATATGCCAATGTTGATTCATGTCCTACATGTGGGGAGTCAAGATGGAAAGAGAGTAGTGGTGAATTGGATGATAGTATCTCCTTTTCAGAATCTCAAGGGACTTCACAACACAAGCCACGAATTCCCCGCCTAGTTCTTCGCCATTTCCCTTTGGTGCCAAGGCTTCAAAGGCTTTATATGTCATCAAAAATTGCAAAACACATGCAATGGCATAAGGAGAGGCTGACCGAGGAGGGCGTATTAAGGCACCCGGCAGATTCAATGGCTTGGAAGAGGCTTGATGATTTGTATCCTCAGTTTAAGGCTGATGCACGTAACGTGCGATTAGGTCTTTCATGTGATGGATTCAATCCTAGTGCAAATTTAGGCAGCAAGCATAGTATTTGGCCAGTTTTTTTGGTTCCATATAATCTTCCTCCATGGATGTGCATGGCAAGTCCATTCGTCATTTTATCACTTTTGATTCCTGGCCCTAAGTCCCCAGGAAATGATATTGACGTGTTCTTGGAACCTTTGGTTGATGAACTTCAAGAGTTGTGGAAAGATGGGGTGGAAACTTATGATGCTTGTAGTCGCCAAAAGTTTAATATGAAGGCAGCCTTGTTATGGACAATGAGTGATTTTCCTGCTTATGGGAATCTATCTGGTTGGAGTACTTGTGGTAAACTTGCTTGCCCATTGTGCCACAAAGATACTTGGCACAAGAGACTTAAGAAAGGTAAAAAGGAATGCTTTTTAGGTGATCGTAGATTTTTGGATCTCAATCATAGATGGAGAAATGATAAGAAATCTTTTGGTGGAGAAACAGAAAGACGACCACCTCCTATTCCCTTATCGGGGGATGACATATTAGAGGCATTTGAAGGAATTCCAAATGTGACTTTTGGGAAGAAACGAAAGAGGACCAAAAGATATTTGTTTGATCAATGGAAGAAGTTAAGTGTGTTTTTCAAACTCCCTTATTGGAGTAAACTTTTAATTCGTCATAATCTGGACGTAATGCACATAGAGAAAAATGTGTGCGACTCTATATTAGGGACTGTCCTCGATATTCCTGGAAAGACTAAGGATAATTTGAATGCTCGAAAGGATTTGAAGAAGATGAATATGCATGAAAAATTGAAACCCATAAAAATGGGTGATAAGTATATCATCCCTAGAGCACCTTACCAATTGACGACACAAGAGAGGCGGCAAGTGTTAGAGTTCTTGTCCAAGATCAAAGTGCCAGATGGCTATTCTTCCAACATAGCTCGATGTGCAAGTTTAGATGATGGTAAAATTTCTAATATGAAGAGCCATGACTGCCATGTATTTATGCAAGACTTGCTACTGCCTACTTTTCAAGGCATCTTGCCTAAAGAGGCACTAGAACCATTAGCCGAGCTAAGTTTGTTTTTTAAGCAATTATGCTCTAAAACTCTTAGAATTGATGTATTGGAGAAGATGGAAAAGAGCATTGCAATTACACTTTGCAAGCTTGAAAAAGTGTTTGTTTCCTCCTTTTTTGATATCATGATTCACCTTCCAATCCACTTAGCTCGTGAAGCCATACTTGCGGGCCCGGTGCAATATCGTTGGCAATATCGATTTGAAAGGTAACCTATGCTAGAAAATTTCCTTTTATTGTAAAATGTAGTGTACATAGCATTTGTTTTATTTATTTATTATTCCTTGTAGAGAAATGAATACGATGAAACCCACTGTCCATAACAAAGCTCATCCGGAAGCCTCCATGGCCCAGGCTCGCATTGCAGAGGAATGTCTTTCCTTGTGCTCTATGTATTTAAGTGGAATCGAGACAAAGTTCAACTATATGGGTAGGAATGATATGGATAAGGACCAGCCTTCGTCTTTTATGCTATCAATATTTCAGAACAAAGGAAACCCAATGGGCAAAAGAACATTCAAGCAATTGAGCTATGTGGAGTGGAAGCAAGCCCAATCGTATGCTCTTATGAATTGTCCAGAAGTGCAACCATTCATAGAGTAAGGCATCCTACCATTTAGTGCTCATTTTCATTATTTACATGATACTAATGCTTGTATGATGGACAGAGAGTATGGTGATCCTAACCAAAACCTAGTTGATTGGTTTCGATCTCATGTAAGTTATCATGTAATTACTTAATGAGATGATTTTATTGCTTATAAATATAATTGTTGATTTTATATCCTTCCTCCTTTTTTTTGACATAATCTCATAGATATGGAAGCTTCACAAAGAGAAGGATCCAAGAATAACTCCTGAGTTATTGTCATTGTCAAGGGGACCAAGCAAGAGCTTTGGAAGCTTTCAAGGATACTATGTAAATGGATATCGTTTTCACACTAAAAAGCGTCAAAGGAGGAGAAAGACTCAAAATAGTGGAGTTGTTGTTAAAGGCGATGAAGAGAGTGGCCAAAGAGATTTCTTTGGAGTTTTAAAAGAAGTCTTAGAGTTGGAATATGATATTCCAAATGGTGGGGTAAAGCCACCTATTGTGGTTTTATTTAGATGTGTTTGGTTTGATGTTTATGGACGTGGGATCAGAACGGATAAATTTGGAACCACTCGTGTCAGCATCAAGAGGTTCTTAGGGACTAATGAACCGTTTGCTTTGGCATCTCAAGTAGGGCAAGTCTATTATGTCAAGTCACATAATGAACCAGATTGGAGAATTGCCATTAAGACTATCCCTAGAAATTTTTATAATTTTCCGATTAGGGCTGAGAATGATGTTAGTGATGATGAGCCTAATGATGGAATGGATGTTGAAATTCCAAACTTGGTTGTAGATGATGGAAATGATGATGAAATCCTTCCTAGAAATGATGTCCCATTGGAACTAGTTAGTAACAATGAAATCGAAGATGATAATGGGGAAGGGAAAGAGGAANAACTAGTTAGTAACAATGAAATCGAAGATGATAATGGGGAAGGGGAAGAGGAAGAGGATGAGGATGAGGATGAGGAAGAGTATGAAAGTGACGAAGATGAGGATAGCGTGCAAGAAGATGAAGATGAGGAACAAGATGATATGATTTCTAACTTATATGATTTAGACTCATGTAGTGATTGACGGTGTTAGTTCTATAATTTCCCTATTATTTTAAACCTTGGCGATATCTAATTTACCCGTTTTTTATCAATATAAAAAAAGAACTAAGTTATGTTATGATTGTTGTTTTTTTATATCTAATTTACCTGTTTTTTTTTTTCAATCTTGCAGCCCCATCAAGTATTTAAGAGGTCAGTCCAATGACTTAAATCTTTCCCCTTTCTTTTTCTTTGTTCCTTTTCTCTTGAGTTGTGTTAATGCTAGCTGAAAGTTTTCAGATGAAGCGATGAAGATAACAAAAAACTCAGAATGAAAAGTAGCTCAGTTAAAAGAGTCAAATTTTCTTATAAAAAGTGAAGAAATGAGCTTAAGTTCTTCTTGTAAAGAAGTGAGAATAACGGTTCTGACACCGCAGCAAGTGAAACCTTGTATTGCATGTATGCATCATATGACTTGGTTGGAACCTCTAGTAATTTCTATACCCCTTCAAGTTGAGAGTTTTGACAAGGAATGAGGAGATGGCCAAGTTTTTTGTGAATAGATGGGTTTACTGCGTGTTTGTTGGGACATGAGTAAGCTGAATCATTTCAAGATTTCTCTATCTCAATAAAATTGCCAATATATATCTATGTGCTTGCAATCTGCAAGGCTGACACGTAATGAGGTGGTACTAGCTTGAGTTCAGTGACCCCAAAAACTCTTTCGGAAGAAGCTAATGCCATTGACATAATCAACCTTTGAAGAGATTTTGAAACTGTGCTTTGTATTTTTCATTTCCAAGATACAAGAGACTGGCCAAAGAGGGGAAAGAAAACCAACTGCAGATTTTGAAACTATGCTTTGTATTTATCAATATATACCTTAAGTTTTGAAGGTTAGAGCAGTACTGTGCCTCTCAGGTCGTTGAAGGAAGATGAACTCAAAGACTAATGCTGCCTCTGAACTAGAATCACAAGCTAATACAAGCTCTCAACCATCACTAAAGAGGAAAAGAGAAGGTAATTTGAGAAAAAATTCTGATTATGTAACCTATTTTTTAAAACACTGAGATTCTGATTATGTAACTTTTTTTTAACTTCTATTAAACTGCTATTGACTGCTTTAACCTTAAAGTTTGGATATCCTAGTGATTAAAGCTTATCAGTTTTTTACTGTGCATCAGAACAAGCTCAATCTGACATCGAACCAGATTATGTGAAATTATGGAGAAAAACAAAACAGTAAGTTGTTTTTTACTGTGCATGTGTAATAAATACTTTGTTTATGATAATGTTTTCTAACTTGTTTCATTATTCTCAATTGATTAACAAGGCATAAAGATGGCACTTTTGATTATGAAGGTGAAGTGAAGTTCAATGAATTCAAAATGCTACACGAGAAAGAAATTCAAGAGAAGGGTGTTGATAACCTCTCCATTGAGGAAGCTTACATAAAGGTTCTTGGCCATTGTTCGGGGTATGCACGAGGTCTCGGTAAAGGCCATCCGGTATTGGACAAGGGTGGGAAGAAAGGGAAGGCAGAATTAGAAGCTGAGATCCAACAACTCCGAGGTGATAATTGTGCTATGCGAGCTGAATTGGAGTTTTTAAAAGCTGAAAGTCAGAGAAAGGAGCTGGAAGCTCAGAAAAAGGAGGAAGAAGCTAAAAGAAAGGAGCAGGAAGCTTTAAAAAGGCAAGATGAAACAGAGAAGAAGCTCGAGCTCATTATGCAGTCACTTGGAATTTGAAGAGGTATATCTTCTATAATTCTGCGTTGCTATTTATTTTTGTTCTAGTGTGTTCTTGCTTCTGTTGTTATTTTTTCCTAAGCAATTGACATTGATATTAGGAGTTATGTTGTTGTGCAACATATCAGTCAAATACTTTTGAGCCTCTTTCCAATGCCCCAAAGTGCACAAACCTCGAATTAAGGTAGTATAGGTGACAACATCAGGTGAAATGCCCTTGAATTTCATCTCAGTCAAATACTCCCTCTCATTCAAAACTAAATTTAAAATTGCAATCAAAGTTCACATACAAATTACTGCAGTTGTGTATTCAAAAATTGGAAAACAGTTTGAAAATTGGAAAGTCAGTGGCACTTTTACTGTGAGAAAGTAATAAAGTTAGTTCAATATCATTATTTAGCCACATATAGAAAATGTTCCGCTAACATTTCTTAAGCTTTCAGACCATAGTTTGTGTTTCAGACCATTCCAAGTAAAGCACCATAACAGCCGATGTTGGATGAAGTGCAGTAACAGATAAGTCTGATAACTACTGGTTTGACTCAATCAGAACTTCCATAATCATCAAAGAATGTTAGATTGGTGTTTATCTTATGAGATAGCTGAATCGGATTTGTTACTATAGGGCTTAGATTCAAGGGGTTATAGGAGGTGAACAATAACTCGATAAGCACCATATATAACATCTGATGTTGGATCAAGAGAAGTGAGAGATAACTGCCAAATTGATGCAATCAGCACAGCAATACCATAGTACCATCAACATCAGGGATTATTGTAGACTTGTGGAGGTTATCTTCTGAGATAGGTGAATCAGATTTGTTACTGCAGAGCTTGGATTCAAGAGGTTAAGGGAGGTGAACGATAAGCACCATAACAGCTGATATTAGATGAAGAGTATTAGAGTGATAGCGATAGGATATAATGACATATGAGGTTCAAAAGGAAAACCAAATCCAAGTTTCCCATTAAGGGGCATCACTTCCACTTCAATCCACTCCTCTGTCGATCATCACCAACCAAACACCTAGTCCTAAGACATTAATTGATGATACAACTTTACAAGCTGCAATATAGGAGAGGCTATACCTAGTACCTAAGCAAATTACAAACCCTTGTATTCAAAATTTAGGGATATGAGAAGGAATAAGAGAAGAAAAGGAAAAAATAGGAAAAGAATTAAAAAAGAAAAATTTGGGAAAGAGAAGAATAGGATATTAAGATTACAGTTCATCTTGTGAATGTGTCATCTTGTGTATATTAAGATTACTGGCAATATATATAAAGTATGTATCTGTTGAATGTGTCATCTTGTGTATATTAAGATTATGTGATATGAAGTTAACATACTATAAAAGCAATTTTCAGTGAGGCATATTTCTATTTCATATATTAATCAGATGTGCTGAACTATTACAGTTCTGCTGTGGTTGCTGATAGCTGCATGCATCAAGACTGGGAGACCTGTGATGGCAAAGAGAGCCATGAACAAGGTGGAGGAACGCCTTGCTAACTATAGGATGGTATGCTGTAAATAAAATCTGAGAGATCAGAGGTAAAAACTATAGACAGGAAGCAAATTTACAGGGAGGTTTAAGAACTTGCATCTTAAGTATTGGTTATGTTCTACTGCATCAGTGGATCAAAACACAAAGATGCTGCTACTGTTTGCATTGGAATTAATGAATAGATGTCTAGATATGAATAGTTACAGCTCTTGTATTGTGTGATCCAAAATTACTCATATATTGATGTTTGAAACTCATAGAAACATCAGTTCTTATGCATGTATCATAATAGAATAGGTAGTTATCCTGGTCTATTTTATTTAGGTATGATGATGTTGTGCCTATGTGAGGCAATGGCAAAGAAAGGCAATGCCATCAAAGAGGGAAAATTTGTTTGCCTTTGATGATCAAAGAGGGCAAATTTGTTTGCCTTAGTTGATGATCAAAGAGGGCAAATTTGTTTGCCTTTGATGATGATCAAAGAGGGCAAAAATGTTTGCCTTAGTTGATGATCAAAGAGGGCAAAAATGTTTGCCTTAGTTAATGATCAAAGAGGGCAAACTTGTTTTGCCTTGTTTGGATTATAGCAAAGAGGGCAAAAAAAAATTGCCCTTATTGTTCAAAGCAAAGAGGGCAAAAAAAATATTTTTGCCCCATAAGCCTAATACAACGAGGCTACCAAGGCAAAATAAGGGCAAAAATTTTTTTGCCCTCTTAGCCTAAGAGGGCAAAATTTAGATCTAAGAGGGCAATTTTCGTTGCCCTCGTAGAATGCTTTTCTTGTAGTGGTTCTAACCTTGGCGGAGCTCGATATCACTTAATTTAATATAGTTTGTTTCCCTTAAAAAAACATGATCTCAATATGATTATAGAATTATTTTATTAAAATAAGATATATTTAATTTATTACTATTGTTTATTGTTTTTCTCACTGTATGTTTACAAGTATAATTATAATTTTGTTATTTCAGTACCTTCATCATCGATAATGTTGATGATTTAAATGCTTTTAGTGTATATTTGCTTTATTAATACAATGTTTTATACTAAAAGAGAAGCACTAGGTTTAAAACTCGTCACTTGTCGCTTCTACATTTAAATTTTTACCGCCCTTTTACTATCTCTAAAATATCTTCTACTCCATACAAAATATTTACTTTCCTAAATAATTAAGTACTCCGGTATTATATTAGAAATCTTGTAAAGATATCTTCAAAGCAATTACTCACTAATGTAATTTGAACATAGAAATTAATTTTTGTAGGATATTTAATTTTCTTAAATTTATTTAATATCTTACTTGACCCCTTCTTATAATGAATTTTTTTATATTATAAATCAAAGTATAATTGAAGGTATAGTTAATTACTATTTGACAAGTATCAAAAGTTAATATGTCACATTTAAAAAATCGAAAGGAATACTATTATTGAACATGATTTCAATATGATTATAAAATTATTTTATTAAAATAAAATATTTCTAATTTATTACTATTGTTTATTATTTCTCTAATTGTATGTTTATATCATTTTGTTCAACAATTTAACTATGGTCGACATTTGAATATGCAAATTAAATTGACGATATTGACGATCATTGTGATGTATGAGTACATAATAATAATCTTAGAATTAATCTAACTTTAAAAAACCCGATTAATTTTATAATTTTGTTATGTCACTAATTTCATCATCGACAATCTTGATGATTTAAATGCTTTTAGTGTATATTTGCTTTATTAATACAATGTTTTATACTAAAAGATTGAGAAGCGAATGAATCTCAACCTCCCACAGTTCATGTTTATTGAGTATGGGATCTCAATATTTCAACTCTTATACTCCGTAATACTACCTCCGCCACAAATTAGTTGCAACAAAGCATTATTTTATATCTCACAAACTAATATTTTTTTTGCAACTAATTTGTGGCGGAAGTAGTATATATATTCCACTAGAACTCAATAAGTCAATAGTTCAAACCTATAATTATTTAACGGGATCTTAAATAAATTAACTATATGCAACTATATTTGCAAAAGATATCAATAATTAGATTGTACGATTTTTGATGGTATCAAATTAAAGTGGTTATTATATATTGCATGATATCATATTAGTGGTTTTCGTAGTTTAATACGAAGTACTGAGTAGTTCAAATTTATGATTATTGCATGAGATCTTTCATAGTAGGAGTCTTCAAAGTTATTACTGATATTTTTAGATCAATAGATCCACATTAGTTTTTTGTTTTACCGAAATAGTTTATGTTATACAAGGATTTAAATTTACTTTACATATATAATTTATTTCAAAAAATTTATCTCAAAATACAAGCAATATGTAATTCACAATGTATTAAGTTGTTTGCTGCTGTAAAGGATCTGAATATATACTTCAGTATTATTGTTACACGTGCGAGATTTCAATTTTGGAAATATAAAATCACTATTATGTGGGATCTCGATAATTCAACTTTATAACTATTACACGATAACTCAAATTTTGAACTACACTACTATTTGGCATCTGATTACAATGATAATTTAGATTTTTTGTTAAAAAATATATAATAAAACAGATGCTTTCATATATGTTTTTGTTTCTCTATTTTTATTACTACTCTATAATAGTGACGGTATTTATAATTTTAGGAAAAACTATTGGTGCAAAATTTTGACTATTGGACAAAATTTCGGTAGCTCAAATTTAAAAATATCACGCAAGATCACAATTGTAATTTTACAAATTATTTTAATAAATAAGACAAATAATTTTATAATTTTGACATTTCAGTATTTCACAAAATAATGTTATCATCATATTAATATTTTGAAGAATTTAATGTATATTAAATTTTTTTTTATGTTATGACTCCTAACTCATATAATTTTTGCAAATTAAATAGTCATAAATAATTAAATAAATGCCATTTATAACTTTTTTGTTTTCGCTATGCTAATATTTTTATGAATTTAATAGATACTAATATTTTATTTTTATTATAACTATTAAGTTACGCAAATAGTTAATTCATCCTAAGTATTTGACCTTAATTAAAATTTTAATTTATTTTCGACTAACTAAGCCGTGCGATATACTATTTATAATAAATAAAGTCAATATACTTAAAGAAACAAAATTAGTAAATTTTAATAATAAGGAACAAAATAAATAATTATTACATTGACTAGTCATTAATTTTTAAATAAGGTTCCATTATAATAAGGAACAAATTATTAATTTTTAATAATTTTGTTAATTTAATTACTTTTGGTATCCCATGCAAAATTAAAAAACAACTATTAATTCATAATTTAGTTTTTTTTATTAGTATTAACTTTTTAGATTATTTTAGTAAAGTAGTTTCATGTAGATTTTGTCTAAATTTATTAAATTATTAATTGCACAGATCTCAATAATTTAATTTTATTACGATTATATGGGATCTAAATTTTTAAAGTGTAATATTATTGCACGGAATATCAATATTTTAAAGTTAGCTACTATCGCACGAGATTTTAATACTACCTCTGTTAACAATTACGTGCAACACTTAGGTATTATTTGTGAGATATAAAATAATCAAGTGTTGCACATAATTGTTAACGTAGTAGTTCAAATATAAAACTAATAAATGGGATTTTAATATTTTAATGTTAGCTACTATTGCACGTGATTTTAATAATTTTGTTAATTTAATTATTTTTGCTATCCCGTGAAAAAAAAAACGTAATTCATCATTTAGTTTTTTTTATTGATATTAATATTAATATTATAGGATATTTTAGTAAAGTAGCTTTATATCAATTTTGTCAAAATTTACTACTATTGTCCTGGACCTCATAATTTCAATTTTATTACCACGAAAACTCAATATTTGAAGTGCACTATTATTGCACGTAGTACTAATATAACAATATTTAACGTTGGCTACTATTGCACGGAATTTTTAATAATTCAAATATAAATCTAGTGCACGAAATCTCAATATTTTAAAGTTGACTTCACTCTCCCCCCAAGAAAAATGAAAACGAAAAAAACTTTACTCGTTACAACTTACCACCACTATATCACCACCACTATACCTTTAATCATTACCACCGACAACCGGCAACACCACTGCCGCTATGTCATTGCCGCCACCAAAACCTCAACCTCACAACTTAAAATTAGATAAAATCACCACCACAAAAAGCCACCTCGAAACCATCTAAAAATCATCCCAAAATCCAAATAAGTCAAATAAACCAAACCCCACCACTTTCTTCATCAGAAACCCAAAAACCACCCCAAACACCTGATTCCCTGAAAAATGCATAACAAAACCCCAAAATTGAAACCCAAAATCGCACAACTAAACCATCAAATTCGAAACTCTTCAAACGCACAGCCAAACCCCCAAATTCGAAACCTTTAATCAATCGTAGACGATTGTTTGGTGGAGAAGAACGTGTTGATATTGTTGGTGCAAAATAATTTCCACTAATTACTTTTAAATAAAGAGAATATGTGAAAAGAACGATGATTGATCGTTTGACATGATTGAGGTGAACCCACAAGTGGGGGATGTGGTGTGTGAGAAAGAAGAAACTATTGAGGTGGTTAGCTGGTTAACAGGGAAGCTTAGTTAAGGTGAAGGAAATTAATGGGAATAAGGAGTATATTATGTTATATTTATTTCGAGAGGTAATTAGAGATAATTTAACGGAAAAAGTAACGTCGTTACACAATGATACCGAGTGAAATTCAGCAAAAGTGGTACCTCTTGAAATCGAAAAAAATTCAACATTACCCCGCAAAAAAACCGTATTTCAGCTTGAACTTTGGCCTTGTTTACTGAACAAATAATTTACGGTTTTTGTTCAGTAAACAAAGCCAAAGTTCAAGCTAAAAAACCCTTAGGAAGTAGTTAAATGACTTAAACCTAAGAATTTGTAAAACATGGGGCGAAACATAAAAAAAAAAATAAAAAAAAATAATAATAATAAATTAATAATAATAATAATAATAATCAAGAAAATTAAAAAATTAAAAAAAAATTGATAATTCACATAAATTGTAGGATGTAAAACATGTTATTAACTAGGGGTGTTTAACGAAGTGGGTAGCTCACGAACAACTCGAGTTCGACTCGGTCAAAACTCGACTTAAGTTAGTTCGAGCTCGAGCTCGAAACTCGATAAAATACTATTGTTTTGCAATTCATTTAGTGTTACCCTAGCAAAAACAGCATGATTAACAATTATTTTCAATTAATTTGTCTTCAAAATTGATAAATACTTTAACATTGAATTAAAATAAACTTTTCAACTATATAAAGAATAAAATTTGTAAGGAAAATAAAATATAATCATTATAAAATTAAAAACTAAAATAAACCGGTATTTTTAACGAGCCGTTCGTGAGCAACTCGACTCGGCTCGAAACTTAACAAACATGAGTCGAACAACCCCTAACTCATGATCGACTCGCTCGATAAACACCTCTATTACCAACAAATTGTTTTCTCCATCCCACATTGAAATGGTAGAACTAGACTTTCAAAACTGAAGACAGGCTAGAAAATTTTAATTATTTGCAAAATCAAAGACATGCTAGAAAATTATAATTATGAAATGCACCTTTTCTTCATGAACACCATATACTTTCTTAAAACTGATTTTCCCCATTGAAGTAGGACAGAATTACGAACTCAAGGATAGCTCATTATAATTGTAAATCTTTTAAAATCTTCCATGTTTTCACACTTTTTCATATAAATTCATCTAATGGACAAACATTAGTCGAAATTAACTTTGTTTTTGAATTGCTCTAGCTCTAAAAATACAGCATATACACAATCCATTAGCTGCTGTTGCTTTGCCAGATTAAAGGCAAGTTTGCAGACAACGATGACATACCTATCTGTCAGTCTCAAGCATCAGCTGCGCAATCTATCTACTAAAATATTAGGGTTCACCTATGCCCTTGGATATCATTAAAATTCATCCTAGAACTTTTTCACAACACCTAGATCTACCAGTTTAATTAACATTAGAAATACAGAATTTGTCGTAATAAACACACACACATCGCTACCATTATAAGGTTAGTGATTACAGAAAGCATTTTTAACATCATGTGGTCAATTTAGTTACCATACCAGTCTCATGGTTAACGAAGACCAGTCATCTATCAGTAGTAAACCTGTGGATAAGATGGCACCATCCCATTGTGGTAACCATATGCTGGGTAAGTAATAGGTGCTCCGGAGTATGGACCTGCCATAGCTGGGGGTGGAGCCGCTTCAGGTGAGTAAGGATATGGAGGACTGCTGCTTCCATACATAGCAGGTGCAGGCCTATCATAATGATAAGGCATAACCCCAGCTGGATATTGTGGGTGTGAAGGAGACCGGACAAATGCAGGTGGTGGTGGAAACGATGACACATATGCATTTGTGGAACGGCCAGCTTTGGCTGGAGGCATAGGACCATTGTTGCAGACCCTAGTCCTCTTGTTTGCAGGTAGTGGTGCAGTTTTCTTCTTGTCAGTCTTGATCTTTTCCAACTGCTCAAGTCTCTTCTTGAGGTTCTCAGGGGGAAATTCATCTTCAAGTTTGTATTCTTCGATGCACTTGAGGACTGCTCGTACAGCAGACTGTTCTTTCCGATTAGCTAGATGCTACAGGATAGAAATGCAAGTTGGTTAACGCTAAAAAGGTAGTTCACAGTTTTCACCATGCAGCCCCAAACCCTTGATTTCGGTCTCTACCGCAAAAATAATCGAAAAGGCACAATCCTGAAAGATCCTTTTGTGCAGTGTATAACATCTAACTACTAGCAGACATTAAACAAAATGGTTTGACGACAAAAACAAATTAGGACTTTGATTTGTTCATTAAGAGAAATGCAGGTCAGTAATTAATCTGCTTAGCATGGTTTGTGCATCTCGGAAATTTCAAATGATTGTTTAAAAAACTATCTGGTTACATGAAATATAACTTTCTATGGTAAGCATAAAAAGTTCCACTTACTGACAGTCGGCATTTAATTAGCACTTTTCAATATACTTTGGACCAAGTAAAAGTTGTTGTAAAACCTGTGTTTGTATCATCCCCATAACTTCATTATATTCAGCTAATAAAATGCCAAATAAAATCTCAAAGAATGAACGTCCTATGTTCCTCCACGCTAACCAATTGAACTATTGACAACCCAATTTTCGAGAAATTATTCATGATGGCAAAATTATGCACAGCAGACAAAAGAAAGAACTTCCAATAATCAGTGTAGAGAAGAGTATAGGAATATCTTTAACAACACATGAAAATGATTAAAGAGAGCAATCCCCTGTTTCCAAAACTATCAGCTCAACAATTAGCTCACCCCACAAAATACAAGGATTAATGCATGTTTAAGGGGTCTTTGTCTTCTTCCTTTAAATAGGTAGTTAGGACCATTGCTCATGCTTCATAAGAAAAGGTAGAGGACAGAAAAGAAGGAATGACTGCATGGTTCATAATTGAAGTGTAACAGTGGAAGTGAATAAAAGCTAGTTATCATAACAGGAAGCACGTTTGAAACATTTTACTTAACAAGAAAAGACGCTATAACTCTGTAACAGGATACTCGGGAATTATGCAGTTAGTTGAAGAAATCAAAGTGGACCTCAGAAATTTCATGACATTGACAACAATCAAAATAAAGGCATACCGCAGCTCTTCCACCATGGTTTGGGTCCTCCAAAATTGCAGCAGAAGCCTTTTTAGCATCCTTGAGGAAGGACTTAAGCAACGGAACAGGTGGAAACTTATCTACAAGGCCAACTTCAAAAGTAAAATGAACAGCATCTACCTGTTGCCCCCTGCCAATTAACTCCTCAATCATCTCTGCAGATGATTAAAAATTTGTCAATCCTCAGAAATAATGTCTACATCAACAACCTCAGCTAATCTGTAGTCTGTATCAAATTACTAGGTCAAATCAGTACTAAGAGGTCATTACAAAAAAACTTTTAGTTAGACAGTATGCAATATACAAGAACATGTTACTATCATTAACATGGATGGATCAACAAACCTGACTGTAGAGACTACAATTTCCCCTTTGTTTAAAAAAAAACAGAAGAATAGTACAATAAGAAACACACACATGTAGAGGCGTCAATTTTAAGTTAAGACTTCCAAATTTAAATGAAACTAGCTAAGTAAAAAAGATAAATAAATAAATAAATAACTAGCTTATCACTGATCTGAATTAAATGAGCTGAAGTTGGACTAATAACTGAGCATCTGAACTGAATTATATCAGATAAGTGAAACAAACTGAACGGAAAATTTGAGAACTACAAATAACCAAAAAATAAAATATGACTCAAATAAAATGAATTGTGCTTAATCAAAAAAGAATTAAACTAAAATTGAAATGATACAACCCCTAAGTTGAGCATTTGAACCAAATTTTAGCGTAAATTATATTTCCCACCTAATATTTATTGATGGGAAAAAATATTTTCCTTCCAAATTTATTGTGAAGTTTTACTCCCCTCCCAAATCTTAGTGATATCTAATTTCTTTGAACTAAATTAAAATGCAAGTAAACCATCAAAAACCATCTGAATTCTTTTAACCATTCAGCTGATTGGGCTTGATGTGAAACCAACTGCACTGCACTTAATTCAATATTAAGATAATTGAAGGGAATGGAAATTAAAAATTAATTGAGCTGGAAAGAAAGTAAAATCACTAAAATTAACAAAACTGATATAGACAGAAGTGTTTTGGTATAATCAAAACTGAATTGTTGACGTGCATAGAATCAAAGATGCTACACAGACAGCAATTTCAAAAACATAGGAAGAGAAACATCTTAAATTAGGTATGAAAGCACATCAAACTACTGACTATTAAGGAAGTTTGATACATGTAAAGTCATTTTGCATAGCTGTAGCGACAACCAAGTGCTACTAAAATAGATACTGTTTGAAAGTAGTAATGATTCAGGCGTGATTGATTTGAGTCGTAGAGGCCAAAAAATTAATAAAGATCATTAGTATGACAAAGAGGTTTACCCCAGCCTCCTTAAGAGTTCCCAAAAGCTGGAACAAGAAAGTATAAAAAAAGAGAAAAAAATTAACACGAAATTTTGATATGGCAAAACCAGAACAATAGGATGATATAACTTTTGATATATTTGAAACATTAAAGAAAAAAGAGGCTAGTGAAACAATCAAGCCATCTTAGTGAAATATAAGAACAAATGCAAGGGAAGCTTTAGTATAGGCATACAGCAACTCAAGCAGCATCATTTCAAAAAACACAAATTTCAGTTCAAAATAGATAGAAGTAATTGTGCAAATCATCATACAAAATTCATAAATCAAGTGATCTTCACAAGTTCACATACATTACTCCTGTAATTATGTTCCCTAACAATGCTTTGTAGAATCTAATCTGATCGTGAAATGTAAACACATTACTACGGTAATGGTATATAGAATTTTTAAAAATTAATGTATTTTAGGGTGCTAGTAAACTTGAAAACTTTTACCAGTGGAATTAGGTTTCAACTGGAAACCCTCAAACCTATGCCCCAGCCACGAGAGAAAAACTATAGTCCTGGACAACAGGTCCAATGTATAAATAAACAGAAAGTGACTGCTAGATCATTGCATGACCTTGGTGCAAAAAAAAAAAAAAAAAAATAAAAAAAAAAAAAAAAAAAAAAAAAAAAAAAAAAAAAAAAAAAAAACATAACCTTGATTTTGAATAGAAAGATGTTTTGTTAGTGCAGGTACAAGAAAGCCAGGCAAAACCCAATCAAGATCCAATTGTACCAACATTACAGAGAGAAATCTGAAAAAAGGCCACTCCAATTAACTTACCCACTTAACAGTTATGCAGAACTATTAGAGGACTAAGAGAATATTTTATTTTTATTTCTACAAACCAGTATGGTTTTACCTTACAATTTAACTGAGAATTTAATTTTTTTCAATTAAACGAATGATTAGGAGTCTTACTCTCTATTAGTTTATTAAACCTTAACCTTAACACTATGTTTGGATAACATTGTAGAAAGAAAAGGAAGTGAAAAGAAATGGGAGGAAAGGAAGGGGAGAAAAAGAGAGAGGGAGAAAGTAGAGTTCTATCTTCCCTCCAAATCTCTCCACTTTTGGAGGGATAGTGTTTAAGAGGGAAAAATGGATCCCTCCTTCCTTCCCCTAACCACGCATCCAAATAAGGGGATTTCTAACAATTACAAAAATCACTTAGACTATTGATGTATGATGAATCTATAAGACAAAGACGCAATTTGTGTTGTTTGTTGCGTTAGCAATGAGATGGTTTGTAGAGCATCCATCAACAAGAAATTCCAAGGCGCCCCCTCGGCCCCTCCCACATATAGGTCATTTGTAAATTTGATGTATACAACACAAAAGAAGTCCACATTGAATCTTCACCACATGTGATCTAAACTTCTAGAGGAAAAAGAAAACAAAGAAAAATGGGGGGAGATGCAAAACATCTGTAAAAGCTTTAACAAAAAGAATAATAATAAAAATAAATTAAAAAAAAACTGTAAAAGCTTAAGTCTGATGTTCCTAAAATTTCAGTTAAGAATAAAAAATACTAAATTCAACTAGCTCATACATTAGCTAACATTAGCTTTTTACAAACTTGTGCATCTATACCTTCAAAATCAACTCAATATTTTAGGTCCATTTACTCTTCACAAAAGACTAAATTATCTCTCAATTTCACTGCGATGGTGCTTCCTTCATCCTTACAGCATTATTCATCTACCCTTTTGTGCCATCATTTCTTCCCATTTACCAAAGAAATGGCAAGCAAGATTTTGAAAATCAGCTTTCATTTCAAATTGAAAATAATAAATAATAGAGTGGTTGTAAGAAAGTATGAAATTTCATGGATCCAATGGGTGGGTTAATTGTCGATTCAAAATGGAAAAAATGAGATTAATACAGGATAAGAATGTAAGTGAAAGTGGCAAACTTTTATAGAACATTGAAAACAACAAAAAATTAGAGGTTTACAAGGAATTGAAAGAGTATTAATTTAAATATTTATAATCTGTTGACGGATTTATCTCAACAAAGGGCTTTTCAAAAATATATATAAATATATAACAAAATGACAGGAGGAGCACTCCATGCCCAAGAAGAATTTTCCTAGACAATGCCCAATAAATGTACTTTTTGCTCATGTAGGAACAAGTAATTTAGTGACCGAGAACTTCCAATTGTACACTATTAAGATCATCAAAGACTCCAATGAGCCCGCTCCTACAAGCAATCTAGTTCTTACTTATATACCGACGTAAAAAAACAGAAAAACAACAAGATCCATTGATCAAACTCGAGTCTGTAGCAGATGTGAATTAGAATATGAATAGTACCTAATGTATCATACAGAACCATTAACTACCATTATACAAAACACAAAAAAAGACAGATTTGCAAAACCTAAGCAAAGCAAACATAATATTATATCAAAAGATAAAACAAATCAATTTCGATTTCTTACCTGGCATATTGTCACCCAACCCAAGAGAAACAGCAAGTTTTGGCATCTGCTTTCGCCAAGCAGACCCAACCACAAGCTTACGGTACAAACCAACATCATCCTTCTTAACAATCCCAAAAGTAACCAAATGCTGCAGAAATGTATGAACATCAGGCGTCTTAACATTCTCAATTCCTCCGCGCTCTTCCAAGCTTCTCTTCCATGTTTCTGCAATTCCCTCAGCTTTTCGCTTAACACTTGGGGTAACAATCAAGCGCTTTTTGCCAATAACCGGATCAACCACTACCGGAATCAGCGATTCGAGGAGCAAAACACAAGCCCAACCCAAATCATTCACTCTCTCAGTCTTATCCGCCCTTTTATCAACAGGAAAAACCTCCGAAATCGCTTCGAGCACGAATTTGGGTGGATCAACACAATCAGCAAGTGCAGCAGGAATTTTAGCCCTAAGCAAATCAAGCTCTTTTTTCCTAACAGTAACAAACCTCCAAAAACCTTCATAATCCATCCAAATGCAAAAGCCTTTCAATTTCATCAATACTCCTTCACCATCATCAACTTCACCACTTGTATCATCAATTTCATTTGTAATCCCCAAACTTAATGCAGATTTCTTCGCTTCTTCAGCTCTAACCATAGCGATTTCCACCGAACCTTCAATCGTAACCTCACGCTTCTTCAACACTTCAAGAGATTCCTTTGTCTGATCATCTAGGGTCTGGATTTTACGCTTCAATGCCTCCGATTTCTTGCGCAGATCTTCCTCGAGAGTGGTGAAGTGGTCTGAGAGTTCCTTCCATAGAAGCGTGCAAGACGTCATTAACGACGTCTGCTTTTGGAACTCCTCGAAAGTGTTCATGGCGGACGACTGTGCCGGATCTTCTCCCGGGTCGGGTACCGAACCCATGATTGATTTCTTTCTCTAACACTCTCTTACCTTATCGCAGAGTTTCTCTATCTAGAAATGAGGAAACCCTAAGCAAATGGGAGGAAAAAAGGGAAAGTGAGAGTGAGTAAAGAGAGAGGAAAGAGAAAAAAAAAAAAAGGCAGAGATGATGACGTGTATGACATGACAGTGACACGTACGGAAGAAGGAAAAAAAAAATGATAATATCTGAGAAATCATTGTGATATGTATAAATGGTAATTACATGACATTTTCGTAAATAAGTTGAAAACTTTATTACCATGCTACCCCTTGAAATTCGTATAAAAAAACGATCTTAACCCTGAATGTTTAACATATTAGCTCAAAATGTAATTGTGATACGCAATTTTGCATATTATTGTGATCTACTGGTTATCCCTGAAAAAAAAAAGAGAGAGGATGTAATATATCAACCTCAATGCTTGCAACTTTTGCAACTTGGATTGTAAAATAAAGAGTGTTTAAAAAAAATACCCCAGATTTATTTAGATAAATTAATCTCAAAAATATATTAAGTCATAGTTATTTAGTTTTAAGTCACAATATATATTTTTTAAGTCATATTTTAAATTAAGTCACATTGCATAAGTATCAAGTCACAATTTTTTTTTACAAAAATCAAGTCACGGTTATATGCTTTCAAGTTAGAATAAATGAATTTGAAGTCACTAAAAAAACAGTATGGTGAGATTAATTTAGTGAGTTATCTCGCAGATTTTTTATAAAACAATAGTCAAAAACTATACAGAAATGGCAATGATCTTGGACCCACCTTAGATCCGTTTTTATGGATATGATTATTAAGTTTTTTAGATCAGACAGACGAAGCTGGGTCGGATATAGATCCTTTCTACAAAAAAGGAATTAAATATGGGAGTAGTGATACTCAAATCCCTTTACCCATTTACCCTTTTTTTTTAATATCTATGATTATATAAAAAAAATATAAATGAAATAAATATTACAAAGTACATAAGACGACCTTACCTCATTATCTAAAATTTAAATTATAATTATCTTTTCGTTTGCTCAATTTTATCTCTTTAAATTATCATTTGAAACTTCGAAGAGACATGTAATTACGTTTGAACTTGTATTATTATATGTGTGGATTGATAGTGTTTGTTGTATTTGACTTGATATATTAAGTGTAAGATTTGAATGCTCTTGTAGAAGTAACTATGAAAGCTAATTGTTGAATTTTTGGAATTTTTTATTAGAACTATTAGGATCCATTTTAGATCTGTTTTGGACTCAGATTCGTAGGATTCAGCGGATATGGATATGGATCCTTCCTTTCTATGCCCAACGGATTTGGGCGGATATGGATCCATATGAGAAAAAAGGAACTAGATTTGGATCTATCTTGACCCTGCCTAGATTCAACCCATTGTCATCCCTATTCATAACTTCTTCTTTTCCATTTTTAGTATACTTGTTTTTTAGAAAATGACCATTGTGTTCTTTACTTCTTAATTTATTACACACTTGATACTTAATTGTTCTAAGTTGGCTTACTTTCTCTTTCGTCAAATAATTAATTCATACCATTATAAATACTATTTACTTATTTTCAATTTTTGCCTAGGAGTCTGTATCGCACTCAAATTTGCGAGTATTGAGATACATAGGTAGCAATATCTTTTGTATGTATTTAGTAGATGTCTCATTATAATTTAAGATATTATTCTAAACCTTAGTTTTGTGACATATATACAAGCTTCTCATTCGACTCCACTCTCAAATTAGCTAGCCAATCAGCCCGCACAAATAGCATCCCTATAACAATGACGAACTGAAATGTCCCATTTCGAAAACATTATAAATACCCTATTGCTTATGAAATAATAGAAACAACTATTCTCTCCAGATCTCCTCATATAATATTAGTTTAATACTCCCTTCGTTTTTTTGGATGCAACTTTTGCATCTGACATGGGAATTTATTTGGTTATTATTTTATCATTTTACCCTTATGTTACTCTAGTATTTTCACCTACCTTTTTTTTTACAATGGGAAAGAGAAGAAAACAAGCAGGGGCGAGGAGTCGTCCTTTGAAACCCCTTCCTTGCAGAGGTCACAAGATTATGGGCATTTTGGACTTCTTCTCTATTTACTTTACATATCCTAATATAGGACAAGTCAACACATATAGTTAAACAATCTAAAACTAGCTTCTTAATACCTATATCCGACTGGTACGGGTGATGGAATCCTCTGACAATGATGTCATTGTCCGTCTTGATCAGGAGGCATTCATTATACGCCTTTGCTTTTATAATACCTAAGTAAACCGACCACATTTCTGTTTGGGAAGGGGAAGAAGCCATTAACTGTTGCACGCTCGTGATGGTGTGACCTTGAAATCTAAAATACCACCCCACTGTCGTTGCGTGATAGTTCTTATTTCCTTTGTTCTTCCACGAGCCATCTACCTGAACATGAAGAGCTCAGTTGCAGTAGTTGGCGGCTCCCCTTTCCCAAGTTATCTGTTTATTTAGGTCAATAACCTTATTATTTGGCAGTTTCTCTTCAGTTGTGAATCGAGTTCTTGTTAGCCATTGTTTTTTTACCCTGCAATTCTAAACATTAGTTTATCAAAGTCCAATTTTCCTCGATCAAAAACAATTTTATTCCTCTCAACCCAGATTCCATACAGGATGGAATATAGATCCGAAGTTCCTGCATTCCAAACTGAATCCCTATAATTGAGATACCTGATCAAATTAACAAGCCAATCCTTCAGTTTGATAAAATCGCAGTTATTCACTTTCTGTCCTAGACTGGAAGTAAACCACGCTCTCCTACTTATGTCACAATATCGGAACTGTTGCTCAAGAGTTTCAGGGTGTGAGTGGCAGAACGCACATTCAGATGGGATCTTCATTTTCCGTTTGATAAGATTATCCTTAGTAGCCAGAGCATTATTGAAAACTTCCCAAAAGAAAATCTTTCCTTTTGGGACGAGGCTTGACCTCCATATGCCTTTCCAAATATTTTGCATTCCTTCCTTCTTTATCTGTGAGAATTGCGCCCAATAACCCGATTTGACTGAGTAATGGTCGTTATTAGTGTAAGTCCAAAAAAGTGTTGGTTCACACCTGTGATTAGGTATGATACACGTTATGATGTTAGCCACTGTCTCCTCATCAAACAATTTTGTAAGGCGATTGAAGTCCCACGTTCTGTTTAAATTCCAAACATCTTTCACCATTTTTGCCTATTTAATGTCATCCAACTTAGCGTCATCCTTCACTATTGGTATCTTTCCATTGACCCACTTTGCTTTGAAAGTCGGAGTTGACCCTTCGTAGCCAACCAAGGTTCCTAAGTGATACGAAACAAGATGATAACTTCGAAGGTTTAATAATGGCTTCTAAAAGTGATGCAAGTATGGGGAAATAATGGCTTATGGGGATTCAAGGCTTTTGGGATCTTCTAAGACATCATCATGGGTGTGTATGGTGACACACGAAAATACTTGATCATTGAAGCAAAGGAAAGAATGGTGGAATTAGGGGAATAAGATGGTTTTGCCTATGAGTTTTTCCCACTTCACTTGATAGGGTTTTCTCATTTTAGGCATTGAGTCTTTTATTTCTTGAAGTGTCTTAATCATCATTTACAACCTTATACACATGGAGAATGACTTCTTGAAGGTTTCTTGATTAAAAGATTGAGTCTTGAAAGGTTTCTTGAAGTTTTGAAGAAAATTCACAAAAATGCGCAAATTTGGACGAGCATAGATTTGTGTTAATTTTGATGATTTTTGTTGAGTTTGGGTAAATCTGATTTTTGTGTAAATCTAGTTGTAATTTGTTGATTATCTTGATTATCAAGGTAAGAATAAGTTTGTCAGGATATTTTGTTAATTAGATAGAGTTTGTTAGGATATTTTAGCAAGTTGCATGACATGTAGTGATGAGGTGGCATTTTTATCTTGTGAGTCATTGATGAGTCACTAGATTAGGGTGATTTCTCCTATGTTTATGCGTGTATTTTAGCATAGCTTAATTAGGATTTTTTTGATGATTATGACTATAAATAATCTCAACATTAGGTTGTAAAAATTCAGATTAGTGAATTCAATAAACATTGATTGTTTAAGTTTGCTTGTTTTCTACAAAACAAATCAAAAGCCGAAGGTGAGGAAATTTTCGAGTGTGTGGAAATTTTCGAACTTCTTGAAAGAGTTGGTGCTTAGGCTTTAGACTCTTGTGAGGATAGTTTTAGGAATTGAGGGTGCATTGCTTTAATCAATTCATAAAATTATTCGACTTAGATCGATTTTCTTGGTGCTTAGCTTTAGAGAATAACGAACTAAGAATATCCCATTGTGAGTGACGATTTCTTTTATCAACATTCACATCACTAAGCCAGCTAAGGGTGGAAAAATGTGTGTAAAGTCAAGGAGGAAGTGAAGCATGTGTTTGTTTCTCATAGATGGTGGTCTGGAGAGGATTACAGTATTTCTGATGGTTATAAGGCCTTACATCCTTTTAATGAGCAGTGTAATTGGTATGAATGGGTATGTAGTCTTGTAAATGTACCTAAACATGCTTTTATTTGTTTGCTAGCAATGCTTGGCAAGCTAAAAACTAGGGAGTATCTGGAGAAGTTGCACATAGCTACTTCTGACGGATGTGTGTTATGTGGGAATAAGAGAGAGACTATACCTCATTTGTTTTTCATCTGTACCTATAGTAATACTTGCTTCTGGTTAGTAAGGGAATGGTTAGGGGTTGATCAGGTTGAAGAGAACATGATTTTTCTGGTTTGGGAAGGATGAAAGCAAGCTGCTAGTGGACAGGTGTAGACTGCTGTTCTGTTCTGCAACCTGGCTGCTTTGACTTACCAGCTCTGAACTGCTAGGAACAGGAGACTGTGGTGTGAGAGCTTATGGACTGCTGAGACAATTTTGCACTCTGTTAAAACATGTGTAGGAGGAAGGGTTCAAGGCATGCGGGGAAGACCTTTTACTATTGTTGATAGGGAATGGCTGGCTCTTAGATTGGATGGATTTTCAGGCTGATTGTAGTTTGCAGTTTTTTATGTTCAGTTTTGCGATGTATAGGTTTTTATGTTCTGGTTGATTCAACCAATCAAAAGGGAAATTTTAGGTTGTATTTTGTGATGTTTCTGATTGATAAAAGCTTACCTTTGCACAAAAAAAAAAAAAAACGTTTCCTAAGCCATTTACCAATGTTCTTGAGGACTGCACCATGTTCCGCATGCTCCATGAGGCTGTTCTAGATCTATTACCTTTCAGTGCCCTGTCAATAGGAGACATACCATATATCTCCCTCTTATTTTTCTACTCACTAGGAGCTGAGGATTGTTATGGATTCTCCAAGCCGATTTAAAACATAACGCTGTATACATTTTGTGGACATCTCGGATGCTAATGCCCCCATCAAGCTTGTGTTCGTGGAGAATCTCCTTCCTTTTTCAATGAGTTCCCCTCTACACATTGTTCTTTGCCCACCAATAATGAATAAGAAGGGCATTTAACCAGTGGTTGATTTTCTTTGGAAATAAATACACACTCATAACGTGGGAGAGAAGGATGGCTAACACTGCATTGATTATTATAGCCTTGCCTGCTTTGGAGAAAGTCTAGAATTGCCACGTCGAAATTCTTTTAGAGACCCTATCAAGGAGTCCCTCCAGATTTTTCGTGGATGTTCCATCAATATCCATTGGGCTACCTAGATAGGTTCCCATGGCATCTGAGGCTACCATTTGCGGACAACTCCTAACATAGCTCTTAATGTTGGAAGTAGTGTTCGGACTAAAACACTGTGAGGGATTTTCCAAATTCAACCATTTCTGCAAAAATCAAGCAAAAACCTTCAACGATTTTCCTAACATTAGTAGTAGAGTCTATGTTTGCTTCAAAAAAAAGAAGAGCATCATCAACGAAGAACAAATGTGAGATTCTTGGAGCTCTTCTTCCCGCTTTAATTCCCTTTATTAGACTTTTAGCCTCAGCTTGCTTGAGGGCTCTTGACAGAACTTCCATGAAAAGAATGAACAAATACGGGGATAAGGGGTCTCCTTGACGTAAACCACAAGCCAATACTATTTTCCTCGAAGGCTCCCCATTGATGAGTACCTTATAAGAGACGGTAGTGACACACTCCATGATCCAGTTTATCCATTGTAGAGGGAACCCAAAACTGTGAAGTACCCCATGCAAGAAATCCCATCTCACTCTGTCGTAGGCTTTACTCAGGTCAAGCTTGATGATGGCTAACGATTGCTTACCTTGTTTCTTATGCTTGACCTAGTGGGTAAGCTCATGAAAAATGATAGATTTATCCGTCATAAGTCTACCCGGAATGAAAGCATTTTGATTTTCTCCCCTTATCTTGCTTTAGACAATCTTCAACCTGAACCATTTGCGGGGTATCAAGCTTGGGGATCAGGGTTATGAAAGTGTAGTTAGTTTCCTTCAACATCTTACCTCCTTGAAAGAATCCTTTAGCTGTGGCACATAGGTCCCTCTCCACCAGCTCCCAATTATTTTGGAAAAATTATGAAGTTATCCCGCCTGGGGACTTGTATGATGGGAGTTCCATGACAACCTTCTTTATTTCTTCATTTGTAAACGGTGCTGTAAGGCCGTTGGAGTCTAACTCCGAGACTTTCGGAAGAGAGTCATACCAATTGATTCTAGATTCATCTTGACCCCATAACATGTGACCTGAGAAGAGATTTTCATTGTAATATCCCATATTTTCACGTATTTTAAAAAGTTAATTTCGTATTTTATGTGTATATTTTTAGTATTTTTATTGAAAATTTAAGTTCAATAAATATATTAAAGAAAGAAAATTTAATTTATTTGTTACTTGAAATGATATTTTATGCTTTGTAAAGTCTATAAATTATATTTTATGTCACATTGAGTTTTATTAAATATTTTAATAATTTTAATTTCTAAAAATAAAATTTTTAAAGTTTCCTAAATTGTTTTAAAACAAGGGCACAAAAGTAATTTCAAGCATTAAGGTTATTTTCGTAATTGCACCAAAACCTACTTTGGGCCTATAAATACCCCTTAAATCATAAATTTTGAGATTTATTTTGCTTATTAATGAATTAGGATTTCCAAAAAAAAAAATCAGAAAGAGAAAAAAAAAGAGAATTTCGGAAATTTACGAAAAATAAAGAAAAAAATTCCCATTCGTCCCTTTGTCGCTCGGTTTCTTCTTCTTCGTCCGCCCCTTCCTCGCTGGCGCTGCCACCTCGCCGCCGCCCACCCTTCTTCCTCCCCTTTGTTGGTAATTTCGAACTCCTTTATAAAAAAAACTTTTCTCCTCTTTTCTTTTTAATTCAATTATGCATATAATTATGTTTAATCATGTTGTTTATGATTCTAATCATGTTTTACAAAGTTATGATAATGTTTAAAATATGAATTTATAAAGTTGTTCATGAAATTTTAAATTAGGGTTTATGAAATCATGAAATTTGTAGTTTTATGGGTTTTTATGATCTAAACTCTTATATTATGATCATAAATTGTTGTAGTATGAATTTGTGATGATCTTATGAAGTTTAGATTTATTTTTAAGGGTTTTAAAGTTGTTCAATATTGCTGCCAAATTTTTAATGTTGTGAAAACTAAGAGTAAAAATATTATGAACATGTTTTACTTCATGGAAAATTATTTTAAAGCATAGATTAAGTGTATGATGATGGTATTAGATTGTAAAAGAGTTTTATGTTTGAATTATGAAGTTTTGATGAGGTTCGAGTAAATAAACAAAGCTGTAAATTTTTATTAACACTGTTATGAAAATGTAGAAAAGAATGAATGGAGATGTAGAATATATGTAATCTCAATTGTATATCTTCCACAATGTCTAACATATATATATACATCATCTACATAGTAACTTCCTATGGATATTGAAAGGTCAATATTAAATAAAAAATTATCACATGACAGGAGTTACAAGGATGTTTAAAGCCATATTGATATTACATGAAGAATAACTATAACCATATGAAGAGTTACATATATAGGTATTAATGTATAATGAACATCCACCATTATGAGTATTTTATAACACCCACCCTTGAATGTTCATTATTGAAAATGTGTCTCATTAAAACCTTACTAGGATAAACCCTATGGGATAAAACCCTAGTGAAGGAAAAAGAGTACAATATCTTCATAATACGCACATAATATGCTGCCTCGTTAAAAACCTTATCATGAAAAACCCAATATGGGACAAAACCATGTATAAGGGAAAAAGAGTGCAGCGCGTATTCTCTCCCCCTGATAAATTTAGAACTTGAGATCTTTTGGTGCAATAAATCCAATATTGTTAGGTAACTTCGTCTTCATTGTAGTAGTACGTAGAGCTTCCATCAATAAGTGATTCTTTAAACTTTTGCTTAAATCCATTTGAACCGACAAGTCATCTTCAAATTCCTCTTTAATTTGGTATAAGTGCATCAAAAATAATAGTTGGACATATTAATCTTCATCACACTTGATATCTGTTACTTAAAGTTATATCAATCATACCCATCCAAATCATGCCTTCTTTCGGAGGCCTACAGTAGAAATTGGTAATCAATTTCGACCAAACAATTTAAGGCAAAATTTGGTGCTAACACATGAGATCATCATCAATATGATTTTGCAATCGTATTTGAATTATAATATAACACATGTAATTATGCACATATATTACTTATGGTATTTCTAAACCATAAGCATTATTTTGAGCGAATTATACTTTGTTTATATTCTTTAAACACTTAATATATACGAGTGCTCATATATGTATATATACTTCCATTATTCTTTAGACTCTCTCATGCTCAAACTTCATGTTGTGATGTCAATTTAGTGACAAAGACTCTTCAGGAGTTTGGTAATAATGTTAATAAATAACATATAAAATTGTTAGGGCTAACTAGCTAAGTATTAAAATAAGTAATGTTATGTTCTTCAGGAACTCAAAAATGATATCAAATAGATGATATATATGTATTCGTCACAACTATAAGCCCGTTAGATTCAAATATTTTCTTGTAAATTTCCAGCAAATTTGTAAATTATACTTTGGATGAACAAGTACAAACTCCACAATTATTACATGAAACTAATGACATGAGATATATGAAATTAATAGCAAGATATTGCAAAAATATAATGAGTTCTGGATCCAACAACTATTTACGTACACATGCAATGAGGAAACTATTTACCTATGACTCACATATACACATGAACCTAAGTCTCCAAATAATGCAAGACACTGTACAATGCGGATACAAAATCCATTTATTCCTTGGACTTCTAGTCCAAGGTAAACCTTCAATCATCATATTTTATATTTCATTGGACTTCGGGTCCATAATGAACAATCGATATATCATCATTATGTCGACATCAAAATGGACATATACATCCAAACTCTTATTAACAAGTTCATTCCTTCTTGCATGTAAATAATATTCTTCGGTTCCATTATATACCGGTATCATAATATTCTTCAAGATATAATTATTGCATGCTATTTTACGGTGATATCTTAACACATTGTTTCTAATTGGTACCATCATAATTTTCTCATAGCATAGGCCATCTATTATATTTAGATTTATATATCAATACCACTTCCAGGGTATTTCATACTCTTATAATATCATCATCATTATTACACTTTCAAAAAATGCCAACTGCACTATCTTGCCATATATCACATCTTTATTATCTATTTATTTATATATTAATTTGGAACCGAATATATAACTTACACTTCAGGTGTAGTGATTCATTTATAATTGGCAAGATTCATCTCAACGCATACACATTATATATATGACCAAAATGTATCCTCAACGTTATGCTTCATGAATCATAATTGTATACAAATCAAATCATATATGTGGAACATTTCTTGATAATAGATAAACAAAAGTTGGCACATAACCTTTCAAATTACCATTATAAAGATCATCAATTTATGATAAGACGTAATTTTTTCCAACTTATTCCAATTCTCCTCCCCCTAAGTTGGTAAAATATAGGGGCGTCAAATTGTTAACCAACTTAGTATATAATTTCATGTGCCAAAATATTTCATCTCATAGGAGATCCTTTTATATATATACCAGTTTCATCTCTTACAAAAGTTATATTTAACATAATTTTCATCTCTGCTTGAGAATAATTTTAAGTAAAGCCATAACATTTTTAACTTATGATATACATTGCACATGCATGTATATTTCAATAAACCTTTCATATATAATCAGCTCTCTTGTGGAATTCAATATCAATGGGGAGACATGTATTGTGCAGTTTTCTCTCTTCTTTTCTTAATTCTTGTGTGCTGACGAATAATAGCCCCAACCAAGAGATTGTTCAACAAAAGTAATTAACTTTCGTGTAATTCCATTAGTTGGAGATCTTCTGGATCTCCAAAGACTTTCAAAGTGTGATACTAGTTATGTAAGTTATATTTGATGAGCTTCTGGTCACCTAATAATTGAGTACATAAGTTATTTGAAAAATTATCACTTCAAATTTTCTTGATAACAAATTGTATTATCAAAATTTGCAATAAAAGTATAGATCAATCTCAATGTTATGTCAGTATGTCTTGCCATTTTATTCATTTCATTATATCTAACATAAGAGAGCATCAGCACATTATTTCATATTAAATAATGAAACTTTAGGTTTCCATAACGGGTGATCAATATACCCTAGATGGCCCAATTTAATTATATCACATCCAAAACTTTTCTTAATAATTAAAAAGGTTTCAAACATTGTATTAGTGATCACTTTATTAGACAAATTTTATGCATGACCATGGATATGATGTACATGATATAAGAACACTTAACACGTGTTTACTTTTCTTCTAGACTTGGCAAGACCATCAACTAATCCAATAATACTTCACACTTTGTTGGAGCATTGATAATAATCTTGGTACGTGCTAATCTTGTTAGACATTCTATACTCTTCTGGAGCCCGTTATATATATTCATGGTACATATTAATTTTACTGGAATACTGGACATAATATCCTTAGCAGATTTATCAAGTGTTTTACATTCTTGAATTTCCCATTATCAATTGTTGCTCATTTCCTTTCCTTAAGATTCTTATGACTTGGACCTATTGGTCTGCTCTAACACACTTCAAGCATGCTCTAAGTTCATTCGCAACTGCTTTAATTGGAGCATTTATTCATATTCATCTTCAAGATGATATCATGTGAAATATTTAATTGATTATTATGTGGCCACTTTCATTAAAATAATTGATATTTAAGCTAATGTATGTAACAAGCTGATCATCAATATATTTGATTACCCATACTAGCATTATTTGAGGTCAACAATAATCATTAATGTGGTCAATGAGTTATAACTTTACACAAATATTTAATCACCCTCATAAAAGATATTCATGCNTATTTAATCACCCTCATAAAAGAAATTCATGTTCACCAAAGAATTACAAGTAAATAATTATCATAAAGATTAATTTAACAAGCTTTCATTCTATTGAAACACATAATCATCATATTATTGATTGAAATAATCGGTTTGTTATCTATACTTGATTGAAAAACTTACTTGTATATTGGTTTTACAGAATACATATCCTGTAAAATGACAATGCATATAAATAAAATTCCAAGCTAAAAACTAACATGTTGCATTTCACCTCCATACTTCTCTCTTTTGGCTTATAAATCCATTCATAATTACATCACACTTTATGGCTAATAAACTTCACTCATAATAGCATCACAATTTGTGGAATAAAATTATGACAAAGGAAAGGTGTTTAACGTAGCTCAATATATTTATTTTTACGTGGTATTAATGGGCATATGTGACAAAAGTATGAACTAGCAAAAACACACAAGAAATCAAATGCATGTGAATTGTCACGATATTAACATGAATAAACAATTCTAGATGTGTTTTATAATAAATAGTTTTGCTTAGATTATAATTGTCTGTTGATTAACTTATTAAAAAATTGAACTTAATCATATAAACAAAATTAAAAAAAAAACATATAGAACTTTACTAGGAATTAGTATAACTAATAAATTTTCAAATCACTAATGAATATAACTAACTAGACTAATTTTACATGTTATAGCCTAGTAGCTAGAAATAACACATAGTTTCATTATAGACAACTTACAATAGAAAATAACATAGTAAATCTCTAATTTATTCTTCTTTCTCTCTGATAGAATGAGGAGACAAAACTATGAATTATACACTTAACTACTTGTAAGAATAAATTCAATCTATGGGTAGAGCATAAATTTTTTTTTTAAGGATTATTAAAATTATCATGTATTTACAATATTAATACTTCTTATTAGTTTAGCTAGATTGCATACCTTTTGTACTGTATGAATATGAGTTGATAGTGATCCAAAATATACTTGATTTCAAATGTAACCGAAAACAACAATCAAATAATTTAAGTTTGGTTTGTTAAAACCTAATTCAATTAGGATAGAACTATCGTGCTGATAACATGTTATGAAAATTTTGAAAAGAATGAATGGAGATGTAAAATATATGTAATCTCAATTGTATATCTTCCACAATGTCTAACATACATATATATATACATCATCTACATAGTAACTTCCTATGAATATTAAAAGGTAAACATTGAATAAGAAGTTATCACATGAGAGGAGTTACAAGTAGGGGTGTACACGGTCCGGTCTGGTGCGGTCTGAGGTCCAGACCAGACCGCAAAATTGCGGTCTAGGTGTTTTTCAGACTAGACCAGACCGTATTTTAGACCAGACCAGACCAGACCATAATTTTTTAAACGGTCTGGTCTAGTGTGGTTTGCGGTTAAACCGCAATTCCTGAAAGATTTTATGAAGCATAACTTTATAAAAGGGAAATGCTAATACAAAACAAACGATAAGTTTACATATACAACCAAGTGCAAGTCCACAATAGAAAATGACAATATAACATCCATCAATCAATCATAAAATGGAAAACCATACAGAGTTAAAAATTAAAAAGGTTTATGCGGTTTATGGTTTACGGTTTACGGTCTAAAACCACAAACCATAATTATTTACGGTTTACGGTCTGGTCTGGTCTAAAAAAATAGAAAACCAGACTAGACTGCAAAAATTACGGTCTAGCTTAAAAAAACCAGACCATAAATTTTGGACCGCAGACCAGACCAGACCGCAGAAATACAGTTTGGTCCGCGGTTTGGTGCGATCCAGACCATTCTCTGTACAACCCTAGTTACAAGGATGTATAAAGCCATATTGATGTTACATGAAGAATAACTATAACCATATGAAGAGTTACATACATAGGTATTAATGTATAATGATCCACCATTATGAGTATTTTATAACAAACACATGTTTATGCCTAATAAAAATAGTAGCATGTGACATAATTAGTTAAAATTATTTTTAATGCATTAAAATATTATATGATGATCTTAGGACATGACTATAGTGTTTTATGATCAAAATATGATATTTAGAAGGATTTTAAAGAGTTTTTAAGTAATTTTATGAAACTTCCATTTTTGGAAAATTACTGAAAATCAAGTGTTTTGAGAAAGAAAAATTAAAATAAAGTATGAAATTGAATAGAGACCATATAGGAAAGGTTTTAGACAAGTTTCCAATATAAAAAGTTAGTTTAGAGTTGTTGTAGAAGTTAGTCAACAAGATTTTAATTTAGTTTCGGTTTTCTCTATGTAAGAGAATTCGAGTTAGTTGACTTTTAGAAGTGGCGGATCACCACTACTTTAGATAGTACATAAGTATTAAAGGCAAAAATAAAAGTAGACCCTTGGTTGTTGATCTTACATGTTTTGTATGTGATTATGAATTATTGTTTGGTTGACTTCAATGAAAAGTATGCAAGTATGAAAGTTTGAAAAGTATGATTCTTATATTAATTTGACATTCCCCTTTATTGCATTTTTAATCATATCATGAGCAATTGGAATGTTAAAATTATTACTAAAGTTGGCCAATAGTAAATAAAGAAAAAAACAGAAAGTTAATTGAGTTGATTAGTTACTTAATCAACAAGAAAGGTAGTTAGTGAATTTTTATTCACATGTTTAATATAATGAGCAAATATTTACATAGCCACTAACAGTTTAATGTGGGGTGAAGAAAGATAAATAGTTAGCCACTCACAGTTAATGTGTGGTAAAGGAACTTTAATTTAATTAAAGGACACACACAAGATTATTTTTAGAATTACTTTGAATCTAAGATAATTAATATGAGTTGCTTGATTCTATGCATGCTTCTATGTGTTGTTGTTTATGAGTCATAATTTTGTTAAACCGGTTAATCATGTAAAGTGAAAGAGGATTTGCACCAAAACTCTTGGAACGTATATACCTTGAGAGTGAACAATGGGAGGAGTTATGGGTGTTTACTGTAACTTCTAATTAAGGTACAAGACGTTGTACTTTTTTATATTTTTAATGCGCTTGAATTCTGTCAAGACATGTGACATAACTAATACCTTCTTGGAGTTGCTCCTAAGTTGGTGCCCAATAAGGCGATTTTTAAAGGAATGAAACCCGTTTGGTGCGAAATCCAAAGTTTAAATATAATAAATAATTTTATATGATTTGAGTTTATGTAAAGGTGAAGGGATGTCAACAGTAAGAAGTATGTGTGTTATATTTTCTTTTAATTTAATATTAATCATATTTTGCATAGTCTTTAATATTTGTGTACTCAACTTTGCTGATTGTGTGTGTTGGTGTGCATGGGTTTGTCTTGGACTTGGAGCTACGATGACCCATTTTGATGGCGAGTAGTTGACTAGAATAAGAGAAAGCTATAGGTACAGGTGGGCATAGTTAATCATGCTAGGTTAGAGTGTGAGCACTTGCATTGTAGTTTTCTTAGTTTTGTGGACTTATTAGTTATTTATTGTTTGATGTTGACTTTTGTTTTTGAAGTTTAAAGATATTTGGTTTTGAAGGGCCGTTAAGACTGATTTGAAGTGTAATAAAGATTTATTTTGGTTTTCTTTTGGTTTAGACTTTGGTTTCCTTTTGAAATTATTTCAAGTTTTATTTTGAGTTTTAATTTGGTTTTGGTTTTTAAAAACTTCCGCTATAGTAATTTGATAAAGCCTTAGCCGTTATTAGGGGTGAGCATAATTGGCTACCCGGTCTATTTGACTGGACTTGTTACTGGTCCCAGTACTGGCCGGGTACCTGGAATCGGACTTGGTCCCGGTATGGGTTGTACTGGGTACCCGGTTCACATTATCCACATAATTAAAGTAATTGTTTTACATGTCTTATAGCCTAAAGGAGATCATTTAAGGTTTACTATCCAATATCCATTCATCCAACATCCAACATTCAAGGTTTAACATTTGACATTCAAGATTTACAAGTTACAACTTATAACTTACAACATTTCAATCCAAATGCATAAAAACTAAACGAAGTTCAACACCAGTTAAAGTTAATATCCACTAATTTATTAATAACAAAGAAACAACAACAAATTACAATAAAACTCCATAATTCAACACTTAAACTTGAGGATCTTGAGAGTTAAGGACATCCATGTGCAAAGGTATCCTCCTAGATGTTCATATAAGAACCTACAAAATAAAAAAAGGACAAAAATAAAAGGAGATAAGTTCAACAAAAAAAAGTTTGAATAACAAAGTTTATAGAACAACAAAAGATAACTTATTTTAGTATAAAAATATTGAATAACAAAGGATAAGTTCATAGAAAACAAAGTTGGTAACTAATTAGCTATTGAAACATTGATCTAAATTACCTCAAACTAATGTTTAAATACTTTACTCAATGTCTTCCAATAATATCATCAACTTGAGTCACACCACTATCATCCAATTCTACAAAATTGTAAAATAAAGTAAGTATTGTTTTTAAGAAAGATGAAATATAGTAGACTAGATATGAGAAATTGTAGTACCTTCTTCATACTTCTCAACATCGTCAAGAAATCTCTCAATGTCAATACATAATTCTGATGCTCTAAGCCAATCTTGGGTACACACTAAAGCTTACACGGTCTTTAGCCCCAAACTACTACGAAATTGATCAAGCACACGTCCCGATGTGCTAAATGCGGACTCACTTGAAACCATGGACACCAGAATAGCTAGAATGTCCTTGGCCATGAGTGAAAATACCGGAAATTTTTCACTTTTATCGTTCCACCATTGCAAGATGTCAAAGTACTCACCCCCACCCCTTTCTCCTTAGGATCCCCAAAATGCTCTTCCAACTCGGATTTCTCTGCAACACCCCCACCCTCCTTATAAAAATCATCATAAAGTTCTTTCAAATTCTTATTATTACTCACCTCATGTATATGTTCTTGGGCATCATTATCAACCATAGAACATCTATCATAATTGCCATCAATCCCATCATTCTTTGAAGAAATACAAACATCATGATAATAATCAAATAATTTCTTGAACACATCATACAAATTTTTAGATAATTCATCCACTTTACTCAACTCCCAAGGATAAAGTTTCTTAAGTGAAAACTTCACAAAGTTATACTTATACCTAGGATCAAGAATAAAGACAACCAACATCAACACATTTTTTTTCACAACATCTCCATAATAGTTATCAAACTTTTCTCACATTTGCTTTGCCATATCACGAATTTCTAAATTTGTTGAATTCTCCCATTCAACCAAACAAGTAAGCACACTCAAAATCTCATGATAATGCATATTAGAAGTGACATACAAACTACCGGACATCCTCTTAGTAGCCTCATAAAATTCTTTCAAAGCCATAGCTAAGACCCTAACATGCATCGAATCTTCCTTAGTTGGAACCCTATCTTTTAACTCTCTACTAAAATCATGGTCATCTTCCTTAAACGATTAAAAGATTTTTCAAATTTGCAAGCAATTTCAAGCATAAGAAAGGTAGAATTCCAACTAGTAGAGACATCAAAGCATACATAACCTTTACAAGTAATTTTTGCAAGCATATAATAGTGAGAAAATGATTTAGCTCTAGAAGGAGAACTCCTAACATATCTAACAGCAAGACGGATTCTTGAAATTGAGTCTTTTACCTTTGACAAACCATCTCTAACAATCAAATTCAAAACATGGCAAGCACATCTCATGTGAAACAACTCACCCTCTAACAAAAGTTTATCATGAAAATTAGACTTCAAATACCCAACCGCTACATCATTAGAACTAGCATTATCAACCGTTAAACAAGATAATCAATCCTCAATTCCCCACTTAATAATGCATGTTTCTACGACATTTCCAATTTCTTTACCTTTATGGATATCCATCATTCGAAAATTCAAAATCCTTTTATGTAACTTCCAATTATCATCAATAAAATGAGCAGTGAAGCAAACGTAATTGTAGTTTTGAATGGAGGTCCAACAATCGGTTGTTAAAGCTACTCTAGATTTCAAACCATTAAGTGTGTTCTTCAATTTTTCACTTTCACAAAGAAATAATTTTTTCACATCTCTAACAACAGTGAAACGAGATGCAATTTGAAATTGTGGAGCAACAATACTACAAAAGAACCTAAATCCTTCACGCTCAACTATAGAGAAAGGTTGCTCATCAACAATAACCATCTTAGCTAAAGCAAGTCTACAAGCATTTTGATCAAATTGCCCATTGAAAATTGTTGTAGTTTCAGAAGTTGAAGTTCTAAAGGTGGAAAGTAATTGTTGTTTTTTGTCTACATTTGCAGGATAACATTTGCAAGTATTTAAGTGCTTCTTTAAGGATGTAGTGCCATTATTAGGGTTACTGGACAAAAGTTTATCACAATATTTGCACCTAACTTTAACGATCTTACCCGATTTCGGATCTCTTACATTCCAATAGTGGCCCCAAAAAGTTGACTTCCTCTTATCTCCAACTTGTGGTGGCTCCTTTGGTGTGTTTTCCTCCCCAACATCACTTTGATTGTCAACCGGGTCACGTTCTGATACGAATTCAACCATCTCTAGTAAAGAAAACAAAGACGACATTAAAAAATATTCAACATAAAAAACAGAAATAAAAACAGAATAATCAGGAAAAAATACAGAAAGAAAACAAGCATAAATGAAAAAAACTGGAAAAAGTAGGAATAAAAAAAACAGAGATTTAAAAAAATAAAAAACTAAAAAACAGAAAAAAAAAGGCAAAAATTATAAAAAACAAAAAAAAAAAAACATAAAAAACGAAAAAAACAGAAAAAGTCGATATTATTAAAAACGAAAAAAATTTAAAAAACATAAAAAACGAAAAAAAAAAAATAAAAAAACGAAAAAAAAACAGAAAAAACGAAAGAAAAAAACAGAAATAAAACAAAATGAAAAAAACAGAAAACACAAGAAAAAAAGAGCAGAAATTATAAACAATGAAAAAAAATAAAAAAACATTAAAAAAAAAACAAAAAAAAGAAAAATAGAAGGAAAAAAAACGAGAGTTAAAAAAACATAAAAAAACGAGATAAAAACCAAATAAAAGCGAAAAAATCAATAAAAAATGAAATTATAAAAAACGAAATAAAATAAATTTAAACTAAGCTCGAAAACAAAACAACAAAAATTGAAAAATAAATCAAAAAACCCAAAATTAGATCTAAAAAACAAATTAGCAACAACAAAAACGGATCAACACAAAAACAAAATTAAACAAAAAAGACAAAAAAAACCTCGAAAATAACATACAAAAAATGAAACACTTACATGCAAAAATCGAAAAAATAAAAAATAAAAATGAAAATTATACATTAATATAATGAAAACAAAATAGAAGAATAAAAAAAATAGAAATAAACATATCTTGATGGATGTTGGAGGAGTGAAGGAAGAGTAATGAGAGAAAAAGAGGAGTGAGAAGTTGAATGATTTTTAGGGTTTGAGTTTGAAAGAGGAGTGATGGAAAACTAGAGTTTTGTATTTTTGGGTGTTAGGGAGAAGGGTGGGCTTATTTGATTTGGTTCTAAAGAATTAAAGACATAGTATGCCGGGTCTGGTACCGGGTACCCACCGGGAATTGATTCCGGTACCAAGTACCTGGTACTGGTTATACCGGGTACCCGGATCAGAATTACCCAGAAATAGTCCCGGTATCGGTCCCAACCGAGTATTCATATAGGGTAGCGATACCAGACCCTGTTCAACTGGGACCGGGTAATTACTAGATGGGTCCAACCGAGTCCGGGTACCCCGGTCCCAATCCTCACCCCTAACCGTTATCACGGTAACGGTAATACTTTGGTTTTTCCTAGTTAATTAGGAGATTTAATAATAGTTATTCTTTATTATATTTATATTATATTTCCGGTAAATCTAAAGGAGGAAAGTTACGAAATTGCAGGGTGTTACAAAGTGGTTACTAGAGCTTAGTTTTCGAAATAAAATAGATTTTATTTTTGGGGGTACCCTAAGTTTAATTTTGGAAAGAGAATTTCTTATTTTAGAAAGTTACTAGGAATGAAAATTTTCTAAAAATAGTAATTTCCCAAAATAGAAAGCTTTGAAAAATAAAAGGTTTTAAAATCACTTACATGTGTAGGTATGCAAGGAATTCAGGTATGTATTATGTGTTATTGCTTTCGTATCATGTGGTGAGATTGGATAGGAAGTTTGGGTATGTAGGATATACTTTATTTCTTTTCCTTCATGCATTTAAGTACATGTTTTGAATTGTTGCTTATGTGGATAGTTATGTGTAGAAGAAATTGTATGTTAGCCACCAAACCTTTTGTTGTGGAACTGTTTAGCTTGTTTTTTCTTTTCTTTTTTGTTTTTTTTTTTGTTTTTTTGTGTGGGAAGGATGACCCATTAGTTTTAAGTGTCATTGCAGGATGGTGGATAATATGCCTAGTAAGGAAACTCAGATGGGAGCTTTGGAGAAGAAGGAATATGAGAGTCCACCTCAATATGTATGGAAGATTCGTATCTACTGTTCATACATGAGTTCAGTGCTGAAATTACAGGAGTGGGACCAACCAAAACATGTGTCCGCTTTAATTGTGAATTGCTTGCCAAATTGTCCACCTTACTTGGAGATCAAGGCCAAGTTTGATGACTTTCATTTCATTGGAGGACTTCGAAACTATACTAAGGCCATGTTCTCCTCAACTTATTTTTGTTGAACTGAACTTATTTTTGCTGAACTGAAATTATTTTTACTTATCTAAAACCTATTTTTGCTGAACTGAACTTATTTTTGCTAAAATCATTAATAATTTATTAAGGATTGAAACTGATTTTTGCTGAATTGAACTTATTTTTGCTGATCTGAACTTATTTTTGCTGAACTGAACTTATTTTTGCTGAAAATAAGTAAAAATAAGACGAGGAGAACAAGGCCTAAGTATAAGGATCAAAATGGTCAATGGGGTTGTGATTGGAGGTACATGGAAGATTACATTGCAAAGAAGGAGCAAGAGTTTCTGAAATCGAATGCAGGTGAGGAGATCCCACCCACACCAGTCCCAGGTGATCAAGAGAATGATGCTATGAGTGAAAATGAAGCTGCTTCAGGTTCTCAAAGCTATGAGTCGAAGGATAGTTCATGTTATGAGATTGAGAATCCAAATCCAGTGATCCCAGTGTATGTGGACATAGTGACTGATTCTGAAGAAGAAGAAAATGAACTTGACCTCGAAGACGACATGGATGAAGATGTTGAGGAAGATTTGGAAGATGATGTTAAGGAAAATTCTGAGTTCATACCTGAGAAATATGTGGTGTCTAAGGACAAGCAAGATAATGTTAATGTTTAGAAGTATTTGTTATGAATATGAGTTTAGTTTAGATTAATATT
This sequence comes from Suaeda aralocaspica, assembly GCA_016808085.1. NCBI lineage: Eukaryota > Viridiplantae > Streptophyta > Magnoliopsida > Caryophyllales > Amaranthaceae > Suaeda > Suaeda aralocaspica. Next base: position 126,594 of record PYUH01000390.1, read on the forward strand.
TTCTAGTATTGTTCATGATTAGGATGTTAGATATCTTAGATTGTTATTTTCTTTGTGAATAAGTGGCAGTAAGCCATAAGGAACTTTTAGGGAACTAAGCATTTAAGAACCATTATTAAAATAAAGGAATAAGTGAGCCAGTTTTCTTTTGAAATGATGTGTGAAGTAGAGAAAAACCAAAGGGAATTTTTTATTTATTTATGTGCTTTATTATATTTGGATGGTTGTTTAAACAATGAAAAAGTGAATCATTCGCTCTTAAAGAATAGAAATTTCTTTTGTGAGACGAATTGAGAAAGTGTTTTTATGTTGTGTTATAAGTTTTGTGTTGTTCTAACTAAGAGTTAGAGATAGTTTAATACAAAGGTCTTTTCCCTCTACAGGAGAAACAAGATGGCAGGACGTAACAACAATCAGCTGAATGATGTAGTGACGCAATTAGCTACTGTAGCTGAACAGTTAGCTGCTAGAGGAAATGGAGGTGACCCCATTGGGAACTTTTCAAGAAAATTGCTCAAAGTAAGCCGCCTACTTACCAAGGAGAGCCCAATCCACCTTCTTTAAAGGGATGGTTGAGAGAGTTTAACAAGCTGTTTGGGGCAGTTGAGTGTCCAGAAGAGTTTAAGGTTAACCATGCAGTTTACTATCTAAGAGGAGAAGTTGATCTTTGGTGGTCAAATAATGAAGCTGTGATTAGGGCTTTGCCAGATTTTAATTGGACTGTGTTTCAGGAGCAGATTCGCAACAAGTTTTACCCTGTGTTCCTTCAAAAGCAGAAAGCTGATGAGCTTCTGGAGCTTAAGATGGGGAGTATGTCAGTTACTGAGTATTGCTCGAAGTTTATGGAGTTGTCTAGGTTTGCTAAGGAAGCTGTAGCAACGGAGAAGCTGAAGGCTAGTCGTTTTAAGAGAGGGTTGCTCATAGACATTCAGTTGCAACTAGCCAGGCAAGTTATTGAGTCTTTGGATGAGTTGTATGGTACAGCTGCACATTTATATGCCCTAGACTGCAAGAAGAAGAAGATGATGAAAGAAGGTGAGACGAGGGAGAAAAGAAAGGATGGTGGAGGAAACTTTAACCAACAACGGAGTCATGATGGATTTAAGAAGCCTTGTTTCAACAACTTTTAGGGCAATAAGGGAAACTTTGGAAAGCCAGCTATCGGAAATGGGAATAGAGTACAGACGGCTAATCAAGTTGGTCATGTGTACTTCTACAAGAAATGTCCTAACAATCATCCAGGCAAGAACTGTGTTGGGAACCCGATGAATTGTCGTTTTTGTAACAAGCTCGGACACTGTGATTATGAGTGTTTCTCTAAGGGCAGGGGAAAGGAAGGACAAGGGCCACATTCCAAGGGAAATTCGTCAGGAGGTCAGCAGAAGGGTTTCTAAGTAAATATGGGAGGAAAAGCAATGCAACTAGCCGGAAATAGGCATGGAAGTGGAATTGGAGGTGGTCAGACTAAGGCCTCGAATACTGGAAAGTTGAATGTGATGGCTCAAACTGATGCGGATGCTAGTAAGGATGTGATTACTGGTACTTTCTCTATTCACTCTCTTCCTATTAAAGTTTTGTTTGATTCTGGTGCAACATATTCTTTTGTATCCACTGAGATTTTGGAAAAGTTAATGCCTATTTTGGGAAAAGTAGATACAATAGATATGTTAATAGTGTTACCATTAGGAAAAGAAGTACAGTGTTCAAGGAGATTTTTGGAGTTCCGATTGAGATTGAGGGAGCGGAATTTAAGGCTAACCTGATTAAGTTTTATTTGGGTAACTTAGAAGTGATCCTAGGGATGGATTGGTTGAGTGAACATAAGGCTGAGATTTTGTGTGGACCGCAGAAAATCTTGATAGTTAATAAGGGTAAGAAAGTGAGCTATTAGAGGGCAGGAAGGCCAAAACACAACAAAATAGTGTCAGTGATGAGATTTGCTAGGTATGTGAATAGAGGTTTTCCAATTTACCTTTGTAGTGTGAGGGATGTAGATCATGTCGAGTCACCTAAGCCCGAGGACATTGAGGTAGTAAGGGATTTCCTAGACGTATTTCCGGAGGAGATTCCGGGAATGCCACTGAAGCGAGAAATGGACTTTACCATAGACTTAGTTCCAGGAACAACACCTACACTACTAGAAAAAACCTCTATTAGTACCCATTTTTTTATGCTATTAGTACCGTTTTTCACCCATTACTATTAGAGCCGTTACTAATAGGCAATAGGGTTGTTTATTAGTACAGTTTTTAAAAAACGGTACTAATGGTTATTATTAGTACCGTTTGTTAGAAAAAATGATACTAATGGTCATTATTAGTACCGTTTTTTTAAAAACGGTACTAATGGTCATTATATGTACCATTAGTTTTATAAAAGGGTACTAATAGTGAGGTTATTAGTACCGTTTTTAATAAAAAAACGGTACTAATAGAGCTGATCAAGAAGCAGATTCAAGCATTGAAGACAAAGGGCTAATATTGAGTCGTTTTGAGATTCATGGTATGCGTGGATTAGGGTTCCATGGCCTTGGCTTGACTCATGGTCATTGTTGCCTAAATCTAATAATGCTTGGATAATGGTCTAAGGCCATTAGGGACGTTGGTTTAGCTAAGGGATAGATTTGTTGTTGAGCCTATGGGTTTTCTTCCCACTCCACTTGGTAGGGTTTTCCCATATGGTGTTTTGTGATGTTTTATGAATTTCTTAGTGAGTCTTTATGATCATGGTTGATGGAATCAAGCATGGGAAACACAAAAATGGAGGTTTCTTGAAAAAAATATTGAAGCTTCAAAGGTTTCTTGAAGTTCTTGAAAATGGAAGTCCTTCAAAATTGCGCAAAAACACCTTATTCAGTATGGCGGTGATTTGGCGTGTGAACAAGTGTGTTGGGCAACTTGGTTGTCCGTGTTTTCTTTGTTGTTTGACCAAGTCAACTTTGTTTATTCAAATTGTAGTTCGTTCCTTAGGTTGGATTTCGGAATTTGGTCGGAAAAGGAACAAGATTCCGGCATATCTTTTAGGAATCCTAAACTAGGTCGGTTTAAGCATATTTTCCGTGTTTTTTAGGAGATTTTCCTTGTTTTCCTAGATTTACTTGTCTTGGGGCTAAAGTCTAGGATTAGTTGGTTAATTTAGAATATCTAGTAGTAAAATTGTTATAAATACTCGATTGTTTCAATAATAAAAATTCAGATTACAAGTTTACAAAAAAAATACAATTGTGTTTTACGAGTGATTTTGTGTGAGGTTTTTGCACGATATTCTTCAAGGTTTCCTGAATAATTTTGAGATTTAAAAGCTTCAATTATTCACCGTTGTTTTAGTGTTTGTGTTGAGTGTTCACATAAGCAATAAAACGCCCTAGAGTTTAGATTGTGAGTGTCCCTATCTAAAGCTAGGATTTCCGGAATTACGAAGCATTGTGAGTGTTCCCTTGCTACGTTTTCTACCTTATCAATCTATCTTGAGTCCAAGCACTTAGTTTAGACCTAAGATATAGATCAAGTGGTATCAGAGCTGCAGTTTTAACCTATGGCTAGTGAAGGAAATTCATCAAAAGAGACGGTGAACGTCGAACTCTTCAATCAACTTGCGGAACAAACAAAAAAACTTCAAGATTTGTTCCTAGGATTATCTACGGAAGTGATTCGTATGAAGGGTAACCTTAAACCCCCAGATGATGATCGTGGTTTGAAGTTTGAAGTTGGGGAATTTGATGGCCAAGGTGACGTTGAGGCCTACCTTGAATGGGAGCTTGCATTAGAACGGTACTTTGAGTTCAAAGGCACCAACGAGGAGAAGAAGTATAAAATTGCCGTGGCTAAGTTGTCTAAGTATGTGTCCATGTGGTTCAATGGAGTTAAGAAGAATAGGCAACGTGAAGGCAAGAGCAAGATTGAAACTTAGGAGAAACTTAAGAAGATCCTAAGGAAAAGATTCGTTCCTTCAAATTATCAACAAGATTTATACATTAAGTTGGCTACATTGAAGCAAGGTACGAAGGCAATGGAGGATTATATTGCCGACTTTGAAAAGCTAACTATGCAATGTGAGATTGAAGAAAGGGAGGAACAAAGGATTGCTCGTTTCATTGGAGGTTTAAATCTAGATATTCGTGACAAGATAGAATTGCAACCAAATCTATCTTTTGATGAAGTGAGTAAAACGGCGGTGATCTTAGAAAAACAAAGGAAGCGTGGAGTGTCTAAACCAACCACGAGGCCATATCAAGGCTTCAAGACTTATAGTGCTTCATCAATCAATGAATCTAAGGTTGAGCCTAAGAAGAACGTGACTCCTAGTATGGATAAGGGAAAAAAGACCGAAACTTTGGAAGATGGTGTTCCTAAGGTGACTTGTTTCAAGTGCAAGGGCTATGGTCACTACAAAAAGGATTGTCCAACATTGAGAACTTTGACAATTCGTGAAATCCAAGAGATTGATGCCCTTGAGGATAACAATCTTGAGGAAGAAGGGAGTGACATGGAAGAATGCCATCCAGAAAGCGACGAGGAACAAGAGGGGAAGCCTTATGAGAACAACTTGGTCCTTAGAAGGGTCTTGCACTCAAAATCCGTAGATGAGGATCAACGTGAAAACATCTTTCACACTCGTTGCAAGGTAAACGATACTAAGTGCAACCTCATTATAGATGGTGGTAGTTGTGCTAATGTTATATCATCAAAGTTGACGGACAAGTTGCAATTAAAAACAACGAGACACCCTAAGCCATACAAACTTAAGTGGTTAGATGATGTCAATGAAGTTAGGGTCCGTAAGCAAGCCTTGATTAATTTTGCAATTGGCAACTATCATGATGAAGTATTGTGTGATGTTGTGCCTATGGATGCGTGTGATATATTGTTGGGTAGACCTTGGCAATTTGATCGAAAAACTGTGCATGATGGTAAGACTAACGTATACAAGGTCGTCAAGGATGGCAAGACTAAGGCTTTGTTTCCACTTACGCCTAGTGAACTCAGAAAACGGCACAAGGAGGCGACCAAGGTTGACAACAAGGTGTTATTTGCTACTAGAAAACAATTTGAAAGGGTTATGATTGATCAAAACGTGGCGTATCTACTTCTAGCCAAGGAAGTGAAGACTTTTGACGAAGTTGAACACCCAAAGTTACGAGCCTTACTTCGTGATTTTGAGGATGTGTTTCCGGCAGATTTGCCTCAAGGATTACCCCCAATAAGAGGTATTGAACATCAAATTGATTTGATCCCTGGAGCTCCTATCCCAAATAAGCCTCCTTATAGATGCAACCCAGAGGAGACAAAAGAGTTACAGAGACAAATTGACGAGTTGATGGAACGAGGATATGTGAGGGAAAGCATGAGCCCTTGCGCAGTTCCCACGTTGTTGGTTCCAAAGAAGGATGGAACATGGCGTATGTGCATTGATAGTAGAGCTGTGAATCACATCACAGTGAAGTATAGGTTTCCTATCCCTAGATTGGATGATCTTTTAGATGAATTGAGTGGTTCCAAGCTATTTTCAAAGGTGGATTTACGTAGTGGTTATCACCAAATACGTATGAGGGAAGGGGATGAATGGAAAACTGCTTTCAAGACCAAACATGGGTTGTATGAATGGATGGTCATGCCTTTTGGATTGACGAATGCACCTAGCACTTTCATGAGACTTATGAATGAGGTATTGCGTCCTTTCATTGGTAAATTTGTTGTAGTTTACCTTGATGACATATTGGTGTATAGCAAAAACGAAGATGAACACATGGGTCACTTGCGCCAAGTGTTTGAGACTTTAAGGAAACAAAAGCTCTATGGGAAGCTAGAGAAGTGTGATTTCATGCAAAAGGAGATTAGCTTTCTAGGCTACATTGTTTCACATGAGGGTATCAAGGTAGATCCACAGAAAGTTGAAGCTATAGCATCATGGCCAGTTCCAACAACAGTTACTCAAGTGAGATCTTTCCATGGCTTAGCATCATTCTATAGGAGATTCATTCGAAATTTTAGCACTATTATGAGTCCTATAACTGAATGTACGAAACAAGGGAAGTTTGAGTGGACTAGACAAGCGCAACAAGCCTTTGAATTGGTGAAGGACAAGATGTGTAACGCACCTATTCTAGCATTGCCTGATTTCACTAAGCCTTTTGAAGTTGAGTGTGATGCAAGTGGTACAGGGATTGGCGCAGTTCTCATACAAGGAGGAAGGCCAGTATCTTATTTTAGTGAAAAGCTGAGTGGAGGAAAGTTGAACTATTCCACATATGACAAGGAGTTCTATGCCATGATCAGGGCATTGGATCATTGGAGTCACTATTTGCGTCCACAACCTTTTGTTCTTCATTCTGATCATGACTCATTGAGACATATCAATAGCCAACAAAAGTTGAATGCAAGGCACGCAAAGTGGGTTGAGTTCTTACAATCTTTTACTTTCTCTGCAAAATATAAGGCAGGCAAGGCTAATGTTGTGGCGGATGCTCTTTCAAGGAGACATAATTTGATTGCAATGGTAGATTCTAGAGTTTTAGGGTTCGAAATCATCAAGGAATATTATGAGAAGGACTCGGACTTTGGAGACATTTTTCACCAGTGTGCGCAAAATCCAAGTAGCCATTACAATATTGTGGAAGGATTCTTATTCAAGGGAAATAAACTTTGCATACCTAAGTGTGCAATTCGTGAATTATTGGTAAGAGAAGCTCATGGGGGAGGACTAGCTGGACACTTTGGCATAAACAAGACTGTTGAATTATTGCAAGAACATTTTTATTGGCCAAAGATGGTTGGTGATGTACATGCTATTCTTGCTCGTTGTGGTACTTGTCAAAGAGCCAAGAGCACGTTTCACAAGGGTTTGTATACTCCACTTCCAGTGCCACAGAGACCTTGGGAAGACGTGAGCATGGATTTCATTGTGGCCTTACCTAGAACACAGAGAGGCAAGGATTCAATCATGGTGGTGGTTGATAGGTTTTCCAAGATGGCGCACTTCATAGCTTGTCATAAAACTGAAGATGCAATTGGCGTGGCTTCTCTATACTTCAAGGAGATTGTTAGGCTACATGGCATACCAAAAACGATCGTTTCTGATAGAGATAGTAAGTTTTTGAGCTACTTTTGGAAAGGTTTATGGAAATTGGTAGGTACTAAGCTCTTATTTAGCACCTCTCATCACCCACAAACTGACGGACAAACAGAGGTTACAAATAGAACAATTGGATCATTGTTGAGAGGATTGGTAAGCAAGACTGGTAAAGATTGGGATGTGAAGTTGTGTCATGCAGAGTTTGCATACAATAGGACTCCAACTTATGCTACTCAACACTCGCCATTTGAGGTAGTATATGGAGTGAATCCACACGTTCCTATAGACCTAATTGATATCCCAAAGAGTGAGTATATGCATGAGGATGCAAAGAAGCAAGCTGAGAATATGATGAAGTTACATGCGCAAATCAAAGCAAGGATTGAGAAGGTCAATGAGATGTACAAGAGGAATGCTAATAAACGACGCAAACCTAGGTCCTTCAATCCAGGTGATTTGGTTTGGGTGCACCTCAGAAAAGAAAGGTTCCCTGGCAAACGCAAGCACAAGCTCATGCCTAGGGCAGAGGGTCCTTTCAAGGTTTTAGAGAAGTATGGTGACAATGCTTACAAGCTAGACATTGGAGATGAATATGGCGTGGCTAGCACCTTCAACATTGGGGATTTGAGTCCTTACTTAGATGATAAGCAGATTCAAGAATTGAGGACAATTCCTTTTGAAGAAAGGGAGGATGATCAGGAAGCAGATTCAAGCATTGAAGACAAAGAGCTAATATTGAGTCGTTTTGAGATTCATGGTATGCGTGGATTAGGGTTCCATGGCCTTGGCTTGGCTCATGGTCATTGTTGCTTAAGTCTAATGATGCTTGGATAATGGTCTAAGGCCATTAGGGACGTTGGTTTAGCTAAGGGATAGATTTGTTGTTGAGCCTATGGGTTTTCTTCCCACTCCACTTGGTAGGGTTTTCCCATATGGTGTTTTGTGATGTTTTGTGAATTTCTTAGTGAGTCTTTATGATCATGGTTGATGGAATCAAGCATGGGAAACACAAAAATGGAGGTTTCTTGAAAAAAAGATTGAAGCTTCAAAGGTTTCTTGAAGTTCTTGAAAATGGAAGTCCTTCAAAATTGCGCAAAAACACCTTATTCAGTATGGCGGTGATTTGGCGTGTGAACAAGTGTGTTGGGCAACTTGGTTGTTCGTGTTTTCTTTGTTGTTTGACCAAGTCAACTTTGTTTAGTCAAATTTTAGTTCGTTCCTTAGGTTGGATTTCGGAATTTGGTCGGAAAAGGAACAAGATTCCGGCATATCTTTTAGGAATCCTAAACTAGGTCGGTTTAAGCATATTTTCCGTGTTTTTTAGGAGATTTTCCTTGTTTTCCTAGATTTACTTGGCTTGGGGCTAAAGTCTAGGATTAGTTGGTTAATTTAGAATATCTAGTAGTAATATTTTCATAAATACTCGATTGTTTCAATAATAAAAATTCAGATTACAAGTTTATAAAAAAAATACACATTGTGTTTTACGAGTGATTTTGTATGAGGTTTTTGCACGAAATTCTTCAAGGTTTCCTGAATAATTTTGAGAGTTAAAAGCTTCAATTATTCACCATTGTTTTAGTGTTTGTGTTGAGTGTTCACATAAGCAATAAAATGCCCTAGAGTTTAGATTGTGAGTGTTCCTATCTAAAGCTAGGATTTCCGGAATTACGAAGCATTGTGAGTGTTCCCTTGCTACGTTTTCTACCTTATCAATATATCTTGAGTCCAAGCACTTAGTTTAGACCTAAGATATAGATCAAGAGCTGACATTATTGACAAATTTTTCATTAAATAATGCTAATATATTGTTTTAACGCCTGTTAATAATATCCCCATCCTCTTAGGTACTTGCCATATATGAATCCTCCCGGCTTCGATTTTGTTGACAAACTAATATATAATTTACAACTAATTTCCGAGAAAATTAAATATTTAATCATTATTAAATTGTATCCATACACATACACTAAATAACATTCAAGTTTAAATATTACATGCATCGACTTCAAAGTAGTGTTTTGGACTTAACGTACTTATAATATAAATTACAACATATTTAGGATAATAAGAAATTTAGTTTAAAGAACTTTGCCCATTTCACGAATCTCATCCAATTCCTTTTTGATGTACGGGGCAGATCTTGTAGTATAATCCTTCAAAACAATGAGAACGAAGATATCACAAATAAGTCTGCAATATATAATATAATAACAAGAATGTAAGATAAAGTAAACTTTTTGGTCGTCAGTAAAACATATATAGAGCAAGCATGAAAGTGTAAAGACTTAAGTTATTGCCCCTGCTAACACAATTAGGAAAAAATTTATTTTCTCACTAAAAAACAAACAATATCCACAATCATATCACTATGCTACTTTGATGGTTATTCGTATCTCATTAACACCTTAAAAGTGGATATATTTAGCATATCAATTCTCAACTCCAAAACTTCACCAACATCCCAAATTAATGTCAATCACAACACAAAGCACAATACACAAAGGAAGTAATGTTCATAACCATTTCCTCTTGAAAACTTCACCAAGATCCCAAATAAACACCAATACACAATGCATACAAGAAGTGTTGTTCATAACCACTTCTCCAATACTTCACCAAGATCCCAAATAAACACCAAACACAATGCATATAATAAGTGGTGTTCATAACCACTTCTTCTCCAAAACTTCACCAAAATCACTAGATAAGGAACTACAAGTTTCTACAATGACTAATAAAGAATAAATAAAGAAGTAAACAACATACCTTTAATTGCTTCACATCACCCTTACATTCGCCAACTTTCTTTACTATCTCATGCATGTACCTCATTACGTAGTAGCCACAATCTGTCCCACCAATTTGTTGTGCACACTACAAAAAAAAAAAAAAAAATAATAGGCATTGTAAATTCCATTAATTATTAAACTACATCATACAATATTGACCCATATACCTCTACTCGTACGACATATATGACATTTTTAGTGCTTTCTTTGCTCCTTGCTCTATGCGACTTGTAAGCACTACAAGGATTTTAAAAATTTAGTTTAACACGAGGTATCATGATTACTAATTTCATTTAAGAATACAAAGTCTAAAGACTTACATGTCAAAAACATTTTCGCAACTTAGTTGACGTGGCTCCTGTAATGCTAAAGGGTCGTACTGATACATTATGCCATTGCATAAATCAATAGCCATGAGAATCAAGTGGTTGCTACATAAAACACGATAGTCCATCATTATACTTATACAAATTAAGTTGCAATTGTGGAAGTACAATAGTTAAAATAAAGTCATTCATATTTTTCATTGTATGGGACTAGAATCATACGAGGCATTGAATGCTTCTTCTTTAGCTCGCTATTAAAAGCATGTTTCACATATTCCACTACATCGAGAAAATTTCGCTTGCATTCCTCTCTAGAGATTCTATGGGGACAAAGAAAAGTTATGTATTCCTCGTCAAAGGTAGACATAACTTCTTCAATTAAATAGATGTAGATGAAACATGATATATACATAAACCACATCATAAACACATATAAATTAGAATTTGAAGGTGGAACACCCTGGAATTTCCTAACTTCTTATTTCCTATTTTTCCGGAAAACATATTATAATTATTAAGGATTGTATTTATTAAAACTTCTAGATATGGAAAAACCAAAGTATTACCACCACCGTGATAACGACTAAGACATTTATCAAAGTACTACAGCGGAAGTCTTAAAACCAAAACAATTTAAAGCTAACTTCAAAACCATCTCAAAATAAAAATCAACTTTAAACTTATTACACTTCGGAACCATATTAATGGCCCTTTAAAAAACCAAAACTAAAAGTCTTTAGAAATAAAACAACTTCGAAAATAAGTCTTAGTCATCATAAACAATAAAATAAAGTAAAGCTACAAAACACAGCAAGCGCTCTCACTCCAGTCCATCATGAAATGACTTATGCTCACTTGTACCTGCAGCTTTTCTTTTACTAGAAAACTACTCACCACAAGTGGGTCATTATAGGGCCAAGTCCAAGACAAAGCCATGCACACAAAACAAACAGTCAGCAAAGCTTAGTACATAACTACTAAAGACTATGCAACAACCAATAAGAAATAAAACATGCACTCAACTTACATTTGACAACCTTTTACCTGTACATGGACTTTAATAAATTAATTATTATATTTAAACTTATGGATCCTGCATCGAATGGCTTTCCTCCTTAAAAATCATCACCCTATTGAGCACCAACTTGGGAGCAACTCCAAAAAGGTATTACTTTGTCACATAAGTGACGGATATCCAGCGCATTAAAAATATAAAAGAGTACAACTTCTTGTACTCCAATTAAAAGTCATAGATCACTGTTCCATACGACTCCCCCCATTGTTCATACTCAAGGTATATACGTTCCAAGAGCTTTGATGCAAGCTCTCTTACACTTTACGTGATTAACCGGTTTAGAAATGTTATGACTCACATACAACATCACATAAAGACATGCATCAAATTAAGCAAGCCAAATTTATTATCTTTAATTTAAGGTGATTCAAAATTAAACTCTTGTGTGTCCTTTAATTAAACTGAACTTCCTTTACCACACATTAAATGTGAGTGGCTAATTACTTACTTTCACCTTGACCACACACTAAACTATGATTGGCAACATGTCTAAAATAATTGCTCATAACTTCTTTTAATCATGTGAATAAAAATTCACAACTACCTTTCTTGTTGATTAAGTAACTAACCATCCTCAAAATAACTTCCTTTCTTGATTAATAAACTATGACCAAGTTAAACTGATCATGACATTCCAGTTCAAGCTTATAAAAATTTATATTACTATTTAACATGGAATGTCAACATACCACAAAAACATGCTTCTAATAAACTTTTCATGCACATAAATTCATGATTCAACAAAGATAACAATATTTCAAACAATCAAGGATCATCCAAGCATGAATTCTAGTTCCCGTGTTTGTCTTTAGTACTTACGTGCCTTGTAAAGTAACGGTGCTCCGGCACAACTTCTAGAAGTGGACTAGTTCAAAGTCTCCTACAAATGGAAAAACCGAAACTAAATTAAAACCTTGTTGACTAAGTTCTACAACAACTATAAACTAACTTCTATATTGGAATCTTGTCCAAAACATTCCCTATATGGTCCCTATTCAATTTCATACTACACTTTACTTTTCTATTGTATGACTAATTGGTTTTCGGGACTTATTTATGCTTTATAAAACCTTAATATAAATTTTATGCCACTTTGGGAAAGTGGACAGCAATATAAAATTACCATAACTCCTTGAAAAACTTCAAAAACAACATAAATCAATCATACAATGTATTACTTAATTTATATGATCAACTTATGCTAATTACATACTTTAAAAGCCTAATTATTCACTTTATAAATTCTGGACAGCATGTTAAACATGCTTAAAATCACTTTTAAACTTCATAAAACATACTAAAAATTATATGTAACATCATAGAATTCATATGTGATCATACTAGCATAATATGAACACTTAAAACTTACTTTAACTTGTTTTTATAAAAATTTCAGATTTATTTATCAACTTAAAAGTCATGAAAAACTCATAAAACATCATAATTTCATGGTAAAACTCTCCTACAATCAACTAACATAATTATGAAACCACTCTATGCTTTAGAACAATTTTTCATAAGCCAAAACATGTTCATAATAATTATTAAATTGAATTTCATGATTATAAATTTTGGACAACAATTTATTTTATTTTCAAAGCCTTTAAAAATCAATCTAAACTTCATAAAATCATCATAAATTCACACAACAATAATTCATGATCATCATATTGAAGTTTAAGTCATTAAAATTCATAAAAATCATAACTTTCATGATTTACAAACCCTAATCTAAAATTTCATGAACAACAATTTAATTCATGCCCTAACACAAATCATAACTTTATTAAACATGATTAAAACACATAAAAACATGATTAAACATAAATATGAATATGAATTTGCAAGATTCAATTAAAAAGAAAAAAGGAATTTTTTTTATATAAGAATTTGAAAATACCGGAGAGAGGGGAGGAGAGGCCGGCGGTGGTGGCTCCGGCAGTCCGGCGATGGTCCGGCTGAGCACGGATCCGAAGAACACAAATTTTTTTTTTTTCTCTTTTCCGAAAAACAAAACATCAGTTTTTTTCTTTTTTTTTTTTTTCCAGAAATCACACTCTTTTTTTTTCTTTCTTTTCTCTCTAAATTTTCGAACATAATGACAACTTATGAGCATGAAAATCTGAAAATTTGGGTTTTAAAGGGTATTTATAGGCCCCAAAGTAGGATTTGGAAAAGCCCATATTTATCCTAACAAGTGGAAATTACCTCTAGGCCCTTGCCTTAAAATAAATTAGGAAACCTTTGAAAATTCTATTTTTAGAAGCCTTTTAAAATATTTTTAAAACATAAAATATTATTTATGAACACAAATAATTATTTTCAATCAAAACTTAATTATTATTTATTTTATTACTATTAATTTCTTTTCATTTAATATTCCTATTGAACATAATTTTTTAATAAAAATATTAAAATCATACGAATAAAATACAAAAATACTTTCTTAAAATATGTGAAAATGTGGGGTATTACAAAAGGCATACAAAAGGCTCATAAAATAAACTTAGATTTAAAGGCACAGTAAAAACAACTCAGGAAATAATATGCGATTACCGAATGTGGACATGGATAACCGACACATTTATGCACGCTCCTCTAATCACTTCATCAACGTCGGTAGATGTAACCCAAACGTCTTGATCTTCCTTGAGGTACAACAATGGCGCCTTGAATGCAACACAGACGCTTTGATTATTGTCCTCAACCATGAGCATGTTTAGTAACTCACATTCTTCCACATTTTTCTAGATTAAATTCACTGGTCTTCATATCACGTCTTGGCAATGATGGTGATGGTGTGAGCTCTGAGTCTTGTGCCCTAAGGGGTCACAACTACCAACACCTTCTTTGCTTTGTGACGTTGTCCTCATTTCATTACCATTTTTATTTTTTGAAATTTATAAAATAAATTAGAATCTTATGAACAGTTCAAAAAGGTACATGTTAAAGAAACAGTACAAAAACTACATCATTAAAAAACTAACCGCGTCCTCAAATAGGACCATAGACATGGGCTAACTAACAAAGTAGTCTTTAGCTTTACCAAGCTCGGTCTCACCATCAGGTGACGCAACAGGCAAGGCAACCGACTTATGCTCCTCATATGGATTGTCAATGCTTACCTTGTAATGGTTCAACAACAATCTTGATGTATGGATAACTCCAGTTCCAGAAGGATGACAAATTCCATCAGCAACGACCACCAGGTTTCCGTCGTTATCCATCACAGCGAGATGACATTTTTTGGGTGCCTAAAGCATAAATATTTAGCCGATTTTATAACCTTAGCAGCTGCTCCTTTAATGGATTTTTAATTATGATGTTGTTTAATTGGGTTTTCTTTTGAATTTGTTTGTGTAGCTCAAGATGGTGAGAAGGTGAGTTTGATTAAGCTAGCTAGTGTGATTGAATTGGCTGCAAAGAAGGGTTATAAGGAGCCTAATCTATAAAGCAAGTTGGTATATCAAGTTGATGGTTCCCTGATTCAATCGGGAAGTAATCAGGTATAGATAGTTTTGATTTGTCAGAGAATAGGATTGTGGTTTAAACTTTGATCCTAGTTTAGTTACCAGTCACCATATAGGAGGGCTTTCGTCGTTGTTGAGAATGGATTTGCCAGATTGTGGTTTAAACTTTGATCCTAGGAAAATGAGGGAGGAACAATATTAAATATATACATCGTTAAATTATGAATAATCAGAGTACGTTACCTCAATAGTAGATTGTTGCTGAGGGGGTTTGGAGTTTATTTCCTTATTTCCTGCCATGTTCATCGAAGCATAAGAGGCAATGTGAGCTTCAAACTTCGATTCCAACCGTGCAATAGTAGCTTTTAGTTCTGCTATCTCCTTATCTCTAGACTTGCTACCATTCATGGTAACTTGCCAAAGGCCTTTCTGTAACCAACTCTTAACCCACATCGACCAAAACCTTTCACATAACCATAGTAGTCCCTTTTTCCAAGGGCCTTTGACAAAGCATCATTATCAACCTCCGAACTAGAAGCAGGACCATCCTCTTTCTCCTTTGTCTCTTTTTCCAAGTATTCGAATTGAAATCAAAAATTAAATTTATGCATTGCAATTTAGGTTCAACTACATATAAATGAAGGAGCAATAAGTGGATAATATAGATAAGGGTACAATAATTTAAGGAGAAAACACTTACTACTTGGCTCACTACATTAGCAGTCTCAACTATATCAGGATCAACTTCCAATTTCCATCTCGTGGACGGTGTTGATGTGCTAGACACCACTCGAGTGCCCGATTTTGAACTCTTTTACTCATAACACTACTCTCTGTGCTAGAGCTATCGGTAGGAGGGGGTGGAAGTCTCTTTTCTTTCTCCCAATCTACTCTCTTTCTGTTATAGCTCTTTTGACCAAGTGTATGTAAATGGATGTTTCCTTTCGCACACTTTTCGCCAATTGAACTTTTTTCTGTGTCAAAAAAGTATATAATCCATCACATACATATTACACAACACCACTTGCGCATATTGCAGCTGAAAAAAGCCATAAACATTACACGTGAGATTACACGTCCAAGAACAGTCCCAAATCGGGGACTATTCAACACTTATTCCTAACGAATTAGTTTTGAACGGGTAACTAGGCTTATGATAATGCAATAACAAATCATTTAAGCATACACAAATCAATTATACACTCCTTATCATCCAAATTTCACAAGACAAAGGAATACCAAGAAAAACAGAACTTGAACACCAAGAGAAATGGAAGCTTCAAAGCAATCGTAGCATATTTGGAGCGGCACCAACAAAAAGACCATATCGCAACAATTCTGAAAGACAAACACACACACATGAGTGAATGTTGATACACTTTTAGGCATTTAAGTTTCAATGTGTACATTGATCAAATGAATCAACATTAAGGAATTTCATTCTATTAAGAATTCATCACTAATCGAACATAAATGATGCATGGCTTAATCATTAGTTCATCTACATTATTCTACCTCTTCATGTTTGCTACTTCATCTTTAAACTCTTTCTATCATATGAGGTTTCTAAACAGTGGAGAATGAGAAGGTGTTGGATGGTCACCAAACTACACTAATCATCATTTCATGCTTGTTAATATTGGTTCTTATTTTTTTTTCTACTATTAAACCCTTTCATATCCTAACGCCTAAATCTCCATCTCCTCACAGCCTTACACACTAATTTTGTCCCTCTTGTGTAGGTAATAGACCCACTCTTCGACAATTCAACATAAAACCATCATTTAGCAATAAACTCATTGCTCATTGACCACAAGTCTTGTTAAACTTATTATGTGGGTGTGCGTGTGCGTGTCTCTGTGTTCCATTTATTTTGTAAGGTTCCTACTTTGTACCGTAATCCTGCAATGTGTTGGTGAAAGAATAGGAAACTGAGTTAGTAGCTGTGAATAGTTGTATTTCTAAATATTGCTAATGAATTTCATTTAGCTACAAGATAAGTGTATTAACTTCTTCTACTCCCTTACTAGTTCACTCATCTCCCTGTCACTCACTTACTAGTTCACTAATCTCACAATCACTCACTTACTCGTTCACTCATCTCAAAGCCACTCACTTACTTGTTCACTCATCACACAGCCACTCAGTTACTAGTTCACTCATCTCACACAACCACTCACTCACTCTCTCACTCAGTCAAACAAACAGCCACTCACTCACTCTCACACAATCAATAAAACTCACTTAGCCACTCACTTATTAATTCACTCACTTATTAAAATGACAACTGTTCTGTAAATTAACAGCTATTATCACTAAACGCAGAACATTTACATCATAAAAAACAGAAATAGATTTTTCACTAAACTGAACATTCAAGTCAGAATAGAATAGTTTCATAACAGAAGTAGATGCGTAATTTACAACATTTTCTGTGCATACTATTTTACAAGCCAAACATCTGACTGCTTCTGAATATGCTTACAGACCAACTTGCAAGAAAGGCTGCATATATTTAAGAGTTATTGTCAGTGCTCATAAGATTGTATAAAGATATATAACTACAGAAGAGCGTTAAATCATTATATAAATAGCTTCTAATTTAAATAAGAACAAGTGTATCACACAACCAAATCCGAAGATAAAATGATAATAGAACAAACTTGAGTCAGCAGACTAACTAATAAATCACACTAGTTTTGTAAATCCAAAGAAACAAAAGCATACAAAGTCAAGGAAGTATTTGGTTAGTGGAAATGCAAGAAGAAATTATTGAGTAATATGCTTCAAATATGAACATTGGTTAGTGACTTAGTGGGCTATTTAGTTCCTAAAGTTTCTGAATTAGTTAGTATTTTGCTCAAGTCAACAATAAGTTAGAGGTTAGTGGGTTTATTTAGTTGAACATTATGTGTTAGTGGGATCTTATTCCTATTATTATGTAAGTAGTTTCCTTATTTTTAGCTTTATTTGTATTGGGATATTGGCCTATAAAAGCTTTATTGATTTAGAATAAAAAGTCAGCTTTCTTCTTCTACTATATTATATTGTTACTCTATTTCTCCAACAAATTTTTGGTATCCGAGCCAGGTTAAACACCACACCACGTGTAGCCTTCAATTTCTTTACTTCTCATCAATTTAGTAAAGTGGTGAGAGAAACTCCGCCAAAAAGAAATTAAAAACTAAAAAATTCGAAATCGTTGCCCCAAATTGAACAGAGTGAAACACAGTGAGGGAGTGAACCCAATTTAATCACCTTCATCATTATGGCCAACAATGGTGTTAATACTTCAGCTCAACCTCTTATCCCCATTTTTAAGGGGGAAAAAATACCACCTTTGGAGTATAAAAATGCAAACCATGTTTAGATCTCAAGAGTTGTGGGAAATTGATGAGAACGGGTATGATGAACCGGCAGAGCCACCGCAAGAACCCGATCAAAGATTGCGTGAAAGTCGCAAAAAGGATGCAAAGGCCTTATTTTTCATCCAAACTGCAGTGGATGATGACATTTTCCCTCGTATTTCCTCTGCCAAGACAGCAAAGGCGGCGTGGGAGATCATTAGACATGAATACTATGGTGATAAGAAGGTAATTTCTGTCAAATTACAATCACTTCGTTCTGAATTTGATGGGTTGAAAAGGAGTAAAAAGGAGCCAATGCAAAGTTACTTATCTAAAGTCTCTGGCATTGTTAACCAAATGAAGTCTTATGGAGAAATTCTTAGCAATGAAAGAATGGTGAGTAAAGTCTTAAGAAGTTTAGACCCTGGTTTTAATCCTGTTGTAGATGCAATTGAGGAGTCAAAGGACTTATCAAATTACACGTTTGATGAATTGATGTGCTCATTATTATCTCATGAAGCTAGATTTAAAAAGGATGATGATAAAGGTGAAAAGAAGACATTTCAGGTGAAAGGAGAATCTTCCTTTAAGGGGAAGAATGAAAATTCAGGTGGTAGAGGAGTTAGTAGAGGAAGCTTCCGTGGACTAGGTCACAAAGGAAGCAGAGGACATGGCTAACATAGAAGTAATCGATATTTCAAAAGTAACATCCAATGCCATTATTGCAAGAAATTTGGCCACAAAGAAGTTGATTGTTGGAGTAAGCAAAGAGGAGAATCAAAGGCAAATTTTACCGAGGATCAACAAGAGGAGAGCAACTTGTTCATGGCTCACTCAAGGCTCGATCCGATGGACAATGGTGTTTGGTTTGTAGATAGTGGTTGCTTGAACCACATGTCCGGTGAAAGAAAGTTGTTCAAGAATCTTGATGAAACTAAGAAGTCAGAAGTGCGACTTGGGAATGACAAGCAAATCAAAGTTGAAGGCAGAGGCACCTTAGCAATCCCGACTTCTAATGGTGGTACAAAGCTTCTTCATGATGTCCGGTATATACCTTCTATTGCACATAATTTACTGAGTGTTGGTCAATTAATTAAGGGTGGTTATTCTGTGATATTTGAAAATGATTGCTGTAACATTTATGATAAAACATTTAATCATAAAATTGTGAGAATTCAAATGACTCCAAATAAAATGTTTCCCCTTAATGTATCACAAGGTGGTGCTAGTAGTGCATTGATTATGAAAGGGAATAATGAGTCAAGTTTGTGGCATTTGAGATATGGTCATTTGAATGTTAAAGGGTTGCAATTGTTAGGCAGAAAAAATATGGTTGTTGGTTTGCCTAAAATTGAAACTCTAGACTTTTGTGAGGGGTGCGTGTATGGTAAACAAAGTAGACCATGCATCTTTTCCTACTAGTGATGCCTTGAGAGCTTCTACTTGCTTAGAACTTGTTCATGCCGATTTATGTGGCCCGATGTCAACCGAGTCTCTAGGTGGAAGTCGATATTTTTTATTGTTTGTTGATGATTTTAGTCGGATGAATTGGGTCTATTTCTTAAAAAATAAATCTGAAGCCTTTGATTATTTCAAAAAATTTAATTCTCTTGTGGAAAAACAAAGTGGGTGCCAAATTAAGACCCTTCGTACAGATCGAGGGGGTGAGTTTGTTTCTGATAAATTTGATACCTTTTATGAGGAGAATGGTATTCATAGAGAGTTGACAGCTCCTTATACGCCTCAACAAAATGGCGTAGCCGAGAGAAAAAACCATACCATTATTGAGACGGGAAGAAGCATGTTGAATGCTAGAGGTGTTCCGAAGATATTTTGGGCAGAGGCTATGGCAACAGTAGTGTATATCGTCAATATTTCACCAACAAAGGCTGTCTACAGTTCTACTCCTTATGAAGCATGGAAGGGTCGCAAACCTAAGGTAAGTCACTTACGCATTTTTGGTTGTATAGCTTATGCTTTAGCTAATTCTCGTTCTAAGCTTGATGAAAAATCACAAAAATGCATTTTTGTGGGTTATAGTACTCGATCTAAAGCATATGAGTTATATAATCCTGTAAGTGGCAAAGTCATTGTTAGTAGGAATGTTATTTTCAATGAAGAAGCTTGTTTGATATGGGACAAAGATGGCACTTCTACAAGTACTTCTAACCTGATTGCTGAAGAAGACCAATCCCCACAAGAGATGCCATTAAATAATGGCAATGAAATTAATACTCCTCCTGCCACAGCAGCTGGAAGTACATCATCAACACCTGAAAGCTCCAAAAACATCTCATCCGGATCAAGCTCTTCATTAGAAACACCACCTAAGAAGTTCAAATCTCTGAAGGAAATGTATGAGTCCTGCTCATTTGCCCTATATGTGTTAGAATCTATCTGTTTTGATGAAGCAATTGAAAATGAAAAATGGGAAGCAGCAATGATAGATGAAATGACCGTGATTGAGCACAACCACACATGGGATCTAGTTAATCTTCCAGAAGACAAGACTCCCATTGGACTCAAATGGGTCTACAAAGTTAAGCATCATGCAGATGGAAGTATCTAGAAGTTCAAGGTGAGACTCGTTGCTAAGAGGTATGCACAACATCAAGGTATTGACTTTGATGAAACCTTCTCACCAGTAGCTCGTTTTAAAGACCGTGCGAATGTTATTAGCTCTGGGTGCCAAATTGAATTTACCAATTTATCAATTTGATGTAAAATCTGCTTTCTTTAATGGGGAGTTAGAAGAGGAATTTTTTGTGTCACAACCCAAAGGCTCTGTTGTTAGTGGATAGGAGAACAAAGTTTATGGGCTAAAGAAGGCTCTATACGGTTTGAAACAAGCACCAAGGGCATGGTATAAAAGGGTAGACTCATATTTTCTGGAAAATGGTTTTGTTAGGAGTGAGAATGAGCCAACATTGTATGTAAAACATCACAAAAAAGGTGATTTTTTAATTGTTTGCATTTATGTTGATGATATGATCTATTTAGGGTCTTCTGAAAAATTGGTTGATGAATTTAAATCATGTATGATGAGAAGTTTGAAATGTCAGATTTAGGCTTGTTACAATATTTTCTTGGGCTTGAGGCAAATCAGGTGGAAGATGGCATATTTCTCTCACAAAAGAAATATGCAAAAGATATATTATTCAGGTTTCATATGCATAACAGCAAGTCTGTAGCAACACCTATGAATGCTAATGAAAAATTACAGCTTGCTGATGGTACGGGAGTCGTTGGTCCGAGTTATTACAGAAGCTTAGTTGGTTGGTCAAATTATTTACTCAACTTGACCTGATATCACGTACTCAGTGAGTGTCTTATCGCGATATATGCATAGTCCTACAAGGCAGCATCTTGGAGCAGCTAAAAGGGTACTTCGTTACATTGCCGGAACTGCAGATTTTGGTATTTGGTACTCAAAGGATGCAAATTTCAGCCTACTCGGGTATAGCGATAGCGATTGGGCAAGTTGCATTGATGACAAAAAAAGTACTTCCGGTCAAGTTTACAACTTGGGGTCAGGTACAATATCTTGGAGCTCAAAGAAGCAAGAAGTGGTAGCATTGTCATCATCTGAAGCAGAGTATGTTGCTGTAACAGCAGCAACTTGTCAGGGAGTTTGGCTACGAAGACTACTAGCTGATGTAAGGTGTGAGGAGAAGGAAGCAACAAAAATATTTTGTGACAACAAAGCAACTATTGCTATGACTAAAAATCCGGCTTTCCATAGTAGAACAAAGCACATTGATATACGCTATCATTTTATTTGAAGCCTAGTTGCAAAGAAAGAAATTCACTGTTCTGTTCAACCAACAATCAAGTTGCTGATGTCCTCACCAAAGCACTTCCTCTTGATAAACATATCTATTTTCGACATAAACTTGGAGTATGAAGTTTTGAAGCAAGGGGGTGTATTGAGTAATATGCTTCAAATATGAACGTTGGTTAGTGACTTAGTGGGCTATTTAGTTCCTAAAGTTTCTGAATTAGTTGTTAGTATTTTGCTTAAGTCAACAATAAGTTAGAGGTTAGTGGGTTTATTTAGCATTATGTCTTAGTGGGATCCTATTCCTATTTTTATGTAAGTAGTTTCCTTATTTTTAGCTTTATTTGTATCGGGATATTGGCATACAAAAGCCACTGTTATTGTGTTTATTGATTTAGAATAAAAAGTCAGGTTTCTTCTTCTACTATATTATATTGTTACTCTACTTCTCCAACAGGAATTTTAGTTGCTTTGATGCCTATTGTTCCCAAAGAACATCATGAGTTTACTTGCTGGATTCTGGAATTCCACATCCAAAAAATATTACAAGGGAAAAGGTTTGAACTTCGACCATATATACTACGAATTTTTACATGATATGAAATCTAAAACTTGATAGTGATGCGTATTAGACTCTTTTCAATGTATGTTTTGAATATAGTACCACAATGTAATACCCCACATTTTCACGTATTTTAAGAAATTATTTTTGTATTTTATTCGTATAATTTTAATATTTTTAATGAAAAACTATGTTCAATAGGCATATTAAATAAAAAGAAATTAATAATAATAATAAAATAAATAAAATAAATAATAAGTTTTGGTTGAAAGTAATTATTTGTGTTCATAAATAATATTTTTATGTTTAAAAACATTTTAAAAGGCTTTTAAAAATAGAATTTTCAAAGGTTTCCTAATTTATTTTGAGACACGGGCCTAAAGGTAATTTCCACTTATTAAGATTAGTATGGGCTTTCCCAAATCCTACTTTGGGGCCTATAAATACCCCTTGAAACCCAAAATTTCAAATTTTCATGCTCATACTAGTCATTAGAATTTCAAAAATTTAGAGAGAAGAGAGAGAACAAAAAGAAAAAGATTTTCCGAAAAAAAAACTGTGTTCTTTTTTTTTGGAAAAAGGAAAAAAAGGGAGAAGCTCGCCTTAGGAATCGTGCCCTGGGACCACCGCCAGAACCACCTCACCGGAGCAAGCTCACTGGAACACCGTCGCCACCACCAGCGGCCCTACTTCTCCCCTATTTTGGTATTTTTCTAACTTTTATAAAAAAAAAAATTCTTTTTCTTTCTTTTTGATTCAATCTTGCAAATTGATGTTCATTAGGGGTGAAAGTTCGGTGTACGGTTTGGATTATAGCAAACTCCAAATCCAAACCATATTATTTCGGTTTATGAATTTCCACTCCAATCCAAACCAATCTAAATTTCACTCCAAACCAAACCAGACCAAAAAAATTCGGTGTTTGGGTTTTGGATCCAAACCAAACCGAATTTCTAGTCATACTTAATTGTTTACCAGAAATCTAGAAAATTCGATCTTGAATCTTGGTATAATGCCTTACTTTCAAACTAGTTCAAAATTTATGTTCCACAATAACAAATTAGAAACAAAGAGAAGTTAAATATTAGGGCTACTTGTAGTAGTTTACATCATTCTTTAAAATAACACCAAGTTAGTTAGTTTAAAATTTCAATAATACTAGATAAGTGTTAATCAATTGATTGAAGATCGATGTGTTAAGGAGAGAAAGAAATGACGCAAAAGAACAAGGATTGTAGAACAAATAATAAAAAAGAATAGTGACTTTGAGGGATTGAGGTATTTAGCTAGAGAAAGCAAATGAAGGAAAGAAGAACGAAATTAAAAAAAGAAAGAACTACAAATGGCGAAAAATGAAGAACATAAGGAACATGAGATTTAAAGAGAGTTTAAAAGATATTGAAATAGAGTCACTAACTCCATTTATATTTTTAGGGTTTTATTCATTTTTGGGCCTTAAGCCCTTGATGTAGTTTAGGCTTTTATACGGTTTGGTGTACGGTTTGGAGTTCGGTTTCTATTTCTCCGCACCAACTCCAAACCGAACACCGAATTTTTAAAAAATTTCGCTCCAAACCACACCATAATTATAAAAAGTCCGAACCATAATTTAAAAATGGTTTGGTGCGGTGTGGTTTTCGGTTTTAAACCGAATTAGTTTCACCCCTAATGTTCATACTTATGTTTAATCATATTTTTATGAGTTTCAATCATATTTTAATACAATATGATTTGTTTTAAGGCATGAATTAAAATTGTTGTTCATGAAATTTTAGTTTAGGGTTTATAAATTATGTAAGTTATGATTTTTATGAGTTTTTATGATTTGTACTTCAATATGATGATCATGAATTATTGTTGTGTGAATTTACGATGATTTTATGAAGTTTAGATTGATTTTAAAGGCTTTAAAAGTAAAATAAATTGCTGTCCAAAATTTATAATCATGAAATTCAATTGAATAAATATTTTGGTCATGTTTCGGTGTATGAAAAATTGTTCTAAAGTATAGATTGGTTTCATAATTATGTTAGTAGATTATAGAAGAGTTTTACGATGAAATTTTGATGTTTTATGAGTTTTTCATGACTTTAAAATTTTTATAAATAAATTTGAAATTTTTATAAAAAGAAGTTAAAGTAAGTTTTAAGTGTTCATATTATGCTAGTATGATCACATATGAATTTTATGATGTTACATATAATTTTTAGTATGTTTTATGAAGTTTAAAAGTGATTTTAAATAATAAAGTAAATAATTAGGCTTTTAAAGTACGTAATTAGCATAAATTGATCATATAAATTAAATAATACATTACTAGTGGAAAAAACTCTATTCGTATCGGGCAAAAACATACATTTCAGACAGATTTTAGGCATTACGTTTAAGGGCGTTACAAATATAACGGTTTTTTGTATCGGGCTTCTGTTCGTTACAAATAACTACTTAATTGTATCGGGCTACATTTATGCCCGTTACAAAAAGCTTGTTGAAGATGTCGGACATTTATTTATTTGTAACGGTAGAGTTTAATATGCCCGATACAAATAAAATAATTTGTAACCAAAAATAAGTTTTGCCCGGTACAAATAGGCATTGTATTTGTAACAGTTGAAACAAAAGTCCGATACAAATAAGTTTGGTGTTTGTAACTGAGGACTTATATGCCCGATACAAATACATATATAATTTTTTTAAAAAAAGCTATTATGTTTCTAATAATCATACTTGCTCAATAAGCCTACATGCTTCCTAATGCTGCTGGTGCACCATCTAAACCTGCACAAACACAAAATGCTACCACCATGCTCTGCTGCATGCACACCACTACTTCCATGACCAACAACCACACTAGGTACCGCCATAGTACATACATGCGTTAAATAATGAACATTCAATTCGTAGTAACTTCTATTGAATTATATAGCAGCCAAAATTAGGTCCAAAAATCTGTTTGTCAAATGCATATACGAAAGCCTTCCAACTAGCTTGTGTTCTAACTTCCTCCTACCAAAAGATTCCAAACATGTTTAACTTAAACTAAATACCACCTAATATTTCCAAAACTTTGTACAAGTCATATCGAGGTGAAAACAGTGCAATCAAGTTCTTACAGTGCAAAAACATCAACGCAAGGGCTACATAAATGATGTTCTGAAGAATCTCGCACATTGTTCTCGAACCTCTATCATTTCAGAGTCTTTGTACGGAGCAAGTGTTCCCAAATAAGCCTGAAAAAATAAAACCACCAAAGTAATGGTAAGATATATACGACCAACTTATCACTAACTAACCGGGTTTTAAAATCATTACATAATAGATATTTTTTGATGGGGGAAAAAATTTTCAGCATCCACGATGAAAAAAGATGGGATAAAATGCTGGTTTGAGCATCCTTCTAACATGTGAATTCATCTAGTACAACTAAATATAAGGGTTGAGTGAAGTTTCTAGTCATTAGAAACACTCAAAGAGACTGTCACAAGCTTGTAACATATTGCAATCATTTGTTATTATATTATGGATAACAATTTCATACCTCTAGCAAATCACCCTAACATTCAGAATGTCGTGTAATTATCTCATACATGTATCTCATAATGTAATAGCCACACAATGTCCCGTTATTTTGTTGAGCACACTAACATTAGCATAAAAACAACATTCGTGAGTGAACAAAAAACGACAACATTCCCATGTGTTACACATTTATTTAGGCAATCACATACCTATACTGCTTTCTAAGACAGATTCGCCTTACTCTTTTTCAATTTAATTTCACCTAGGCAATCCCTATAGATCTTATAAGCTCTGCAAAAACATTTGCAAGTTATGTAAGCAAAACAAACATAAAGTACGGGGTTGAACTAAAAAGAATTGTTTGATTCATACTAACGTTGCAAACATGGTGACACACTTTAAGGTGCGCTGCTTCGCATCAGGGTCAAAAATGAAAACATAACCTGCACGTAGGTCAAACACAAGGAGAATCCAATGGCAACTACAAAAATCACAACATTTACACCACATTTTCATTCTTTACATAAAAGCCATTATTATCATAACAACATATAAGTAAATATCCTAAACCACTTACTTTTGAAAATATGGAGCCAAAATAAATTTGCAATGTTTAGCCTTCTTTTCTAGTTCGCTAGTGAATGCTTTTTTCACATATAGCTGAACTTCAACAAAGTTCCTCTTGATTTCAGCACTGGAAATTTTTTGGGGGCACAAGAAGGTAATCTCGGAAATATTCAAAACCGAGATGAAGTGTTGCACCAAGAACCTGACATTTATTTTTAATATGGTGGAAAGGTAAATCACACGAAAAGGCAACTACTTGTAATCAATGAAAAACATATACCACTAGCATCAAGAAAAGAAAATACTTAAAGAATGTAGACATGAACCAACGACACATTAGCCCATGCTCCTCTAAGGAATTCACAAATATCATTTTTGGTCACCCAAATTTGCATGTCATCCTTGAGGTGAAATGTAGGTGCCTTCAATGGAACGGAAAAGGTATCTCCATCTGAAGCACATATCCTGTAGTACAGCAACTGGCACTCTTCTGTTAGACTCTGCACCACATCATCACCCACCATCTCTTCCATCCGTACGTAGCTTGATTCAACAACCTTTGGATCCCAACTCGCCACAAGTGTTGTTAGTAGATTCTTTTAATTTCTTATGAGGCGAAGTAGAAGCCTACATACCAGAACAATTTATGTATGTATTAGCACCAAATGACAATTTTGCAAGTGGTATTTTAATATATATGTGATACCAACATCAAGATTAATTCACAGCCTTACCTTATCCTTAGACAAAACCAATGATGTAGGCCACTGCACTATATATCCCCTAGCATCTTTCACCTTTGTCACACCATTGGGCGATGGTACTGAAAGATTGATTGTGCTGTTGCTGCACACTTCTGATACTTGGTCAATGCTCACTCAATAATGGTTAAGCAACATGGAGGAGTTGTGCACGATCCCGCCGTTATTCGGTTGTATTGTACCTTCAGCAACAACAACCAAGTTCCTGGGATCCAGCTCATTATGCACAGCAAGATGACATTTTTTGAAGTCCTATGTTTAGATTAAAAATATTTGGTTAAAGGAAACAACCTCATGTAATGTAATTATGAGAATGGAAAGTTAAATCAAAAAATGTTTTAACCTCTATATCAACACCAAGTTGTTTCCCCGAATGTATTCCATTTGAGTCACATTGAGGATGCACGCTTGCCACTTCATTTGAGCAATTAACAGGTTGGCCGCTTGGAATTTTGAGGGCATTTATGGAAGCTAGATATGTTGTCACTTCGGTAGCAACTCTTTGTTGGACCTTCACTTCAAATTCCTCTATTAGTGTTGCTTTCAATGCCTCCAATTCCTCCATAGAACACCCACTTTTAGTGCCCCTTTTCGTTGCTTTCCCAAACGCTTGGGTGTGGCCAACACCAACCCCACATCTCCCAAGACCTTTCACAAATCAACGATGGTCCTTCTTTCCCAATGCCTTTGTTAAGGCATCAACACCATGGTCTTGGTCCGGAGCCTTTCCTATCTCTTTTCCTGTTGCTTCTTTTTCCAAATGTTCCATCTATTTTAAAATGCATATAATTAGGAAATCAAACAATGAATAGAATATAAAGCATAACCTTCTGAAACTAAAATTAATATCTGTAATTTCCACTACTTACTACTAGATTAACCACTTGAGTAGTCTCGGGTTTCTTTGGGTCTACTTCCCACTTTCCATCCTTTGTTTTTTTTCTGATGAGCTAGACACTACTCCCTTGCACGAGTTGCTAGCCTTTCATGGACCCCCGCACTACCATCCACGCTTCCTCCTTCTGTTGGATCTGGAAGTCTGTTGTCCTTAATCCATTCTTGCCTTTTTCGCCCATAGCTTTTTTGGCCCAATGTATGCCGATGGATATTATGTCGAGCACTTTTCTTTGCAGTTTCACTTCTTTTCTGCATTAAGTACAATCATAACACAATTTTGAGAGTGAGTGAATTTCAGTTCTGAAATTCAGTTCTAAAATTTTAGTTCTGAATTTTAGTTCTAAAATTCAGTTCAGAAATTTTTGTTCTGAAATTCAGTTCTGAAATTTCAGTTCTGAAAATTCAGTTCTGAAATTCAGTTATGAAATTTCGGTTCTGAAATTCAGTTCTGAAATTTCAGTTCTGAAATTCAGTTTTTAAATTTTAATTCTGAGTTTCAGTTATGAAATTCAGTTCTGAATTTTAGTGTCGAATTTCAGTTCTAAATTTCAGTTTTGAAATTCACAGCTCTGATTTCAGTTTTGAAATTTATAGTTTTCATTTCAGTTCTAAAATTTGTAGTGTTTGCCATTTCAGTTCTGAAATTTACAGCTTTCATTTCAGTTCTAAAATTTACAGTGTTTGCCATTTTCATTCTGAAAATTTACAGTGTCTATTGCCAAGGCTTCAATGAGAAAGATAAATTTTTTAGTGAATTGCTAAGGCATCTATAAAGATTCATTAATTTACCTTAAACTCTTCTGAAGTGACATAAGCTACGAAGGTGTTCCACCGATCCTCGGTAAAGTATCCCTCATATAATTCCCATGGCGCTTTATTTGCATTAGGAGAGCCTGCTGGTGGAGCTGTACTTTTGTCCACAAATCGTGACACCAACCAAGATTTGTTGTTTCGGAACCGACTTGCTACAACCCTTAGGAAAATTTTCTTCCTTCTACCGTTTGGATCATTTTCTATATGGAACAATTTCTACAATATTTAATTGCATTGTTAGCAGATTCATTAATTAATGATTGGTGAATACAACTATATTCATGAGCTATTGTTCACTAAGTTACCTACCTTTGTCTCCTCCCACATGCTCTCCCTTTGACCTTCATCTACACCATTCCATCCTTTGATGTTTTCGCCTGGTCCTACCGAGATATGCCCAGCTTCATAGCACATGGGCCGATTTGTTGGCCATATTCCTTTGTCCGTTCACCAGATGGCATGTCAAATTCGTCAAACTCAAGTATCATTGGCCTCTTTTGTTGGAGATTCTTCGCTGGACCTCTTCCTTTTCTTTTCTGGTTTTTATTCTTTGAGACCATACTTCCATCACCTTCTCCTTGCTCTTCCCTTGATCCATTTTCATATCCATCCATTTTTAGCTTTTCAACCTACAATTTTTTCAATTTTTGAAGTGTTAAAAAAAAACAATGCAAATCAATACGAAAGACTACAACATTAGCTACCCAAACACTGCACACAAACAACAGCAGTAATACAATCCCCAGAGAAGACAATCAAATACCAAATTCCATCAAAAAAACAACAGCAAAATGCTGCAGAACCTGAATCAGTCCCCTACCAGACAAGACAAACAAAACCCAAAAATTCCAACAGATTTCAACTGCAGAACACTGCAGAACTGAACCACTCCCCCACATTTCAGTCTGCATATCCACCAAAACAGGACTAATATGTTGCAGCAATTGAACTATCATAGTCATTCCCTTTTAAATTTGATATCCACATTTCACTGTAATGAAAAGGTCAACATAAATCCCTTTTAATGTTGGTTAAAATTTGATAATTTTATTAATTACCAAAAGAAAGATTTACAAGCTAAAGCCCTTAGAGGAAATAAACACTCTATCACGAAAACATCTCTACTGAATAAACACAAACCTATTTCCTGCTAAACAAACATCCTGCTACACAAAAGACAAAATAAAAAATAAACTAGTCTTTAAAGTGATATAACCATAACAATTTCACAGTATTACAAGTCAACATAAATCCCATCTTCAATGTTGAAGTCATTATCATCAATATCATCGCCATCTCCTAAGGGGCGAAGACCAATTGATATTGGTGGGATGTCATCAAATTTATCATAGCCGTCCTCGTCAACCACATCTTCAACTCCGACAATACATCTTTTCCCTTGGACAACTACTTGCCACTGGTGTTCTACATTTTCGACCACATAGAAGACTTGCTTTGCTTGGGTGGCCAAAATGAATGGCTCTTGAGTTTCATTGAAACAGGTGGAGTCCACCATAGTCATACCATCTTCATTAACCTTGCAACCTCGACGGTTGTCTGTCCACTTACATCTAAAAACAGGAATTTTGAATTCAATATAATCCAGCTCCAATATTTCATCAATGACCCCAAAATATGATTAGGTAGCATCAACAGGATTAATATCCTTTGCACTCGAGTATTCAGTAGAAGAGGCCTGAAACATGACACCACTATTTTGCTATAAACCCTTGTTGTCTTGTCGCTTGGTATAGAAGGAAAATCCATTGATATCATAACCATCGAAGGAAGTAACAAGTGACTGAGGACCCCTTGCCAACCATTTAATTGTCTCAGACACGTTATTATTTGCTTGCTTTAATTCAATGTTAACTTGCTTCTGAAACCATTCGACAAAATGACGATTATGCTCTTGCGTTACCTGATAAGGGGTAAACCTAGGGTTTTGACGCTTCAATTGGAAGATATGTTTCTCTATGTAAAGGTGAACTTCAGAAAGATGTTGCAAAACACAAAAATGCGCCTTTTGAAACCTATGAGGTGGAGGGCGTATCATCTTACGACCAATCGTTCCATGCCCTTGTAGTCTACCCTGATGACGAGATTTGCCTACTCCAATCTCCTGAGCCATACCCAAAAATGCTGCACAAAAATTTGAGGCCTCCTCTGCCGTGTAGTTTTTGATGATACTACCTTCTGGTTTTGCTGGATTCCTTGCTTTGTCTTGTAAGGACCCCATGAATCTCTCCAATGGGTACATCCAACGCAAGAAAACAGGACCACATTCTTTAACCTCATGAACAAGATCTGAAATCAAGTGAACCATTATATCAAAAAATGAAGGTGAAAAACACATATCGAATTTGCAAAGGGTTATAATGATTTCCTTTTCGAGAGTATCAAGCTCTATGGGATTTAGCACGTTGCTACATATTTTAGCAAAAAACAAGCACAACTTTAGAATAGGGTGTCTTACAATTTTCGGAAAAAGGCCTCGAAGTGCAATAGGAAGAAATACTTGCATTAAAACATGACAATCTTGGGATTTCATGTTACACAATTTCTTATCTGCCAAAGACACATAACGTCTTACATTGGACGAATACCCCGTAGGTACCTTGATCCCATACAGACATTCACATAACACCCTTTTCTCTTCCTTGGACAAAGTGTAAAAAGCTCGAGGCAAATAGGCTTTCCTTTCATCATCACTATATTGTGGCCAAGCTTGGGTCTGATGTTGGCATCTTGCATGTCCTTCCGAGTACTTAGACCATCCTTTGTTTTCCCCGGCATATCTAACAAAGTACCAACCAATGAATCATAAATATTTTTTTCGATGTGCATTACATTGAGACAGTGTCTAACATTAAGATGTTTCCAATATGGAAGATCCCATAGTATAAACCTTTTCTTCCATAAGACACCCTTCTTTGACTTTGACCCTTGCTTCTGAGTTTTACCAAAAATTGAATTAACATTTTTTACTCTCTCATAAACCTGCATTCCACTTAGTGGATCCCGACTCAGCCCGTCCTCACTCATCCCATTGAATGGTGCTTTCATCCTTCTGTAAGGGTGATATCGAGGGAGGTGCCTCCTAGTGTGCATGAAGACATTCTTGCAAAAATGTTTAAGATATTGAGGTGGCAAGTCTTCTTCACAAATCGAGCACGAAGGGTGAAATTAGACATTGTATATGCATCATACATTGGGACACCAACGTCCCACATGTACTTCAAATCATCAATCAAGGGTGCTAAGTACACATCAATGTCATTACCAGGTTGCTGGGGACCTGGTATGAGGAATGATAACATGATGTATTTTTGCTTCATGCATAACCACGGAGGCAAGTTATAAACGGTCAACAAAACCGACCATGTACTGTGTTTTCTACTCAAATTACCGTAAGGGTTCATCCCATCAGTACTAAGTCCAAGTTTTAAATTCCTTCTTCTCGCCCAAATTCAGAGAAATCATCATCAATCTTCTTCCACTGCTTCCTGTCAGCCAGATGTCTAATTATCCCATCTTTCTTCCTTTCCTCAGAATGCCATACCAAGTTTTTAGCATCCTTATTTATAAAAAAAAGTCTCCTAAATTTAGGAATTATTGGAAGATACCATAGAACATTAGCCGACGGCCACTTTTTGCAATTTGTGCTTTTTCCCTCACGCTTGTACCGTGATTGTCCACAAACAGGGAATGCATCCAGCTTTTCATATTCCTTGCGATTAAGGACACAATCATTAGGGCATGCATCTATCTTCTCATATCCTAAGCCTAAAGGATTCATCAATTTATCAACATACTAGTTGGACTTTGGGATGTCATTCCCATTGGGAAACATGTCAATCAAGGTTTCCAACAACCAAGTGAAACTTTTATTCGTCAAACCACTCTTGGATTTTATGTTAGACAATGTCAAGGTTGCCGACAACTTCGAGTATTTAGTGCAACCAGTGTATAAAGGTGTCTCGGCAGCTTTCGACACATCATCAAGAAGAGAAGGTTGGTCATTAGTGTGGTCACCCATAACATCCATCATGTCATCCATTCGATCATGTTCAACTTCGTTGTCACCATCATTGTAGCCATCATCATCCGTTTGCAATGAATGTTGATCCCTCATTTTTTGGTCATTTTTATCCCTTGAGGGTAGTGATTCCCCATGATAATGCCACACTGAAGAATATATATGTATTTTATATTAGGTTAGAAAATACCAAAAGGGGGGAGGAAGAAGTGGTGGCCGACTAGTAGCTGCCGGTGACGACAGCTGCCAACAAGGAGGTGAGGGAGAGGGCGCCGGCGAGGAGTGGCACAGGGGACCGGTGATGAAGAAGGGACGACAACGAAGAAGGGCGACGAAGAAGAAGAGGTCTAAAAATTTTTTTTTTTGGAGCTTTTTTTTTTTTTGAAATCCTAATTCTCTAGATTGTAAAATAAATCTGAAATTTTTGGTTTTAAGGGGTATTTATAGCCCCCAAAATAGGATTTAGTGTAATTACATACATACCCTTAAGAATTGAAATTACTTTTGTGCCCTTGTTTTAAAACAATTTATGAAACTCTAAAAATTCTATTTTTAGAAACTTTTCAAAATATTTAATAAAACTGAAAATAACATGAAATATTATTTATAAACATAAAATAATTACTTTGATTAAAAGTAATTTGAAATTTTCCTTTCTTTAATATTTTTATGGAACTTAATTTCTCAATAAATATACTAAAAACATATGTATAAAATACGAAATTAACTCCTTAAAATACGTGAAAAATATGGGGTATTACAAAGGCCGCAAGGAGAAGTTCAACCACTAGAAATACCAAGATGGAAGTGGGATTATATACCAACGAATTTTGTAACCTGCTTGCCAAAGTCGAGGAATCAAAATTATACCATATGGGTTGTGGTGGATAGACTTACTAAGTCAACAGTGTTTATACCGATGAAGGAGACTTGGAGGATGGAACAACTTGCAAAGGCTTACATAAAGCATATTGTGAGGCTACATGGAGTTCCAAAGGATATCGTGTCAGATAGGGATTCTAGGTTTCTTTCAAAATTCTAGAAAAGTGTGCAGGAGAACTTCGGTACAACATTGAAAATGAGTACAAGGTTTCCATCCAACAATCGATGGACAAGCAGAGAGAACAATATAGACTTTGGAGGGCATTCTGAGAGCTTTTATAATGGATTTTCAAGGGAATTGGGAGGATTGTTTTGAGTTGATTGAGTTCTCATAGAACAATAGCTACCATGCAAGTATTGGCATGACACCTTTTGAAGCCTTGTATGGAAGGAAGTGCAGAGGTCCCTTATGTTAGAGTGACATAAGTGAGACAGTGATTCTAGGACATCAGTTGATTGAAGAAACTACCAATATGGTAAGAGTGATACAAGCAAAAATTCAAGCAACACAGGATAGACATAAATCTTATGCGGACCAAAAGCGTCAAGAGGTTGTGTTCGAAGTACGTGATAAGGTGTTACTTAAAGTATCACCAATGAAAGGTGTAATGAAGTCAGGAAAGAAGGAAAAATTGATCCCAATGGAGTGGAGCATTACCAACGGAGTTCACAATGACTTTCATCTGTCACAACTAAGAAAGTATGTGTCGGATGAGTTACATGTATTGCAACCAGAAACGATAGAGTTAGACCAAAATTTAACCTATGAAGAGAAGCCGATTGAAATACTCGATAGTAAAGTTCGGGATACTCGTAGGAAAATTGTCAAAATAGTGAAGGTGTTGTGGTCTAACCAGGAAACCGAGGAAGCAACATGGGTAGCTGACGATATGATGAGAGAAAAGTATCCAGAGTTATTTCAGGTTAGTAGAGTTACTGGGACGTGATGTAGTGTTTATTTTTGTACTTTTTCCATAGT
Source organism: Suaeda aralocaspica (assembly GCA_016808085.1). NCBI lineage: Eukaryota > Viridiplantae > Streptophyta > Magnoliopsida > Caryophyllales > Amaranthaceae > Suaeda > Suaeda aralocaspica. The sequence continues at coordinate 161,472 of PYUH01000390.1, forward strand.
TTTCTTAGTTAGTTTAGCTAGTTTTCTCTCCCTTTTTGCTCAGTTTTTCCTTGTTTATATAGTTTTTATTCTCTTTCCCCTTTCCCACATATTTTAGCTTATTATTCCTTGTATTACACTATTTTGTGTTTTATCTCATTTTTGTAGGATTTTCCGGCTGATTTGGAAATCGAGACATCACATGAAATGGGAGGATTAGTATGTTTTGTGGAGAATTGGGTCGGTTTGATCGAAGTTTAAAGATTTTGGTTAAGATCCTTTCGGATTTTCCTCAAGGTTCTAATGATATCGCAAGTATGACTAGAGGTATCACTAGCTTAGTTCAGCGACATAGGAAGGCTCTGAGAGGTGCTTGCTACCTCATATTCACAATTAAATCAGATAAAAGTCATTGCCTCAAACAAGGAAGGAAAGGAAAACAAGGGGTAGCGCCCGCTACCCTAGCCTAGCGCCCGCTATCTTCCTGTAGCGCCTGCTACCCCCTACACTAGCGAATTTTAGTTTTCTCTTCTTCAACTTGCCCACTTGCTTTGGGTTTAAACCTTAGTACATATATTTGTTTTTCAGCTGTAAATTAGATATAGAAAAAGAATTAGAGATATCTAGAAGAAGTAGAAGATAATTTAGACATTCATTTGGTGTTCTAGATTAATTTGTACTCATTTTGATTAGTGTTTGGTGTAGTGTTTATTTGTTTACTTTTGGGGGAGTTTGATGTAGTGTTTATTTGTTTACTTTTTCCGTAGTTTTCTTAGTTAGTTTAGCTAGTTTTTGCACCCTTTTTTCTAAGTTTTTCCTTGTTTATATAGTTTTAATTCTCTTTCCCCTTTCCCACATATTTTAGCTTATTATTACTTGTATTACTCTATTTTGTGTTTTATCTCATTTTTGTAGGATTTTACGGCTGATTCGGAAATCGAGACTGTTGAGTTCCTACCTTATGTTTTGAATGATGACAAACTACATTGAACCGTTATATTGTACGGAAGTTTCTGTTTGCATGTGCAGGCACTAAAAAACAAGTTCAATGGATGACAAGATAAAGCTCATAAAGGCAAGTCTTGAAGTTTGCATAAAAACCAAGCTCATAGAGTCTAACTCTTAAGTCTTAGATGAAATGTAAGTGATATGAAGGTTTATAGATGCAGTATAAAGGTTGAGATTATAGAGATGAACTAATTATGGATGACAAGGAACTAAAACTACTTGCAATACCTAATTATAAATAAACTTGGCTGACTGGAACAATCTGGGAACAGTGCTGAACCAGTCCTCTCGAGTTTACTTCTTACATCCGTATTTTAGGAAAGTTTCTTTTAGCGCAAAATTGTTTTAAAAAATTATGCGGATGCTTGAATTGTTATGCAAGGCAGATATTTTTAAGTATGGCAAGTGTGTTAAATGATATTGTGCTGATTTTATTTGATCTCAATTAAAATCAATGAGAATATTTTCCCGGAATTATTTCTATAATTCCAAGGAAATTATTCTCTTAAAATATTACATACATACTAGCCAAAGGCTTATCTAAGGAGATCTACCAGCATACAATCGAGATACTTTTGCACGAACAAAAATTGAAGAACACGAATTGCAAAAGTTCTCTCTAAGTAATAACCTAGCATAAACCTTATTACCACGTTAAGGTCTTAATATTCTCTCTTTTGTAAGCGTTTAGGCTAATTGTTATTGAGAGACAAAGTGTTGTAATTTGAGCATTTTTTGAGTTCAGTTTGCTGGGGAAGTTGATCTGGGATCATCTTCATTAGATTGTTCATAGTTGAAGGTTGAGTCGAACTTCCATAGGAGGAAGTGGGGGAATCATATTGTGCATAGGTACATAATTGATTGAGTGTAATTCGTTTGTTATTCCGAGTGGATTAACAAAAGAGTAAGTGAGTGGAGGACGTAGACTTATTAGAAGTCAAACCTCGTTAAATCTTGGTGTTGTTTATTTTATTGCATTATTGTTTCTGCTGCTTCAAAACTGGCCGGTTCATAACTTTTCTTATAATCGATCAAAAAATTTACGACCTTACAACACTCAATTCACCCCCCTCATGAGTGTCACTTGCACTTTCAATTGGTATCAGAGCCTAACTTCTTGAAAGGGTAACACCTAGAGAAGGAAGAAAAGATGAACACTTAAGAGATGATGAATGGGGATTCTGGATCAAGGCTGCCCAAATTTAATGGAACAAACTATCCCTGGTGGAAGAATTACATGCAAAGGCTTTGTCATTGGTACTGACTCTGAGTGTTGGATGATAGTAAAAGATGGACGAAAGAAGGTGGCTAATAACACTGATGGAACAGAGAAGAAGGAGAGTGAATACACTAGCACAGATCTTAAGACACTCGAGAAGAACGCCAAGGCTATGTCACCTCTTCAACAAGGTATTGCTGATAATGAGATAAGCCGTATTTTAGCATGCTCTACTGCAAATGAAATATGGGAAACACTAGAGTTAGCTTATGAAGGCACTAGTGAAATCATGATATTTAAGGTTGATATGCTTATGTCTAAATATGAAACTTTTGATATGAATCGAGATGAAAACATAAAAGATATGTATACTCGTTTTATGTCAATTATTAATGAACTAAAATCTCTTGCAAAAGGTTTCACCAGTGAACATTTAGTTAGGAAAGATTTGAGAAGCTTGACATGTAAATGGCTACCTAAGGTAACTACAATCCAAGAAGCCAAGGATCTATCCAACTTATTGGGATATTAATGACTCATAAGATGTTAGTAAGCACAAAGGAGGAAGGCACAACCAAAAGCCGAGGGCTGGCCTTGAAGGGAGAAGAAAATGAAGATGATCTGGGTGAGATAGGTCTCATGGAAAGAAGGTTTGAAAGAAGCCTCAGATCTCAATATAAGGGAAAATCCTGGAAGAACAAAGGCAATACAAAGAAGACCAGTACCAGCACTGTTTGCCTCAAGTGTGGTGAAACTGAATATATGATCAAGGATTGTCCGGCATGGAAAACTGATAAGGGAGGACCAATGGAGAAATAGATGATAAATAGGGCCATGCTTGCTGCCTAGGGAGATATTGTGATAGAGATGAGTTACTAAATTTTATAGATGTTGCTATTGAACAAAATGTTAAAGGCAATGCTGCTTATAAGGCTAACAAAAAGAAACTAAGAGCAGTAACTTGAAATCTAGATCTTAGTGAGTGTCGTTCTGCTGAGCTTGAACTTATTTTTACAGAATTGAAAGAAAAAATTTCAGAGCTTGAAATAAATTTGGATCAAAAGAATATAGAACTTGAAATGCTAAAACCTCAATCAGTTTTTTCAAAATCAGATTTTTATCAAAATAATGAAAGAGGTTTTAGTAAGCTTAAGGAGGTAGAAGTTGAAGGTATAAATTTCGAATTACTTAAATAGAAATCCCTTACTCTAGAACATTTTGACTTGATTTTAGCTTATAATTATATGGTTGATGATGTGGAAGAATTGTTCAAAGAGCATGTGGATCTGAAAACTTCTCTTGCTAGCACAAGTAGTTCTAGTATTAATGTCAATAAATTATGTTTGGAATATGAGGGTAAGATCTGTAATTTACAAGCTGAAATATCTAAGTTAAAGAAAGATATCAACCCTAAAGTTGCTTCAGACAACCAGGGTGTTGATATTGAATTCTTACATTTATAATATGAAACTAAAATTTGTGATCTTCAAGTTGAAATATTCCAACTAAAGAGAGCCAAGAATACTCGGACCACTTCTGAACCAAATCCTGGATTGATTTCAAAACTTAAGGATGAGCTTCATAGGGTAAAGTTGGATCTTGCCATTGTTGCAGAGAATAACGAAGCTCAGTTTAGGAATCTTGAAATCATGGAACAAGATTTGAGTGATAGCCTAAGACACATGAACAGGTTGCTCGATGCTCAAAGTGCTCTAAACATCCTAACCTCACAACCTGGCAATCTTATGAGGTTTGGGTTAGGGTATTCTGGAAGTAGTTCCCAACAGCCCCAAAGGTTGGGGAGAGATGAGACTTGGATTGCTGAATTCAAGAGAGATAAGTATGTTTTTGCAAAAGACATGTATATATGCACCTATTGTAGTGAGAATGAACATGTTATTGAAACTTGTTGGACCAAGCAAAAACATGATAAGAAAAACTAGTCTCACGTTCAAAAGGTTCATAATCAAAAGAATCAAACACATAATTTGTCTAAAAATGTAATACATGATAAAACAACAAAGACAAATTTGAAACAAATCTGGGTTAGAAAGGACAGTATCAAACCAGTTCCCATTAACAAGGAACCCAAGAAAATCTGGGTTCCTAAAACTAAACCTTGAATTGTTTGTGCAGGTTAGAGTGAAAGGAAAGCCATTTTATTGGTATTTGGACAGTGGTTACTCAAGACACATGTCAGGAGAAAAAAGTCAATTTCCTTCACTCGTAGCCTATGAAGGAGGAAGTATCACCTTTGGAGATAATAGTAAAGGTTTGTTCAAGGGTATAGGTAAAGTTGGCAAGATATTTTCTCAAGCAATTGATAATGTATATTTTGTTGAAGGTTTGAAACATAACCTCTTGAGCATATCTCAGATATGTGACAAAGGACACCATGTTGAATTTGAAACAAATCTTTGTCACATAGTTAACACTGAAACAAAGGAACTGGCCTGTAAGGGATTCCGACACAATAATGTTTACATAACATTTTTGAGTCAGATTCCTAAGACCAGTGTCACTTGTCTCAATGTTATAGAGGATGACCATTGGTTGTGGCACAAGAGACTTGGACATGTAAGTTTTTCCTTACTAAACAAACTGTGATCTCAGGACATATTTACAGGTTTACTGAACATTAAGTTTGTTGCAGATCATATTTGTCATGAATGTGCCAAATATAAGCATGTCAAGTCTTCTTTTCAACCAAAGAAGATTGTAAGCACCACTAGACCATTCAAAATTGTGCACATGGACTTGTGTGGGCCCATGCGTGTACAAGGTCGAAATGGTCATAGTTATGTGTTTGTGTTAGTTGATGATTACTCTCATTATACTTGGACAGTATTTCTAAAATTTAAAAATGAAACTTTTGAAGAATTTCAAATATTGATAAAACAGTACAAAACAAGATTGATCATCAGCTTGTCTCTATCCGGTCTGATCATGTTTCTGAATTTTACAATGTCAGCTTCATTACCTACTGTAATGATCATGGTGTATCTCACAATTTCTCACTCCCATAACTCCACAACAAAATAGAGTGGTTGAAAGGAAAAACCGCACTGTAGAAGAAATGGCAAGAACAATGCTTCTAGAGAGTGGTCTACCTCGAAACTTCTTTACTGAAGTTGTGAGTACTGCTTGTTATATTTTAAATAGGGTAATGTTTATACCTATACTAAAGAAAACACCTTATGAACTCCTTAGGGGAAGGAAACCAAATATTGCTTACTTACGCGTTTTTGGGTGCAAATGCTTTGTACACAACAATGGTAATTCAAGTTTGGACAAATTTGATCTTAGAAGTGATGAGGCTGTTTTCATTGGATACTCTTCGCACAGCAAGGCATACAAAGTTTTCAACAAAAGAACCTTGTGTGTTGAAGAAAGTGTCCATGTTCTGTTTGATGAAACTAATATGTTTAGCAAGCATGTGCAGGTTGATGATGGATTCGTAATTGGCATGCTAAATTTTACAGGAGCTAAAGAAGTAGAAGGTGCTGAACCAGACTCACCACACAACTCTCCTAGAGAGGAAGAGTTTGGTCAAGCACAAAATCAAGTAGCTCATGAGTTAAGAGAAGGAAATAGTGACTCAGAGGCTCACCCATATGAATATAATGTAGCTGAGACCACTATGGAACCAGGTTCACCTGTTCCAAGCAACAATGAAACAGGGGGAACTAGGATAGGAACCAGTTCAACATTAAAACGCACCAATGTAACCTTGATATGAACAAATCTTTCAAGTATAAGTCCGCTCATCTCTTTGACTTTATCATTGGTGACATTAACAAAGGGGTGCAAACAAGGAATTCTACGCTACAAAACTTCTGTGCTTTCTATTATTTTCTTTCAAATATTGAACCAACTGATTATAAGTCTGCTTTAATGGATCCAGATTGGGTTCTAGCCATGCAAGATGAACTCATTCAGTTTGAGAGAAATCAAGTTTGGCATCTTGAACCAAAGAAGGAAAACATGTATGTTATTAGAACTAAATGGGTGTTTAGGAACAAATTGGACGATTCAGGTATGATAGTCATGAACAAGGCTAGGCTAGTGGTCCAAGGGTTTAATCAACAGGAAGCAATTGATTATGATGAAACCTTTGCTCCAGTAGCCAAGCTTGAAGCAATCAGGATTTTAATTGTTTTTGCAGCTCATATGAACTTCAAACTCTTTCAAATGGATGTTAAGACAACCTTTCTTTATGGTTATTTGAAAGAAGATGTGTATGTGGAACAAACCTCTGGATTTGAGGATAGTGACTTGCCAAACCATGTTTTTAAACTTGACAAAGCTCTTTATGGTCTCAAATAAGCTCCTAGAGCTTGGTGTAAGAGATTTTCCAGTTTTCTTTTAGAAAATGGATATAAGAGAGGTTCAGTTGACAAGACACTAATCTTAAAGGAAAAGGGAACTGATCTGGTAGTGGTTCACATATATGTTGATGATATTTTGTTTGGAGCTACTAATCCTGATTTGTGTAATGAGTTTGTAGTTTTGACGAAAAGTGAATTTGAGATAAGTATTGTTGTTGCTAATGCAATGAGGTGGGGTAGGGACTGTGAGGATTTCGCTGACGTAGACTGGATGCGTGAATGGACTGGTTTCCTGTTGACGTACCCTCCAAGTACCTGCAAAAAACGGACAATAATCCTCATAGGATTATTTCCCCCTCCGATGCTTAAGTAAGTATTTGTAGGAGAGTAAGTGAACAATAATCAACAAGTAAACAATTCTAGAGAGAAGTTCTAGAGAGAAGTTTTCCCTTTTTAGAAAGTGTTTTTGTCTTAATCTTGAGTGTACTTTTTATCAGATTTTTGTGGACTATTTATAGCCTCAAGTACAATTTCTTATCCAATGAGATCGCGACACTTGTCATCATCTCTTTAATTACCTTCCTTCATTTGCCTTATGGGCTTTTAGCACCAAGCTTTTAAGGCCCCATGGTTTATTTTAGCTCTTTTTCCATCGGCGAATAAAGGCTTGACATGTGGCAAATGTAGGATTACATATGGACTAGTCAGAAGATGACACGTGGCAGTGTGGGGCCCACTCAAGGCGAACTCATCACTGCCACGTGGCAATCCCATGCTGGCATTTAAGGACTCGTGGTCCAATTGTAGGATGACACGTGGCCGTGTAGGGTCCACTCATGGCAGACTCATCACTGCCACGTGTCAATCCCATGTCATTATCTTGTAAAGAAATAGGGACACGTGGTCCACTCAGAGGCTGACACGTGGCAGCTGACTTGTCATGCCACATCAATTGCCCCTTAGATGGGATGATGAATCCATAATTCATTACCCATCTGATTTAATCAAACTAGGCCTTGATGTACAGGCCCATTTACATTTGGGGGGGAATTGGAGGGTTTCAAATTTTCCCCCCTTTTTACCCTCACCCTTCTTCTTTAAATAGAGGTGAGAGGTAAATTCATTTTTCACATTTTAACATTTGTGAATTTTTCTAAAGAGAGAAAGTAGTAAGAGAAAGCAGTAGAATTTTAAGAATTTTCCCAAAGGCGATTTCCGGTGAGTTTAGGCGATTTCAGGCGAAGCTTCAGTCAGTGAATAGTGTATTCAGATCTTTAACCTAGCAACTTCTTTACTCAGGTAACTATTACCTGATCCGGTTTCATTTTATTTTTCTTTAATTATTCTATCATGTCTTCTAGTTCGTCTTCTCCTCTTAATGCTTGTACTCAGTTTTTGATTGTTCCTAATAATAAGCAAGTAGGAGTGGGTCAAAGTTCATCACCTGGCTCCCAATATTTNTGGCTCCCAATATTCTATTGCCCCAAATATTCTTTCTTCATTGGGGTCACCGAATCTTCCATTCCTTCCTGTGCAGGAGGACATGGCAAGAACCAAACAAACTGCTTCAACAATATTTACAAGTAAGGACCCAGCAGACTCCATTGAAGAGATGGAGAGATATGCAAACAAAGCCGAATCAGGACACTCGGCTACTAACTCTGAGACCGAGGTCACTGCACCTCCCCGTAAACCCACCACCTATCCCACACCAGAGACTGCTTCGGTGAGATGGGAGGCCATTAAGGACATTAACATTGTCCTTTATGGTAATTCTTTTATTAATCACAAAGCTTTCAACTTATTCTTCCTAAGAAGGGGGATTCCCTTCTTAGTTCCCCAGAGGGATGCTTCGGCATCTATATGTCCATGATAGACATGGGCGTTTCAATTCCATTTCTTCCTTTCTTTTTAAATCTTCTTAATCGTTATGACTTAGGTTTATGTCAGTTAACTCCAAATTCATGCCATCATATTGTAACTTATGCTGCCACTTGTAAATTAAATAATCTTAGACCCTCTTCGACAGCCTTTGTACATATGCATAAATTAACTAAGGCTGCCGGATGTAAACAAGGCTGGCTTACTTTGGTTAATGATGACGATTATATTACTGCCATTGAGAAGTCTAATAAGGCTACCTCTTGGCGAGGTGATTTTGTTTTCATTAAGTATGAGGACCCTGATTTTGTAGCTAGGATGAGTAAGTGGAACTTGAGTCCTAAGTTCAAAGGCAAAGTGACCAACCCACCCAAACTTAATACAAAAAACTTAGCCATTTTAGATTTATTTAGAAAAACAACTGCAAAATGGAAAGGGATGACTTATGAGATTCCCTCCAAATTGGATTCCTTTCAAATTTCTTTTCACTGACCACAAGTTTCTTGAAGCTTGTGGGTTAGTGTATGGTGGTGATGCTGGTAGGTCACCTTTTCTCTCTTTTTTTTTTTGCGTTGTTTTTATGATTGAATTTGTTAAGTGTAAGTAATTCGGTCTTATTTTGCAGAAAAAGCTTTAAATGAACTACCTGACGAGAAAAAAAGGCAAGATGGACCAGGCTGAATTCCTTCGTCGTCTTGCACAATCGAAAGAGAAGACGCCTCTTCAGAAGAGGCAAACTACGGAGGTATAGATACCGGACTTGCCAAAAGTCCTGTCACCCTCATTTCATTCGGCTTCTCTTTGTTTTGATTTAATTATTTATATTTTTTTATTTTTTATTTATAATTATTTTTTTTAACAATGTAACTTACAGTTATTATACTTTGTAATAATTCACTTGTAATCATTTAATTAAGAAGTATTCTTATTGATGCCGGATACATTATACTTGAAAATTATTTTATTCTTTTGAAAGACTATGTAACACATCCGGTGTTCTTATCAGATGCCAGGTGTGTCAAATTTTATTGCTTATGAAGTAGATTCGGCATTCATTCACTTACAATTTTTTGTTGTTTTCTCTTGTTTGTATTATTATTATTTTATACTGATAATAAGTACTGGATACATCCGGTGTCTTTGTTTTGACACCGGATGTGCCAAAATTTACAACCCCAAGATTATATACGGTCTCCTCAAATAAGGCCGGATATAACAAGGGTAAACCAGGATTTGGCACATTCGGTGTCATCGTATGATGCCGAGTGTGCCAAATATCATTTCACTATGATTGCATTCGGTCTCCTTCGGGAAGACCGAATGCAAAACATGTGAACTTGGTTTTGGCACATTCGGTATCAACACATGATACCAAATGTGTCAACCTTTCTTTGGCTTTAAGTTTTTACAAATTTAAAAAACATAAGTGTTTCCTTTCATAAATGTACAAAGCCCAATATTTTTACATATTTCTTATTGTTTGTCATTGTGTATTTGTTACTTTTGATTTTTGTTATTACTTTTATTCATATTTTCTTCTTTGTTATTATTATTATTTTATTTTTATTTTTATTTTTTTTTCAAAATAGTAACTCGGCCTTATTTCTGTGGCCGAACAAGATTCAATTTTAAAACAGTTTGGCACATTCGGTGTCAACTAATGACACCAAATGTGTCAAATTATGCTTCCGTGTCGTTCAACTCGGTCAGCTATTATGAGGCCGAGTTGAACTTGGGTAAGTGCAGTTTAGCACATTCGGTGTCATTTCTGACGCCGAATGTGTCAAATATTCCCTCATAAGTGTGCACTTGTTTAAGTGATAGTAGGCCGAGTTTTGTGTGTTAACCTGGAGATTTGGCACATTCGGTATCTTTTATTGAGGCCGAATGTGTCGAATCTGATTCCACGTGGACACCACTCGGTCTTTTAGAACTTGACCTAGTTAACCCCATGTTAATGCTATTTTGGCACATTCGGTCTTGACTTATGTCACTGAATGTGTAGATATGGCTAAGGACTTGTGTCACCGAGTTGAGGTTGTGTTAATGCAAATTTGGCACACTCGGCATATACTGTTCTTTGAAATTTCCACAACTTATTTTTCTTACAAGTTTTACTTATTTGGAATGTTAATGGCTTTGTGTGGGTAATAATTTACTGAATAATCCTTGTGGTTTTGCAGTCGACCAGAGATACCCGGCCTTTAGTGTTGGGTAAAGAGAAAAAAGAAAAGGGTAAGGAGAAGCTTAAAGCTCTCCCTACTAAAATGAAAAGGAAGGAGAGTTCTACTCCACTCTCCATCAACCCCCAACCTAAGAAGAAAAGGCCAGCGTCGCTGGCCAGCATCGAATCCTCCCCGGCTTCAACTCCAAGTAAGCCGGTTGGGGACAGTCCTTCGTCGAAGGAAGTCCCCTACAAGAGGAAGGAGAAGACTGTCAGGACGACCAACAGCCTTCAAAGGGACCCTGTCTTTGACAAATCCCTACGAAACTGAGACTGGCCTAATGGATCTGGTCGAACAAGATGAGGCCAGACGTGCTCGCCGAACCATTGGAGGAATTGATCAGGATCCCTCCCTCCAGGTTCCAAATGATCTTCCTCCTCCAGATAAGGATCCGGCGGCCGGAATGCAGGAGGCCATTAGGGAGAACATGCCCTTGGAGTTCCTAGACTCGGCTATGGCCACAGGTATTAAGTTTACACGTAACGTTGTTACATCCGTCTCGAGTACTCGTTCTGGAGACTCTATTACATCTCCTAGAGACCCTCGGGCTATAATTATTCCATTTCCCACTACAGATGTGGCTGACTCGGAGAAGGACTTCCTAGACGAGGAAGGTGACATCCCTTCTACCTCTAAAACCTTCGACTCCGACTACAAGAAGGAGTTGGTTAGAGAGGTTCTCCGCTGTGGAGACAAAGAGTACAAGGAGTCGTTAAGGGGCATCCTTCATCGATAGCTAAGTCCATGTTTGAATATTTGTATTGAGGTAAATTATTTATTATGCTTTCTTTTGTTACTAATTTTCAACTGCTTCTTTAATTCTATCACTTTATTACTTAGTGGATTTTTGCTGATTTGTGGATTTTTCTTTTGATAGATCATCTTTCGGCTTCAATAATTACAAAAATTTCTCAAACCAAGAAAGAGAGGGTAAAGGCGGCCCGAATGCAAACCATCTGCGAGTCGTACTTAAGCGAACAAGTCCGCATAATCCAAGCTCAAAATTCACATGCTGTAAATGAGCTGTCTGCTTCTTTGGGACAGGCCAAAGAGCAGAACTTGGTCATGGCTAAGACGAACATGGAGCTATGGACCGACTTGAAGGAGCTGAAAAAGAGGGAATCGGACTTGGAGCAGATGGCTTCTTACAAGAGGGACGCCGAGTTAAGGGCGGAAGAGGCTGAGAAGAAGGTTGCTGCCTTGAATGAGCAACTAAGAGAAGCTAACGTCCGACTTGAAGAGGTTGAGAAAAAGAAAGAGGAAGAACTTAACCAAGCCGAACAATTTGCAGTCCAAAAATATCTGGAGGGTGAAGAATCTACCAGACAAAGGGTTGCAGAGGCCTGGACACTCGGCCTCGAGGAGTATGTCCCCTTCCAGTACTTTCAAAAAAGACGGGATTATGCAACAAGGGATCACTTAGCCAAATTATGTGGGGACACTCCTCCCAGCCCTTTCTACCCCTCTGACGCCGAAGACGAAGTGGAGGAAGCCAGAGATGAAGAAGAGGACAAGGAGAAAGATGGAGCAGGAGCATACACCACAACATCCGCTACCATTGACCATCCTGCACCAACTGCTCCTTGATTTTTTTCTTTTCAATTTATAACTTGTTGTATTGTACAATCTTTTAACAATTTATTCAACATTGGTTTTTTAATCCAATTGTATTATACGTTTATGCTTTTAAGCATACTTTATCAATCCATCCTTTACTTTGTTTACTTTTGTTGCAATTTTTCAATGGTGGTTATAATTTATTTATAAAGCATCTTATATATTTCTAAGTGTTTTTACTTAGAAATTTCACAGGTCTGGATACAATCCATTTGCAAAGCATGTTTTATATTTCTTAGTGATTTTACTTAGAAATATTTCTAAGTGTTTTTACTTAAAAATATTTGCAGGTTTTATTATTCATAACCCTTAGACTTCATGAAGACATAATTTTCTTAAAAACACAAATCATGAACCATTGAACATTGGTTATTGAATTTTAGACTATAAATCACTTAGAGGTTTAAAGTATAAGTTGTTCTGATTTGGCATTTAAAGGATGAACCAAAAAATTTTAACTTAGAGATTTTAGATGACTTATGAATTTTTAGAAATCCCTTTTAAAGATTTCACCCACCAGTCATAACCCCTATAAATAAACAATGAGATTCAACTTTGACTTAGGGAATTTTCGATGAACCAAATATTTGTTAAGTGTTTACAGTATATTTCGATATATCCGGCATAATCACATGACACCGGATGTGTCGAAGTTAGTGATTTTGGTGGTAAACTAACCTTTTTAGGTGTCTTGACACCGGATGCGTTGTACTTTATTGTCACCGGATTTGTCATACTTAATGACGCCGGATGTGCCAAACTTGGTGTTTCTATTATTTGACTCGGTCCCTTTTTGATGACCTAACACCGAATGTATCTTACTTAATGACACCGGATGTGTCAAACTTAGTGTTTTTAACATTAAACTCGGTCCCCTTTTAGTGACCTAATCAAATGTGTTCAAACCCATATTTGGCACATCCGGTGCTTGGTCCCCTTTTGTGTGACCTAATTGAATGTGCTTAAACCCACTTTTGGCGCATCCGGTAACTTTAGATGTAACCAGTTAGATGTCTTAGCCTGTTGAGATTCATCGCTTTAAGTGGATTGAAGAATGAAAGAAGAAATCGGGCTTTTCCAAAGAATTACTCCCGTTATATTATTCCTTCAATCAATAAGATCCCTGTGTTTACAAACTTTAGACTTTGATTGATTTATTTCTCTTTAAAGGTGATGAGGTGATGAATCAATCAACCATATTGATTGCCCCTAAACATAGGGATCGAGATTGTTATTGGTTTGTTTATAGTAAGAATTTTCATCTTAATACCGAATCTTGGACCTTTAAAGTCGATTTGGTGATCCGTAATCACCTAAGGGAGATAAAAGTCTCGTATTGCTTTTTCCTCCAAATATTAACCGGTGGTTAACTTTTCGGGATCCTGCCCTTATTGCTTTCAAAACTGTTAAGCAAGTTTTAACTCATAGTTAAGTGTGGGGCTGTGCCCTTGAGTGCTGAGGTCAGCATCTATTTAAACAAGTATAAACTTGATATATTGAGGCGAACATTAGAGGAAGAAGAAATTTCATTAATTGTGGCCCGTAGCCAATTTAGTACAACATGAAATTTCTTTCCCCATTGATTAACGTGGATAAAAAAGGTGGGCAAATGGCCTTACACTATGGCTTCTTGAAACCAAGTTTATAAATAGTATTTTTTCAGATTATTTGCATTCCAAGTCCTGGGTACTTCATACACATCCAGAGTTTGTAAGCCATAGGTTCCATCTCTTAATACTTCAATTATCTTGTATGGACCTTCCCAATTAGGAGTAAGTTTGCCCTGCTCATCAGCTCTCCCAATTGACTTCATCTTCCTCAGCACAAGATCCCCTAACTTCATTGGCCTATGGTTTACCCTCTTGTTATGTTCTCTTGCCATTTTCAGCTTGTACACTTCTTGCCTAAGTAAAGCATTGCCTCTAACTTTAGGTAACATGTCCAAGGTGGCCTTCATCATTTCCCAGTTAGCCCCTTCATCATATAACATTATTCTTAGAGTAGTCTCATACATTTCGATGGGGAGAACTGCTTCCGATGCACATACAAGCATAAATGGGGTTTCCCCTGTGGAATTCTTTGTTGTTGTCCTGATAGACCAGAGGACATTGTACTATTCGTCCACCCATAAACCTTTGGCAGCATTAAGCTTTTTCTTCATTCCCGTGCTGATGATGTTGTTGAAGGCCTCCACTTGTCCATTGACTTGTGGATAGCCAACTGAGGCAAAATGAGCTGAGATGCCTTGGTCTTCAAGCCATACTCTTAACTGCGGAGTCTCAAACTGAGGACCATTATCGAACACTGTTGACTGAGGTACCCCGAACCTTGTTATTATATTTTTCCAAATAAACCATTTGACATCCCCATGTTTAATACTTCTCATCGGCTCTGCTTCTACCCATTTGGTAAAGTAGTCCACTGCAACCAAGACATACTTCCTTTATCCTGATGCTTGTGGATATGGACCAAGAATGTCCATTCCCCACTTAACAAAAGATATTGGGCTCAAAATTGGGTTCAAGTTATTGGCTGGCTTTTGTGGTAAATTACTGAACAGCTGACACTTCTTACATCTTTTGACATAGGTCATTGCATCATGTTTCAGACTAGGCCAGTAATACCCAGTTCTTAATGCCTTTTCTGCCAGCGCCCTTCCCCCTATATGGGAGCCACAAAAACCCTCATGGATATCTTCAAGAACCTCCTTTCCTTTTTCTGGAGTGATGCACTTTAGTAGCGGATGAGTAAAAGACTTCTTGTATAGTTGCCCCTGCCATAAAACAAACCATGCATCTCTAGCTTTCACATATTTTGCTTGTTGTGGGTCGTTTGGCAAGGTTCCATTGGTTTTGTAGTCAACAATCTCATCCATCCAAGAACTTCCTCGGCTGATGAAGTTAACCTCCATCTCCTCTATGCTTCTTTTCTCTTTAACTTCTCAAAAAACTGTTCGGGGATTCTCACCAACTGCAGAGGTTGCTAACTTGGAAAGAGCATCAGCTTGATTATTCTCGGACCTTAGAATCTGCATGATTTCAAACTTGTCTAGTCCTTTTACTTCCTCTTTGAGTATATTCAAATATTTGGCCATGCTAGCATCCCTAGCTTCATAATCACCCAAGTATTGGCTCACAATAAGCTGAGAGTCTGATCTTGCTTCTATCTTTTTTGCCCCAGCAGCTCGGCACAGTTTGACTCCGGCAATCAATGCCTCGTACTCAGCCTCATTATTTGATGTTTGAAATTTGAATCTCATGGCATATTCGTAGATGTCACCCTCAGGTGACTTACAAATAAAACCTGCCCCACATCCATTTGGAGTGGATGAGCCATCAACATAAAAGGTCCAGTGATCAATACTTGGTTTTTCCATAGGCGGCCTTGTCATTTCAACTATAAAATCAGCGAAAGCTTGGCCCTTAATAGCTTTCCTTGGTTCGAAGGTGATGTCAAATGAGTCCATTTCTAGAGCCCACTTGAGCATTCTCCCGGAAGTTTCCTTGGACAAAGCTTTTTTGAGCGGTTGATCAGTGTATACAACGATTTTATGAGAAAGAAAATAGGGCATCAACTTCCGACTGGCCATGAACAATGCAAGTCCAAACTTTTCAATCAGAGCGTATCTGATCTCAGCATTTTGGAATACGTGACTCACAAAGTATACTGGATGTTGGACCCCATTTCTCTCAGCTAACAGAACGGCTGAGAGTGCACGGTCTGATACCGCTAAATAAATAAATAAAGTTTCTCTTTCAATGGGACTGATTAATCTTGGGAGAGTATGTAGGTGCTCCTTCAAATGAATGAAAGCTGACTCGGCTTCCTCTGTCCATTCGAACAAAGGGCTGCTCTTGCCTTCCTTTGCCTATCTTTTGATTGTATCAAAGAAATAATGGCATTTATCACCTGCCCTCGATAGGAATCTACCAAGAGCAGCTAGGCATCCGGTCAGTTTCTGTACCTCTTTAACGTTCCGAGGAGAGGTCATATCCAGCACAACCTTGACTTTGTCTGGATTAACCTCGATCCCTCGTTCATCCACAAGAAAGCCCAAAAATTTTCCAGAAGTTACCCCAAAAACACACTTCTTTGGGTTTAACTTCATCTTATATCTCCTTAATGTTTCGAAGGTCTCTCTTAAGTCTGCCACGTGATCTTTCATCTCTTTGCTCTTGACAATCATGTCATCGATGTATGCTTCCATGTTCCGTCCTAACTGGTGTTTGAAAACATTATTTACCAAACGTTGGAAGGTTGCTGGAGCATTTTTAAGACCGAATGGCATCCTTGTATAGCAATATAGACCCTTTTCAGTTACAAAAGTTGTTTTTTCTTGATCTTCCTCCCATAGAGGAATTTGATTAAATCCTTAGTAGGCGTCCATAAAACTCAACAATGCATGCCCTGCCGTTGAATCATCCAATCGGTCGATCTTTGGCAATGGAAAACTATCCTTGGGACAAGCTTTGTTGAGATCAGTGTAATCGACACACATTCTCATGGTACCATTTGGCTTTGGAACCAAGACTACGTTAGCCACCCAGTCAGGGTACTGGCATGGTCTGATGAATCCTGCTTCCAAAAGCTTATTCACTTCTTCCTCTGCTGCCTTATTGCGAAGTTCGCCCAAATTTCTCTTCTTTTGGCGGATTGGCTTAGCATCGGGCTTTACATTCAGCTTATGTACAGCTATACTTGGGTCAATGCCTGGCATCTCCTCCACCTCATATGCAAAGACATCCTTGAACTCTCTCAGTAGCTTCCTCATTTCTGCCTCAACATGGTCGTCTGGGGCCTGGCCTACCTTGACTGTTCTGTCACCCTTGACTTCGTCAACAACGAAATCTTCGTGTTCACCAACTGGCTGAGGCCGAGTTACTTGGCTAAAATTATGAATGGCCATTAATTCATTTTTAGCCATACCCTCGGTCTTCCTTTTGTTCGTTGGCTCTTCCACCTCATCGACCCAAGCAGTAGGTTTAAGAGTGGTGATATAACATTCTCAGGCCATTTGTTGATCCCCACGAAGAGTTCCTACATTTCCATTGTTACACTCATACTTCATGAGCATGAGATGTGTAACAATTACTGCCCTAGAGGCGTTTAAGGTTGGCCGTCCCAAAATTATATTGTAAGCTGACAGTTCTTTGACCACCAGGAAATTGACGACCATATTCCTTGCACATTCCCTTTCCCCTATCCTTACTGGTAGGGAGACAGTACCCAAAGGGTTGATTACTCCTCCCCCGAAATCAATAATCGGGTGATGGATAGGTTCCAAGGTAGACACATCATACTTCAACTTTTTGAGGCAAGCATAACTAATGATGTCAGATGAGCTGCCAGTGTCTATCAATATTCGTTTGAACCTCATGTTGGCAACTTTCAGTTCCACCACCAAGGGATCATCATGTGGTGTACGAACTTTGCCTCGGTCTTTATCACTGATCATAACTTCTGCAAATTTGACCTTAGCATCATGCCCCATCTCCGGTGACCCTTCTCGGGAGAGACTCCGTAAGTACTCTTTATTCCCTCGAAGGGTTGGTCCGCCAGCTACAAACCCACCGGAGATGACATACACCACATCCTCTTTGGACTCCGCACCATCTTTAGGCTCACTAGCCTTGAATTCCATCTTCTGTTTGGTGTTCTTGTCCTGGGATTTGTTCAAGTGTTGTGAAATTTTTCCCTTGATGGCGAGAGATTCAAGGGTTCTCTTAAGATTGAAGCAATCATTATTATGATGCCCCGTATCTTTGTGAAAGTGACAATATTTACTTGAGTCCCTATCTTCCTTGGTAGTTCTCAGAGGTGGTGGATCATCAATCTCAACTTTGTTACGAATTTCTCGGAAAATTGAATAGAGATCTTTGGTGAACTCTATCTTAGGACCATCATTAGACTTTCTTTTCTTATTTTGGAAGTTTCCTCCCTTGCCTGATGTCCTAGTTGCCCAGGTGGCATGTTTCTTTTGGTCCTTGTGTTTAGAGTGTGGTTCACTCTTTCTTTCATCCCTTCTGTCCTTCCTGGTGGAAGCACAGAGTTCTTGAGCATGAATGAAACATTCAGCTTCTTCCAAAATTCCTTTCAGTGTTTAGTAATTTCTCCTTACAATATCAAATTTAAAAGTTCCGTCTCGGAGACGTCTAAAGAAGTTATCGAAGGCCACACCTTTAGATAAATTGGGGATTTGCAAGGATTCCAGATTGAATCTTTGTACATAACTTCTTAGAGACTCCTTTTCTCCTTGAACTATTTTGGCCAGATGCATGCTGGTCTTCCTCTCCCTTTTGTTAGCCATGAAATGATGTACAAAGATCGTACTCAATTCATGAAAATTGTTGATTATTGATCTGGGAGGCTATTGAACCATTTCTGGGCAATTCCTTTCAGAGTTGCCGGAAAGTATCGGCACCAGGTTACATCATCTGGACCCTGAAAGTACATCCAATGTTTCTAGGTAGCCAGATGCTCCTCCGGATCAGTTGTCTCGTCAAATGTCTCAATTTGAGGCATTTTAAACTTATTGGGACGCGGAGCCATCATGATGGACATGGAGAACGGTGTCTTCCATTCCATCATTGTGTTATTAGGCGTTTGTCCAATAACCGCCGTAGGGTTATGGACAACCTTTGTTGACTCTCGGCAAGGATTATTTGATTTGCCTACATCCTCCCAATATTTAATCATCTGTTCTTTTCTGCACTGATCGGCCTTATCAGCTTTCTTCTTTTCAATTAAGTCTTGTAGACTTGCATGTTCTCCTGAATCCAAGGAAACATGATGGGAGTCAGTCATCTCCCTAGTCGATGATTCTTCAGATGAACCAGGTTGGCCTCCTTCCTTCCAGGCCCTCTTAGCCTTCAGATACTCTCTTGTATCCATACTAGAGATTTTCTTGGCATCAAGATATTCTCTTGCATCTCTGCTGGATGATTTCTTTTGCTCCAAATACTCCCGAGCATCACTTGTAATGGCTTTCTTGAACTCAATGAGTTCTCTAGCATCAGTTTGCGTCTTGCTAGATCCAACTTCCTTACCCGCGAACTCCCGTTTAGGCTTAAATCTGGGAGTGACAGGGTACTTCTTCACTGCACCCCATTGGGTTTTCAGTGGAGTTCGGTCCTTTCTCAATTTCTCAACTTTCTCCTGGAAAGTTAATCTCTCCTGGCCTTGGCCTTTCTCAATCATCACAGCTTTCATCTTTGAAGATGAAGGGTGTTGTGTCTCAACCTTCTCTTGAGTTTTCTTGGTGGAATACTCCCGTAGAGTTTCCGCCAGGTTCTCTTGGAAACCAGCCAAGATACTCTTGAGTTGACTCATGGTCACAGGTTGGTTTCCGAAATCAGCTTGTTCTTGTGTTCTTCTCGGTGAGCCAGTACCTTCCCCAATTTGGTAATTGCCAGTCTGGTCCAGGTATCTGGTCTCATCCTCAGTAGGAATTCCGCTTCCAGTCATTGTTAGGAATCCTCCCCACAGACGGCGCCAAATGTTGTTGCTAATACAATGAGGTGGGGTAGGGACTGTGAGGATTTCGCTGACGTAGACTGGATGCGTGAATGGACTGGTTTCCTGTTGACGTACCCTCCAAGTACCTGCAAAAAAGGGACAATAATCCTCGTAGGATTATTTCCCCCTCCGATGCTTAAGTAAGTAATTGTAGGAGAGTAAGTGAACAATAATCAACAAGTAAACAATTCTAGAGAGAAGTTCTAGAGAGAAGTTTTCCCTTTTTAGAAAGTGTTTCTGTCTTAATCTTGAGTGTACTTTTTATCAGATTTTTGTGGACTATTTATAGCCTCAAGTACTTTTTATCAGATCTCTTTAATTACCTTCCTTCATTTGCCTTATGGGCTTTTAGCACCAAGCTTTTAACGCCCCATGGTTTATTTTAGCTCTTTTTCCATCGGCGAATAAAGGCTTGACATGTGGCAAAT
Source organism: Suaeda aralocaspica (assembly GCA_016808085.1). Taxonomy (NCBI): domain Eukaryota; kingdom Viridiplantae; phylum Streptophyta; class Magnoliopsida; order Caryophyllales; family Amaranthaceae; genus Suaeda; species Suaeda aralocaspica. The sequence goes on from PYUH01000390.1 coordinate 181,672, forward strand.
GTAGGATTACATATGGACTAGTCAGAAGATGACACGTGGTAGTGTGGGGCCCACTCAAGGCGAACTCATCACTACCACGTGGCAATCCCATGCTGGCATTTAAGGACTCGTGGTCCAATTGTAGGATGACACGTGGCCGTGTAGGGTCCACTCATGGCAGACTCATCACTACCACGTGTTAATTCCATGTCATCATCTTGTAACAGAAATAGGGAAACGTGGTCCACTCAGAGGCTGACACGTGGCAGCTGACTTGTCATGCCACATGAAGTATGATGGGAGAACTTGGGTTCTTTCTAGGACTTCAAATCAAGCAAACCGGGGATGAAACTATGATTCATCAACAGAAGTACCTCAAGGAGTTGCTGAAAAGATATGATTTGCAAGACAGCAAATCCTATGAAACATCTATTCGAACTTCTACAAAATTGAGGCTTGATGTGAAGGGAAAGGGTGTTGAGGGTAAGTTGTATAGAGGTTTGATCGGCTCATTGCTTTACTTAACAGCCAGTAGGCTAGATATAGCGTTTTCAGTAGGGTTATGTGCAAGATTTCAAAGCAACCCTAAAGAATCTCACATAAGGGTTGTTAAGAGAATTTTAAGATATCTCAATGGTATTGATGATCTGTGTTTGTGGTATCCAAAAGGTAGTAGTATGAATCTTATAAGATACACAGATGCTGACTTAGCTAGTATTATTGTGGACAGGAATAGCACTTCTGGAATGGCTCACTTCTTAGGTTCATGCTTTATCTCGTGGGGATCTAAGAAACAAAATTCTGTGGCCTTATCCACAACAGAGTCTGAGTACATTGAAGCTGCTTTATGTTGTGCTCAGCTCTTGTGGATAAAGTCACAACTAAAGGATTTTGGGATCTGTTTCAGAAGTGTTCCCATTTTATGTGATAACACAAGTGCAATCAATATTTCGAAAAATCTTGTCCAACATTCTAAAACCAAGCATATTCAGATTAGGCATCATTGTATAAGGGACAATGTTGAGAAAGGTAATGTAGAATTGGAGTTTTGCAAGTCAGAAGAACAACTAGCTGACATTTATACAAAAGCTTTGAGTAGAGAAATGTTCATCAAGCTTCGTACCTTGTTTGGTATGATTAAAATTAGACAATGAGCTCTTAGGTCTTAACTTGTCCCTTTGGCTAGTCAAATGATGTCAATATGTATATATTGTTTTAGTTTTGTTTTTTTTTTCTCTGTTTTTTAGGTCTCACAAGAGTAAGTTGGCACAGACCAGTTGCAGACCATTAGGGAACCTGATTCCCGAGGCGATTATTTTTGTTAGTCTGTCTATTTTCAAAATTTCAAGGGGTATATGTGGTGCAAGGGGTAGCACTCGCTAGGCTCAGGAGCGCCCGCTACCTTAGCCTAGCGCCCGCTACCCCCTGTTCTGGCGAATTTTAGTTTTCTCTTCTTCAACTTGCCCACTTGCTTTGGGTTTAAACCTTAGTATATATATTTGTTTTTTAGTTGTAAATTAGATATAGAAAAATAATTAGAGATAGCTAGAAGAAGTAGAAGATAATTTAGACTTTCATTTAGCATTCTAGATTAATTTATACTCATTTTGATTAGTGAATTAGTTCTTCAAACTATTTCATAAATTGTAATTCAATCTCTTTTAAATCTAATCAAAGTTGTTATTCAAGTATTTTGGGTTCATGTTCTTGGTTTCTTGGGTTGATTTTCAAGCTTCTTAACCTTTTGTTCTTGGTTGATAATCTTGTATTGGGGCATTATTGGAGTAAAGCTTCAAGGTTCTCTAATTACAAGGATTCAAGCTTCGTAGTACATTTCTAACTCGTCTTCAATTACCATTTAAAATTACATATTGTGTAGCTATCTTCTTTACTTTGAAGTGTTGTTTTAGAAAGCTTTTTATCAAGTTAAACTTGTCCTTGTTCTAAAACATTATTTTAACTTCATAAGCTTTCTTTATCAAGTTAAACTTGTCCTTGTTCTGTTGCTTACATTATTTCAAGTTCATAAGCTTTCTTCTCAAGTTAATCTTGTCCTTACACCATTGCCTTTTTTCTTAATTATTCTCAAGATTAAATCATGTCCTTGCTTTCATTACTATTATTGCTTTTGTAGTTTGATTACATTACTTGCATAACTAATTTCTTTGTAATAAAATTGATAATCAAACAAAGCTCTTTCTCTTTTTATAAATTTGTTTAGTAAGTTTATAAATCCATTGTCATAACTTACTTCTTTGTTATAATTTGTAATCATGAATAAATTTATGTGTTTAAATAGTAAAATGTGTAGTGAGTAGTTTTTAGTGCTAAGGTGTGGGTGAAACCCTCACCTCCTTCATGAAATAAGTTGGTTCTTAGTAAAAACCGACCTTGGGGGTGACTAGAGTCATTACATTGGGTTTTAAATCACGTAATCTATGACTTGCTTCCATAGATGTCGTCTTAGCTTAGGTTCCTCAACAAAGGATCGAGAGATGAAGTTGAGTGAAGACTCCCCGTGTTTGATTAGTTTGAAAACCATGAGAATAGGTGTTCAAAATATGGGACGTTACTAGTCTTCATGAAAAAGTGCTTAGGAGACGTTTTATTCTCACACCATGAGAATAGGTCGTGTTCATAGTTTCGCTCGTCATGCTAGCTCAAGAGAGTAGACATGACTCTTAGAACGACTTCCCCTTGACATTTCCCTCTACGTTCGGTTTGACCTAGGAATCTGCACCTTCATATAGGAAGTGAGCGGTGTATCCCTTACCTTCGTCGTCTTTAATTCTTGAAATCAAGTTAAAATAAATCAACATTAGTGACAATCTTTCTTCTGAAATAAAACTGACTTAAACTTACTCCTTAGACCGCCTTAGTGTAAAAACCTTTATCTCGTGGGATTCGATCCTTAGTTGCCCTTACTAGTAGCCTAGTGAGCCTTGTATGGTTTATCTTCGCTAGCCACATCGACAAGCTATTAGGACGTAACTCGATCCTTAAGGGGGGTAAAGTGCGATATAATTTCGCGCGTCTTTATCCTAAATTTTGCAAGTTTTTACGTCTTTAGGAAAGTTTTATGAAAGTTTTATGTTTGTTAACTGAAATTTGTCAAAGAAAGGTTGAGTTAAATGTCTAAAGTCTGCAACAAAGGGATAAAAACGAAAAGTTTTAAAGTGAACGTAGTCTCTATTCAATTTCCATACAATAATTTATATTATGTTTCGGGACGAAACTTCTTTTAAGGTGGGTAGACTGTAATACCCTATATTTTCACGTATTATATGAAGTTAATTACGTATTTTATGTGTATATTTTTAGTATTTTTATTGAAAATTTAAGTTCAATAAATATAATAAAGAAAGAAAATTTCAATTATTTGTTACTTCAAATGATTATTTTATGTTTTCTAAAGTCTAAAAATTATATTTTATGTCACATTGAGTTTTATTAAATATTAATAAGTTTCTAAAAATAGTATTTTTAAAGTTTCCTAAATAAATTTAAAATAAGGGCACAAAAGTAATTTCAGGCATTAAGGTTTGTAATTGTACCAAAACCTACTTCGGGCCTATAAATACCCCTTGAATTAGAAATTTTTAGATTTATTTTGCATATCAGTGAATTAGGATTTAAAAAAAAGAGAAAAAAAAAAAGAATTTCTGAAATTTCCAAAAATAAAGAAAATAAAAAATTCCCTTCGTCCCCTTCTTCTTCGTCTGCCCCTTCCTCGCCGATGCTGCCACCTCACCGTTGCCCCTGCTCGCCGGCAGCCACCGCAGGTTACCCTTCTTCCTCCGCTTTATTCGTAATTTCGAACTCCTGTATAAAAAATAAAAAAGAAAAAAAAAGAAAACTTTTCTCCTCTTTTCTTTTAATTCAATTTTGCATATAATTATGTTTAATCATGTTTTTTTATGATTCTAGTCATGTTTTATAAAGTTATGAGCATGTTTAAAGTATGAATTTATAAAGTTCTTCGTGAAATATTAAACTAGGGTTTATGAAATCATGAAATTTGTAGTTTTATGATTTTTAATGATCGAAACTCTTATATTATGATCATAAATTGTTGTACTATGAATTTGTGATGATCTTATGAAGTTAAGATTTGTTTTTAAGGGTTTTAAAGTTGTTTAATATTGCTGTAAAATTTTTAATGTTTTGAAAACTAAGAGTAAAAATATTATGAAAATGTTTTACTTCATGAAAAATTATTTAAAGCATAGATTAAATGTATAATGATGGTATTAAATTGTAAAAGAGTTTAATGTTTGAATTATGAAGTTTTGATGAGGTTTTGATGAGTTTCGAATAAATAAATAAAGTTGTAAATTTTTATTAACAAATGTTTATGCCTAATAAAAATAGTAGCATGCGACATAATTAGTTATAATTATTTTTAATTCATTAGAATATTGTATGATGATCTTAGAACATGACTACAGTGTTTTAAGATCAAAATATGATATTTAGAAGGATTTTAAAGTGTTTTAAAGTAATTTTTATGAAGATGCCATTTTTGGAAAATTACCGAAAATCAAGTGTTTTGCGAAAGAAAAATTAAAATAAAAAATATGGAAATGAATAGAGACCATATAGGGAAGATTTTGGACAAATTTCAAATATAGAAAGTTAATTTAGAGTTGTTGTAGAAGTTAGCCAACAAGGTTTTAATTTAGTTTCGGTTTTCTCTATGTAAGAGAATTTGGGTTACTTGACTCTTAGAAGTTGTGGCGGATCACCACTACTTTACAAGGTACGTAAGTACTTAAGGCGAAAATAAAATTGGAATTCATGCTTGGTTGTTGATCTTACATGTTATGTATATGATTATGAATTGTTGTTTGGTTGACTTGAATGAGAAGTATGCTAGTATGAGGGTTTGAAAAGTATGAATCTTATATTAATTTGACATTTCACCTTTATACCATTTTTAATCATATCAAGAGTAGTTGGAATGTTAAAGTTATTACTAAAGTTGGCCAATAGTTAATGAAGAAAAAAAAGAAAGTTAATTGAGTTGATTAGTTACTTAATCAACAAGAAAGGTAGTTAGTGAATTTTTATTCACATGTTTAATAGGAGTTTAATGAGCAAATATTTACATAGCCCCTCACAATTTAATGTGTGGTCAAGAAAGATAAACAATTAGCCACTCAAAGTTAATGTGTGGTAATGGAAGTTTAGTTTAATTAATGCGGGAGCTGGACAAAAAGACCAAAAGGTTCTTGTGGGAGGTAATGACGAGAAGAGGAAAATCTACTTAATTTCATGGGACACGCTTCAAAAGGACATGGCTCATGGAGGGATAGGGATAAGATCGGTGAGACAAACGAATGCTGCCTTCCTAACCAAACTTGGTTGTTGTACACTGACGAAATATGCACTTTGGGCGAGGGTATTGAGGAGTAAATATTGTAAGTGTCGTTGCGATATCGATATGTTTAACCCCAGTTAATGGATGCTCAAATGTTTGGAAGCGTATCATTCATAATGCAAAGTTCTTGAAACAAGGAGCAAGAGTGGAAATTGGAAATGGTAAAACGTCAAGGTTTTTGGGATGATAATTGGGCTATGAATGCCCCCCTCCGATAGCTCACTTTGCAAGAGATTCCAGAAGAACTGTACGATGCTAAGGTGGCAGATATATGGGAAGAAGGACAGGGATGGAAATGGTCTGTTTTTGCAAATTATTTGTCTAGCACAGCCCTTATGCACATAGCTTTCCATGAACTAACGAAGGACACGTAAATTGCTGATCTTCTATATTGGAAGGACGGAAAAAAGGGAAATTTACCGTTANTTGTTGATCTTACATGTTATGTATATGATTATGAATTGTTGTTTGGTTGACTTGAATGAGAAGTATGCTAGTATGAGGGTTTGAAAAGTATGAATCTTATATTAATTTGACATTTCACCTTTATACCATTTTTAATCATATCAAGAGTAGTTGGAATGTTAAAGTTATTACTAAAGTTGGCCAATAGTTAATGAAGAAAAAAAAGAAAGTTAATTGAGTTGATTAGTTACTTAATCAACAAGAAAGGTAGTTAGTGAATTTTTATTCACATGTTTAATAGGAGTTTAATGAGCAAATATTTACATAGCCCCTCACAATTTAATGTGTGGTCAAGAAAGATAAACAATTAGCCACTCAAAGTTAATGTGTGGTAATGGAAGTTTAGTTTAATTAATGCGGGAGCTGGACAAAAAGACCAAAAGGTTCTTGTGGGAGGTAATGACGAGAAGAGGAAAATCTACTTAATTTCATGGGACACGCTTCAAAAGGACATGGCTCATGGAGGGATAGGGATAAGATCGGTGAGACAAACGAATGCTGCCTTCCTAACCAAACTTGGTTGTTGTACACTGACGAAATATGCACTTTGGGCGAGGGTATTGAGGAGTAAATATTGTAAGTGTCGTTGCGATATCGATATGTTTAACCCCAGTTAATGGATGCTCAAATGTTTGGAAGCGTATCATTCATAATGCAAAGTTCTTGAAACAAGGAGCAAGAGTGGAAATTGGAAATGGTAAAACGTCAAGGTTTTTGGGATGATAATTGGGCTATGAATGCCCCCCTCCGATAGCTCACTTTGCAAGAGATTCCAGAAGAACTGTACGATGCTAAGGTGGCAGATATATGGGAAGAAGGACAGGGATGGAAATGGTCTGTTTTTGCAAATTATTTGTCTAGCACAGCCCTTATGCACATAGCTTTCCATGAACTAACGAAGGACACGTAAATTGCTGATCTTCTATATTGGAAGGACGGAAAAAAGGGAAATTTACCGTTAAATATGCGTTGAAGATAATCCGCAATGATTTACAAGCAAAGGAAGACAAGTCAGGGGATTGGGATTTTGCATGGAAGGCTCCAGCCCAACAGCGTGTGAGGGTTTTCTTGAGGATATTATTACATGATGGAGTTCTATGCAATGCAAATCGATTACGAACACGCCTCACTGACGACCCAAGATGTAAAATTTGTCAAGAGAATGAAAAAGCAATAATCCACTTTTTGAGGGACTGTCTAGCGGCGAGGGAAACATGGAGACAAGTTGGAGGTTCCAGTAGGTACAACTAATTTTTTCAAGGCAACCTCAAAGAATCGGTGACGAATAAGATGAAGGCGGAAGGATTAATTTACTCTAAGCAATGCCCTAATTATTTTGCTATAACCTTATGGTGGATATGGAAGTGGAGAAATTGCGTTGTGATTGGGAAAAATGATGACATTCCAATGAATATTAGAGATTTTATTTATATTAGAGTAGAGGAACAAATAAGGGCAGTTGAGTAAGGGGACAGGAGGCTAGTAGGGCCAACCAGTGCAAGTAGTAGGGAGGCCTTTATTAGGTGGGTCGCACCACCCTCGCACTGGTATGTTTTGAACACTGATGGAGCTGCGAGGCCAAGGAAAGCTGGTGCAAGAGGATTCATTCGAGATTCGAGTGGAGCTCTCATAGTGGCTTATGCTGCGAAACTGGGAATTTGCTCAGCATTTAAAGCTGAAATGTGTGCTGTTGCAAGAGGACTACACCTAGCAAAGGAGAAGGACATCAAGAACATTCTAATTCAAATGGATAACATAGCTTGCATACAGATTTTGGAAAATGACTCCATCTAAGGAGGAGAATGCCATCACATATTGAACCATTGCCGCCACTTAATGCGCTTATAGGATTAGACGGCACAGATAATGCATGTTTACAGAGAAGGGAATAGGGCAGCAAATTGGGTTGCAAACTATGGGGTGAATCATGGATGCAATCTGAACATCTTTGATCAAGCTTCAAAAGGATTAGCTAGGATATTGAATGAAGACATCTCTAGAGTAGCTATCCCTAGGATAGTTAGCATACCGTAGCTTTTAGTTTCTTATTTTAGTTTTTTTTGGTCTTCCCCTCTTTAGCACCAAATAAAAAGGACACACACAAGATTATTTTTAGAATCACTTTGAATCCAAGATAATTAATATGAATTGCTTGATTCTATGCATGCTTCTAGTGTTGTTGTTTTTGAGTCATAATTTTGTTAAACCAGTTAATCACGTAAAGTGAAAGAGGATTCGCACCAAGACTCTTAGAACGTATATACCTTGAGTGTGAACAATGGGGGGAGTTATGGGTGTTTACTATAACTTCTAATTGGGGTACAAAGCGTTGTACTCTTTTATATTTTTAATGCGCTGAAATCCCTTCACGATATGAGACATATGTATTACCTTCTTAGAGTTGCTCTCAAGTTGGTGTCCAATAGGGCGATTTTTCAAGGAAAGGATACCCGTTCGATGAGAAGTCCAAAGTTTATATATAATAAATAATTTTATATAAGTTGAGCCTGTGTAAAGGTGAAGAGATGTTAACGGTAAGAAGTATGTGTGTTATACTTTTCTTTTAATTTAATATTAATCATGTTTTGCATAGTCTTTAGTATTTGTGTACTCAGCTTTGTTGATTGTGTGTGTTGGTGTGCATGGATTTGTCTTTGACATGGCGCTACGATGACCCATTCTGATGGCGAGCAGTTGTCTAGAATAAGAGAAAGCTACAGCTACAGGTGGGAATAATCAATCATGCTCGGTTGGAGTGTGTGCGCTTGCATTGTAGTTTTCTTAGTTTTGTGGACTTGTTAGTTATTTATTATTTGATGTTCACTTTTGTCTTTGAAGTTTAAATTTATTTGGTTTTGAAGGGCCATTAAGACGGTTCCGAAGTGTAATAATGATTTATTTTGGTTTTCTTTTGGTTTAGACTTTGATTTGCTTTTGATATTATTTTGAGTTTTAATTTGTTTTTGGTTTTTAAAAACTTCCGCTATAGTACTTTGATAAAGCTTTAGCCGTTATCACGGTGGCGGTAATACTTTAGTTTTTCCTAGTTAATTAGGAGATTTAATAATAATTATTCTTTATTATATTTATATTATATTTCCAGTAAATCTAAAGGAGGAAAGTTAGGAAATTCCAGGGGTGTTACATTCATAATAGGATTCAAACGCATTTTTAATTTAGTTCTCACTCTATAACCCACATGCCACACGAGAGTTTGATTGACCTGATTTTGTTTCTCGCTTTCCTGGATTTAACAATGTCAAAAAAACACCCAGTATTCTGGTCACTCTGGGCATCGCACTTCGTTTTTGCTCTTTGCCTCCAAATTTGTACCTTTGCAGTAATCATGTCCTCTGTTTCCTCCCTGGTGGTTTCCTCTTCATTCGAGCCAACACCACAATGTGTGTCCTTTTGAGCATCCGACCTTCCCTTGGTTATGTCTTCCTAATCTATTCCCTTTGTTCTTTGAAACTCTAGACCCCATTGTTGACATGCCCTTAGAATAACTCGTAGTCTTCTTTGAAAACAAAATGCATGAGAGCCTTTAAAGGAAGTTCCCCGCAACTCCAAATTAATCTGAGCTATTTCCTCTTTGTCTAGACACCAGTTTTCTAATTTGTATGGTCTCCCTTTCTACATATTCTATGGTAAAGTGTTTAGCATGATGTGGGCATGGTCAAAAATCAGGACGGGGAAATTCTGTACCATAACATTGGGGTATTGGGATAAGAAGGTTTCATTGCAATAAGCTCTATTAATAACTTGCCTAATCTTTTCTTGTTGTGCTCTGTTATTGGTCCAGGTAAATATATTGCCCGTTGAAGGAATTTCAATCTAGTTATGAGTTAGGGTCCAATTTTCAAAGTGTCGTGCACCCTGAGCATACTCTTTGCCTTTCTGTTTGTGATTTTGCGAAACTACCTGATTAAATTCTTGTATAATAATTGTATGGCCCGAGTAGATACTCATAAGCATAGGAATGTTATCCATGACTTAAAATATTTCCGCAAAAAGAGGAGGGCCATATTAGCAAACAACATAAGCTAATTCATTACCAACATCCGAAGCAGAGCAGAAAATAAAGTTACAACAAACAACAATAACATCCACACTAATCGAAGGAAAAGGCCTCCCTTCAAACCTACATTGTCCACTGTAGTACAACCAACACAGCATTTATTGAAAAACACTTTATTTAAATAGTTCACAGAGCACTTTGTTTCAGATAGAAATAAGAGGTCCACAACCATTCTACAAGCGAGGTAGTGAGCTAGCAACATAGTAGGAGATTCCTCACCTTCGATTCCCCTACATTTCCAACTCAGAATCTTCATGTTCCCTGTATTGGCCTCTCCCAGGTGTCCAAGGACCCTTCCGCCCTGTTTGACCTCTCGCAGCCCGTCCCCGAACTACCGCCCACCTCGAAATAGGATGAGTCATCCCAAAGTTTCAAATCGATGTTTGAAACGCGGAAACATTTTCCCACATCACCTTTCCCAAGCATCTTCCTTTTGTTTGTCCTACCTTTCCTTTGTTGTGCCATATCTGCCATCTTTTCTGTCATCTCTTTGCATCCAATATTAAGGTCTGGACCTTCCTCAGTGGTTCTGGTTCCCCCCCCCCCCAAGTCTTCTAACACCTTCCCTACACCTCTCATTTGCTGTTTCAAAGTTTGACTTCTATTAACCACTCTTAGTTTCCTTTCTCTCTTTCTCTTTGAATATTTGTTTTTTCCTTTTTTACTAACTTTTGGGCCTTGAGTCACTGTGCATAGTGATAAGTGGAGGTTCATTGAGTCAGGAAATATGACTTCACACTAGTCTTGATCGTCTACACCGAACTTAGACCTAGCTAAAACAGAGGACACCAGGTTGGATTTGGTAAAGCTCTCAGAATAAGTGGGAGTGTTAGGAGGGCGTGTGAGGTGAGGGGAGCTTTGCTCAAAGGTGGTATATATAAATTAGGAGGCAGTGAATTTAATTGGGGATAGGGTAGGTGATGGCTGGGAGAATGGTGGGCCCCATACTTCAATATTCTCATGTAGTGGAATCTAAGGAGTTAAAGATTGGGAAATCATTTTTCCTAACTCATCACAGTCATTGATGATTTGGGCTGGCTCAGTATAATTGGGTTGACCCATTTTGAAATAAGCCCCACTGGGATCCCCTAAAGGTAGTTTGGCAAGGAGGTTTTTATGCTCATACATGGGCTTAGGGGAAAGGGACATAGGGCTTAGCTGTGGGCTTGGGGGGTGGGGGGGCTCAATTTGTAAACTAAAGAATCAAATGGGACGAACTGATCCGCAAGTGGGTATAGTGGGAATAACTGCCTATCCCCTTAATCAATTATGACTGAGACTGAAATATCATCCATGACTTCATTGAGGGCTTAACTCCGGTTGGATGAGATAATTCATGGTTTTCTCTATGGCGTAGGTCGAAAACGAGCGATTCATTTTTTTTAAGCTTTGACTTAACTCTCTTTAAAGGTGAATAGAACAGGAATTTTTGGTAATGTGGGGAAAATTTAGTAGGACTAAATTTAGTAAGGATATACTAGGAATATCAAATCACTCAAATGAATAGGGGAATGGACGAACTTCCCATAAATAGGGGGGAGTTGTAGTTGGAACAATAAAACATAAATTAAATGAGCATATTTCGTCAGAGGCCAGTTCAAGTGTTGAATGGTATAGCAAAAGTCTTGGGGGGGTTCCAACTAAGTCTTTTGTGGGGTGTATAAGAAGAACAATGGAGAATACATTCAATGATTTGGATAGGAAGAGATATGTAATCTATCTTTGCGCAGGACCATGAATAAATAGCATAGCATGACTCTACCAAGTGGTTGTAATAGTGAAAATTTAAGTCATTAAGAGGCCATGCGTTAATTCCATAGAGGAGGCATATGTTTGATGCATGGTATTTCATAAGTAAAGTGTACCAACCTGAACTTAAAGTTCTTATGCACGAGCCTTGGTGGCGCGTGGGAGATAATCCTGCATGCTCCATTCTTCTCTGCTTCCTCTTATTGGCGTCATCAGACTAATACGCCTTTGGACCTCTTTTTTGCACAAGGTATTTGGTAGAGGTGTTAGTGTAGTGCTTTTTCATGGTGAGTGACTGTTTAGTTAGATTGCCTCGCTTGTAGCATAACCGTATTCTCTTGCTTGAAGCACCTAGTTGACAATGTTGCACAATAATTTCCCTCCACCAATTTCGCGGTCTGGTTCTTTTCTGCCCTACACTAGCACTTTTATTTTTTCCTTGATGGGGGGATGATGGTTTAATTGACAATGGTTTGATGTTTGAGAGATCTCTTCACCTCCATCTTGCTAATTGTTTCCCCATTTTCTTTTTTCAATGGTCTTTCATTTGGATCATTAATATCATCATCATCATCAAACTCATCCCTTATGCTTGTATTTGACGCTTCACCCTTGCAACCTGCAGTAGCCTTGGAATTAAATTCTTCCTCTTCACCTTGCACAACATTGGGAGATTCGTGGACTCCTTTTGAATCCTGAATTTCCTTGCTATCTCCATCCAATTCTCTCTCAGTGAAGGTCTCTATGCGTCTAAAGTTGAAGGTAGATGGTCTAAGCCTTTCAACCCTTTTTAGACCTATTACCTTATTAGTGTAAAAAAACATGTTGTAATAGGTCTATGAACACTTTCTTATTGCGCTAGATGCACCGGATCATAGCTTCAATATCTTTAAGTGTTTAAGACAAAGGTTTCTTGTACTTGAGCCGTTTATGCCCTATATACCCACACCTTTTACAAAATTCGAACACTCCCTCATACCTGAAGAAAATCCAAACGAGATGATTCTCCTTGAACTCATAGTAGCAACTAGGGATTAACGGTTCGTTTAAACTAATCGCAACTCTTCCACGGATTACCCCTTTCAGACCAGGAATGATCGCTACATATAGTCTACTTTGATCAATCTTCCCAAAATATTCAATATCTTAGTGGATGTGTGCGTGCAACATTGTTCGAATGGTATACCTTCAACTGTTACCCATAGGTTGACCATTTTAGCATGACAATTCGAAATGCTTGCTCCTTGAAACCAGGGTTTGAGCACTATAAGGGCCCCCTTGTAGTTAACTGCTGCTTTAAGCATCAAGAAATCCCTGTCATAGGGGTAGGAGCAAAAGAAGAAAATAGTTTTTTGAAGGACCTCGACTAGAATTGCTCCATCTGTTGTCCTGGTGTTATTCACCGATTGTTGCAAATCCTCTTGTTTCAACTTTCTTGCTTCAATAATCGTTCTAATCATAGCAAGGATATAATTCACGTCGGTTGAGGCATCCCGGTCATCACTTCGTACCACCAGTTCTCTCTGTGTCGTAGATTGTGATCCTACTGAACTCCATGACCGGGGCGACTCACAAGAGACTGTCGGGCCAAGTAGCTCATACTGAAAAGATTGTGAATGTCCAAGAGAGGATGTAGAGATATGTTGAGAAATGTTGAGTTCTGTTGAGAAATGCTGAGTTGTGTATCTTAAGCTAGATTGTGTTTTCCCTTTTCTTGATAATAGTTTTCTTCCACTCTCCTTTTTTTTTTTGAAGCATACTCTAGGTAATTCCTAGAAAGAACACCCTAGAGTTTCTCTCTCTAGAATTTATATCATGCACTAATTGACATAGAGTGGTTGTCATTAGATTAGTATTTTCAACTACCATAATGTAAATTCTAACCACCAACCTGCAATACTCTGTATTTATTGTAAGTTTTGGGATGAAAATACATTTAAGAAGGGTAGATGGTATTTTATCAATTTATTATGGACTTTATAATTATGTAGCGATGAAGTAAATTTTGTAAAATTTTTATAAAAAATAGTTAAATTATTTTTTATCGCAATAATTACATTATGATTTTAATTACATTTTATAAATATAAATTGTGATCAAATTAACATTCGGGTATGCAAATAGACTTTATAAATTTATAAGATTAAACATACAAAAGTAAAGTAAGAACAAACCCACACTTGGTCATCAATAATTTTTTTTCTCTCCACTTCTTTTCTCGTCATCCTTAAGAAAAAAAAATAATGGTTAATTCATTTTCTTGCTTCTTCCCTATTGTTTATTTTCAATTGTTTTGTGATTTGATTTTATTAAAGTCGTAAATTCTTGAACCATAATCTTTTTACGCTTGAAGTTCAAATCTTATGATTATGTTGATTAATAAATTTTCGGAATTTTGTATATACAATTTAATCACGATTTAACTGCGAAAAATTTGAAAGTTGTTCGTTTTTGACAAAAGTTGTTTTGGATGAAAATGACATTTTAAGAAAGCCTCACCGCTTGTGGTAATCACCACCCTCTCGTGGACAAATTCAACCTCCAACAATGATTTTTTCGCACTTGTTCATTTTTAACAAAGTTTTAGGTTTTAATTATTATTTTTCATCTTTATTAATTAACTTAAGTTATGTTCCAAGTTTATTAAAAATTATTCAAGACCCATATGTTTACTTTATACTAATATTAGTTTTTTATTTTAAACAGATAATTTTATAGCAAAACAAATGTTTTTTCGGCATTTTATGATCTGAAATTGATAGTTTATGGTACAATTATTTAAGATAAATTGTTAAATATTTCTTTTGATGATTATCATGAACATTTGAAGAGTTATCAATATTTATAAGGCTGGAAATTTTTTATAAGTACATATTTAATGTGCAATTTCTGAACCTTCTTCGATGATTAATTGTTCTGACAAAATTCCAAATCTTTACCTATCGTTTGACCAAATGAACATGTGATTTTTCATGCCAATCATAAAATTCTGCAAAAGGATTTTGGTTCGGGGAAAATGTGGTTTTTGGAATTTTAAATCTACAATGTATTAAACATAACACTCAACCTTTGAAACCGTTTTATAGATACCTACTTTTGTCCCTGCCTAAAGGATGATGATTAAAGTGTATAACTTCATTGTTGGAGAAATAGCTTAAAGCCATCGCCGGAACACACTTAAGTTAGCCGATGACAATTTCCGATGGTTAAATCACGCTTAGAATAATAGTTATGATTTTTGTTTTGTTTATTTTATTTTATTTTATGTTACTTTGTTTAATTTTATTTTTATTCAATTTTATTTTTATTTTATTTTTTTGATTTATTTTTATCTTATTCTATTTCATTTATATTTAAGTAGATTCTTCAAAAACAAATGACGCCCATAAATACGACCATCTACATAGACATTATGAAATATTATAGAAGGTTCCGTATGTAATAACAGAATTGGATTTCTTGAGGCGGGAGACATGGGCGTACATACGCTCATTAATCGTGCATGCACTTAAAGATCACAAATATGAAGAAAATTGAAAAGTATCAAGAGTATTGTACGCCCAGGGGTTGAGCAAACAGGCATACGTACGCCCAGCGATACGCTCACTGAGCGTATTTACGTCTAGCCAATTTATATATGTTGATTCCTGAGCATATATATGATCCCCTCTTCATACGTACATGATCTATATTAGGTGATTAGAATGGCTCTTTACCTAAAAATAGATGCTAATGAAAACACCCTCTTGATTTGCTCCATTAAGTGAATTCAAGTTTTGTATTGAACTCAGAAGAGATTATCTCTCAACTTCACTAAATGATTGGTGTTTAATTAATAAAAGATTAGCTCTTAAATTAATTAAACTAGGTTGCCTGTGATTCCCCAAAAATTTCTCTCACTAAAACTCACGTTTTAAGAAAGCAAAACAATAACAAGTTTAAAATTTAAAACTCTATTGAAAACTAAACTCAAAACTGATTTTTGACAATGTAATTGAGGCTATTTATAGCCATAACAATCAAATAAATCCTAAAAAAATCTAACAACCCCTAAAAAACACTAACCAAACCAAAAAATTCCCTAACAAACAAAGAAAACACGCCCCTCCCTCATCCTTGTCCAAATCCGGATAAGTATGAACAACAACCTTGTTTTTATCCGAATTTTCTAATCCTTATCCTAAAAATTTTTACAATCAAATATAACCAAGTAAATAAAAAAAATAAAAACAAGATAAATTTCAAAAATTCTTCAAGAAGCACTGACAACTTAATCACCCAAAAGCCTTGAAAATTATGCAAATCACCGCCCTAATTTTGTGCACCATTTTGGTTCGTTTTCTTGAACTTATCCTCATTCTTCAAGAAATCTTTAAAGATTTGATTTTTCAATGAATAAACCTTCAAGAACGCATTTCCCATGTCTTTTAAAGGATTATGATGTATAACACACTCCTAAGACTTTAAAAACAATAAGTCTGAAATGAGAAAAACGCTAGTAAATGCAGTGGGAAAAACCCATAGGCAAAACCAACTTATTCCCCAGTATACCATCTTTCCAAGACTCGTGTGTCTTCAACCCTGGACCCAAGAAATGAAAAAATGGCCTTGTTGATTTTTAAGACCTTCACATTCCAAATTTCTCAGATCCTTAACCTCCAAATGACTCAACAAAATCCCTTTCTTCAAAAGGAATTTTCCTCAATTCTTGAACTTGTTGATCATCCAAAAAAGCTAAAAAATCTCCTATGTTGAAGGTAGCAGACACACCATAGCCTCCAGGTATAACTATCTTGTATGCATTATCCCCATACCTCTCCAGAACTCTGAAAGGTCCTTCAGCTCTAGACATCAGTTTGTGCTTTCTTTTGTCTAGAAACCTTTCTTTCATTAAGTGTACCCAAACCAAATCTCCTGGATTAAATACCTTTCCTCTGCGCCCTTTATTTGCCCTCCTTCTATAAGCTTCATTAACCTGTTCAATTCTTTCCATGACCTATTCATGTAGCTTCCAAAGTTATGAAGCCTGCTTCTCTGCATCCCTATTCCAATTCTTATCCCTTGGCATAACAATCAACTCGATTGGAACATAAGGATTCACTCCATAAAAAATTTGAAAAGGTTAATACTTGATGGCGTACATGGGTGTTCTGTTGTATGAAAACTCAGCATAACATAGCTTTATATCCCAATCCTTCCCAGTTTTACTTACTAAACCATGCAATAAAGAACCAAGAGTTCGATTCGTTTCCTCTTTTTGTCCATATGTATGAGGATGGTGTGATGTACTAAACAACAACTTTGTCCCCAATAGTCTCCATAATGTTTTCCAGAAGTAACTCATGAACTTACTATCCCTGTCAGACAAAATTGTTTTTGGAATTCCATCTAACCTCACAATTTCAATTCTCTGAAGTATAGAAATGCCACATTATTTGCATCTTAAATTTTAGTGCGTGGAACAATGTGTGCAATCTTAGAAAAACGATCCACCACCACCATTATTACATCTTTATTCCTTGGTATCTTAGGAAAAGCCACCACAAAATCCATGCTTACATTCTCCCAAGGTCTCTCGGGTGTAGGTAACTGTGTATACAATCCCTTGTGGAATGTACGCTTTTACCTTTGACAAGTTCCACACCTCTCGGCAACATTCTTAACTGTACTGATCATCTTTGGCCAACGAAAATGTTCTTGTAACAACTCCATGGTTTTGCTGATCCCAAAATGTCCAGCCAAACCACCTCTATGTGCTTATTTAGTCAACAAATCACGAAGTGCACGCCTTGGAATACACAGCTTGTTTCCCTTGAACAAATAACCATCTTTAATCACAAACATACCATGAACATCATTAGAAGCTTTCTCAAAATCCACGCCAAAGTCCACGTCACCTTGATAGTATTCCTTCACCAATTCAAAACCTAGAACCTTAGCATCAATTATGGTTAGTAAATTATGTTTCCTTGACAATGCAACTGCAACCACATTAGTCTTCCAAACCTTATATTTAGCTACAAAATTGAAGGACTGAAGAAACTAAACCCACTTAGCATGCCTAGGATTGAGCTTATGTTGTCCATTTATGTACCTTAATGATTCATGATCAGAATAAAGAACAAATGCTTGAGGTCTCAAATAATGACTTCAATGATCCAATGCTCTCACTATGGCACAAAACTCCTTATCATATGTTCAATAATTCAGTTTTCCTCCATTCAACTTCTCACTAAAATAAGATACTAGTCTTCCTCCTTGGATAAGAACTGCTCCAATTCTAGTGCCACTAGGACCACATTTAACTTCAAAAGGTTTTGTGAAATTTGGTAATGCTATTATAGGAGCCTCACACATACGCTTCTTTATGGCTTCAAAGGCTTTCTGTGCTTTATAATTCCAACTAAACTAAACTTTTCTTACTGTGTCACTGTAGTAGGAATAGGCCATGAAAGTATAGCATCAACCTTGCTTTGATATGCCTTGATCCCATCCTTAGACACTATGTAACCTAGGAATCCCACTTCCTTTTACATGAATGAACACTTTTAAAACTTCCCACACAATTATTGCATCCTCAAGACTTAAAAAAGTTGCTTGAGATGATCTCCTCCTTTCCCTTGCTATAGACCAAAATACCATCTAAATAAACCACAACAAACTTTCTAATGGATGGCCTTAATACCTCATTCATCAACCTCATGAATCTATTTGGTGCATTGGTGAGTCCAAAAGGCATAACCAACCACTCATATAACCCATGCTTTGTCTTGAGAACAGTCTTCCATTCATCTCTTTCACGCATTCTAATCCAATGATAGCCACTTCTAAGATCTATCTTTGGAAACATTGTAGAACCACTAAATTCATCCAACAAATGACCAAGTCTTGGTATTGGAAATCTGTATTTGATAGTAATAATATTGACAGCTCTACTATCAATGCACACACTCCATGTTCAATCCTTCTTAAGCACCAACGAAAAAAGTAGGAACTGCACAAGGACTCATGCTCTCTCTAACATAACCTCTTTGCATCAATTCTTCAACTTAGCGTAGCATATTCTTAGTCTCCTTTGGTTTACATCAATTTGATTTTCAATTCCACGAATAGGTGGTAATCTAGGTGGTAAATCATCTGGAAACACATCTCTTAATTCCTCCAAAATATGCGCCAACTATGGATCTTTAATGATGACTCCTTTCTTCACTTCTTTAACAATGAGAGTAAACACAATGTCCTTTTCTTTCATAACTTTTTCAAATCCTTCTCTCTTCAACAACATTTATTCTTTCACCTCAGTTGGCTTCTTATAATGAATCTTATTAGGTGCTAAAGGAAGTAAGGTCTTGACTTTTCCATTCACACGCAACATGTAAACATTAGTAACCCCATGATGTGGTGTTTGTCTATCAAATTGCCATGGCCTACCAAGCAACATCTCTCAAGCATCCATAGGCACCACATCACACGCAATCTCATTATGATAATTACCAATTAAAAGCGAAACCAAGGCTCTTTTAAGCACCATAACCTCATTTAATCAAGCCACTTTAATCTATAAGGTTTATTTTGTTTTATAGTGTTTAATGCAAGCTTTGGTACCAAATCTGATGATACAACATTGGCACAACTCTCACCATCAATAATTCAATTGTATATGGCGTTTTTCATCTTGCATCTTGTGTGAAAAATATTCTCATGTTGAGCAAGTTCATATATTGTCTTCACATGCAAAGCCCTTCTCAAAACCAAAATAATTTCCTCTTCATAATCTGGTTTACATATCTCCTCATCTTCTTCTAACTCCTCCATGTCCTCATCTTCACCTTCTAAGTCAGTTAGGATTTTCTTTTCAAGAGATTCAACCGCTTGAATAGTCAAGGCTCATGCATTAGGATAATCTTTCTTGTAATGTCCAAATCCATGACACTTGAAGCATTGAATTTCTGGAACATCACTCACAACTTTCTCCTTGGATTTTCCTTGATCTTTAGGAACTACTATTTGCTTTTAAGATTCTCCACCTGTAGAAATGTTTAGATTTTGTTTCAATTGAAAAAGCACGAAAGTTTTTTTTATGCGATTGTCGATCTCTTCTTTTGCCCATCTAACTTACTTGATATCTTGCATATCTCATCAAAAGGTAAATTTGGATGCAATTGAATCTTATCCACTAATTCTTGAACCAATTCACCAACATAACGTGCAATCTTTTTCTCTTCCCTTTCTTCAACTACACATTGAATGGAAACTTTTTCGAATTCCTTGGTGTATTCATCCACACTCATTTTCCTTGCTTTAATGTAGCAATTAACATATAGATCTTGTTCATAATTGGAAGGAACAAATTTATGCCTCAAAAGCTTCTTCAATTTCTCCCCTGTCTCAATCTTAGGCTCCCCTTATCTTCACCTTTACTTTTTGACATCATCATAATAAATTGCAGCATATTTTGAGAGTTTGAAAACCGTAATTTTAAACTTCTTGTTCTCTTCAGTGTCTGTATTCGAAGAATCTCTCTAATCCATGCCCCCGTTCAAGATATGCTTCAGCATCACCTTGACCATCAAATTCAATAAGTTTTGTCATCAAACCACAATTATCATCCTTTTTTGGATTAGAAGTTTTGCCACTAGCAACTTTGATAAACAACTTGGTGAGCATAGATTGTAATGCATTGATTTGTTCAATTAAGGCATTGATTTGTGCATCACGTCTTTGATTCTCTGTATTTTGATTGTCTTGACTCATGGATTTGTTTTTTCTACCCTCTTTCTAGCGCCACTTGATCTATATTAGGTGATTAGAATAACTCTTTACCTAAAGATAGATCCTAATAAAAACACACTCTTGATTTGCTCCTTTAAGTGAATTCGAGTTTTGTGTTGAATTTAAAAGAGTTAGCTCTCAACTTCACTCGAAGATTGGTGTTTAATTAATAAAATATTATCCCTTGAATTAATTAAAATAGGCTACCTGTGATTCTCCAAAATTTTCTCTCACTAAAACTCACGTTTTTCGAAAGCAAAACAATAACAAGTTTAGAACTTGATACTCTATTGAAAGCCAAACTCAAAACTGATTTGTTACAATGTAATTAAGGCTATTTATAGCCATAACTATCAACTAAATCCTAAAAAACATCTAAAAACCCCTAAAAAAACTCTAAATAAACCAAAAAAGTTCCCTAACAAACAAAGAAAACACGCCCCTCCCTCATCCTTATCCAAATCCGGAGAAGTATGAACAACAATCCTCATTTTATCCGAATTTTCCAATCCTTATCCTAAAAATTCTAACAAACAAATCTAACCAACTAAATAACAAACTAACAAACAAGATAAAAATTAAAAATTCCCTCAACAAACACGGACAACTTAATCACCCAAAAGCCTTGAAAAGTGTGCAAATCACCACCCTGATTTTGTGCGCCATTTTGGTTCGTTTTCTTGAATTTATCTTCATTCTTCAAGAAACCTTTCAAGATTCGATCTTTTAATCAAGAAACCTTCAAGAACACATTTCCCATATCTTTTATAGGATTATGATGTATGATGTAGTCAAGCCTAGTAATATGATCATGGTTGAGCACCTAATCATGAATGTGGCACAAGGATTCCATGTTATGCGCCAGGCACAAGATATGCTAGAGGAAGGTGATATCAATCAAGCTATATATGAGTACAACTTCGATGGTTTGATGGATGCAGCTAAGAACAATGCGACATTAGGTGAACTGGTGGCCTTTGGTGACACAAGGCAATTGGGTGCATCTAAAGCTAGCATTTTTGTGTGCATGGTCACATGCAATTAAATCCTCACAACAATATTTTAGTAGTTTTTATAGTGTTAGTGGATATATTTTTGACTATGGGTTTCTTCCAACTACAGTTGCTAGTGTTTTTCTCATTTCACGCATAGGTGTCTTCATTTCTTGTTGAGTCATGATCATTATAATCATCCTAAAATGCATGGCGAATGGTTTCTTGAAGGTTTCTTGTTTAAAATATTGAATCTTGAAGCATTTCTTGAAGATTGGAAGAATTCTTGAAAATAGCGTAAAAATAGCGAAGGTTGTGGCGTGATCTTTGACGATTTTCAAGCGACTTGAGCATGATGGAAATGGCATGTAATTTTAAGGAGATTTGCTGATTATTTTTTTTAACTAATTAATTAGTCAACTTGTTAGAATATAATCTAGTTATTTAGAGTTAGTTAGAGTTTGTTTGCAAGATAAGATCAAGTGGTAAGATGATGTGAAAATCTTATCTTAAGTTTGTTATGAAACTTGTGCAAGTGGCCAAGTTGCATGGGGCGATTTTATCTTGTTTTTCACGTTAGTTTTTATTTCTTTGAGTCTTAGGAGGTTGTTAGGATTTAGTCCTTGGTTATTCTATAAATAGTCTTGATATTTCTTTGTAATAACATAGATTTGTGAGATATAAAAATGAACATTGTTGTTGTGCGTTTTTTCTTTATTGTTTTCGTTCAAAAACAATATACATTATCTTGTGAATCGGTGCTTTATCTTTCTATTCACGCGAGAGAAAAAGCGAGTTTGAGGGTGCTTAAGCTTTAATCATACACAATGTTGTTCGAAAATTTCCTAGTCTAAGCTCTTGGTGTTTCTTTATAGAGTGGAAACTAGATCCTTTGATTGTGAGTCGCGATTTCCTATCAATATTCACATCAACTTTTTGGTGCTCTCATTGAGAGATCTATCATTCTCAGGTGCTTATTTAAACTATAAATCACTTTAACAATCAAACAATGGAGGGTGGTGATGAAGTTCCTGCAAATTTCACTAACGGACTTTCATTGCAACAAGCAAAGGAAGTGAGGATGCAAAAAGAGATTGAAGAATTGAAGGCTCATTTAGATGAAGTATTGAAAGTGGTTGCCTCTATTGGTAGTACGCCACATAAAGGCAAGGCAAAGAAGCAGGGATCATCTGATTCAGAGGAAGAAAGCGTGAACATTACGAGTGTCAGAAAACCTAAGATCACGAAAGAAACTTCAAGCAGTGGAAGTGAGGATGAGCCTAGCTAGATCAAGGCGCAAATAGAAGGTGAAAAATAAAGATGATGATCGAGTTCTAAAGCTTGAAATCCCTGAATTTGAAGGTTCTATGGATCCAAATATGGTTTTAGAGTGGAATCGAAGAGTATAAAGGATTTTCACTTATAAGGAGTATAATGATCACAAATCCTATAAAGTTGCTGAATTGAAACTTGATCACCTCTTGTGCAAGTCTACGGCTTGAAGGTCTATAAATGAAAAGACAGAAGGATGGCAAATCTAAAATTGTTTCTTGGACCAAACTTAAAAGAGATATGAGGAAATGATTTGTGTCTCAAGATTTGAGCAAGATAACTTCATTAAGATGCATTCGTTGAGACAAAATCGAAAAACTGTGGAAGAATACATGGTGGAGTTCGAAAATCTTGTAATGGTTTGTGATTTGGAGGAAAAGGACGACCATAAGGTGGCACGTTTTGTGGCTAGTCTAGATGAGAATATCAGGGAGAAAGTTGACTTACATCCATATTGGACATTTGAGAAGCTTTGTAAAGTAACATCCAGAGTGGAGAGGAAGAATGCACGAAAATCAAGGAGTTTTACAACACCCTTTGAGCAGAAACATGATTTGGTGCCTACAAAGCTGAATTTTGACAAAACATTCACGACACTGACCTTTTCTAAAGATAAGGGTTCCTCTTCAAAACCCATTGATAATAGGACTTGCTTCAAGTGCAAGGGACAGGGTCACTTTCAAAGAGATTTCCCACATACTAGGGTGACAACCACTGGAGATTGGGGGGATGAAGAAAACTTTGAAGAAGAGGAGCAAGGACACGTGGATGAGGGTGATGGAGATTATGCTCAGTATGATACTCATGAGGAGGAGGTGGAAGAAATTATTCCTGAATCCTAGGGACAGGGTTTGGTTCTAAGGAGAGTGCTTCAATCTCAACCAATTCCACCTGCAAAGAATCAACGTTAGAAAATATTCCTTACTAGGTGTAATGTGTAGGGCAGATTATGTGATATCATTATTGATACAAGAAGCTACACTAATGTGGTATCTACATTACTAATCAATAAGTTAGAAATACATACCAAAACCAATCCGTAACCTTTTAAAGTTCATTGGCTCAGCAACATCATTGATGTAAAGGTGACTAAGCGTGCATTGATTGCATTAAAGATTAGGACTTATAAGGAGCAAGTGTTTTGTGATGTATGTCCTATGGATGCATCCCATATACTGTTATGGAGACCTTGGCAGTATGATAAATTTGTGAAGTTCAATGGGAGAACGAATGTATATATTGTGCGCAAACATGCTAAGGAGAAGCCACATGCATTGAAACCTTTGATGACTTATAAACCTAAATAAAGCATGGGGAATTTGAGAGGTGCTTTGTTGATTGGTTGAAAGGAGTTAGAGAAGGAAGTAAGGGAAAATGACGTGGCTTTTGTACTCGTGGCTAAGGAGAAAGAAGAGGCAACACTTGAAATTCCACAAGTTGTGAAGCCTCTACTAACTAAATTCGCAGATGTCTTTCCTGATGGAGTGCCTCCCTTGGTTTCCTCCAATTATAGGCATTGAAAACCAGATTGATTTTATTCCAGGTCCACAGATTCTCTGTAAGCCAACATATAGATGTAATCCTAACGAAACAAAGGAAATTCAAAGGCTAATTGAGGATTTGATAGAACAAGGTTATGTCAAGGAAAGTATGAGTCCATGTACAGTACCAACATTGATAGTGCCTACGAAAGATGGGACATGGAGGATGTGCATTGATTCACGTTCTGTAAACAATATAACCATCAAATATAGGTTCTCTATACCTAGACTGGATGATTTTTTGGATGAATATTATGGGTCTCAGGTATTTTCGAAAATTGATCTACGAAGTGGATATCATCATATTAGAATGAAAGAGGGTGATGAGTGGAAGACTAGGTTTAAAATGAAACTGGGTTTATATGAATGGTTAGTCATGCTTTTTGGATTGACCAATGCACATAGCACTTCCATGAGACTGATGAATGACGTACTCAAACCTTTCATAGGTAAATCATATGAGAAGTGTCTTTGAAATATTAAGGAAGCAAAAATTGTATGCTAAACTGGAGAAGTGTTATTTCATGGTGCCTAGTGTAACGTCTTTGGGTTGCATAGTTTCAAAGGATGGGGTTTCTGTTGATCCATTTAAAGTGGAAGCTTTTAAATCATGGCATGTACCCAAGAGTGTTACTGATGTAAGAGCTTTTCATGGATTGGCGTCATTCTATAGGAGGTTTGTTAAGAATTTTTCATCTGTAGTTGGTCGTATGACTGAATGTATCAAGAAAGACAAGGGGAAGTTTGAGTGGACCCAAGGAGCGCAAGAAGCATTCGATCTTATCAAGGAATTGCTTTTTAACACACTAATTCTAGCATTGCCTGACTTTTCTAAGCCTGTTGAGTTGGAGATTGACGCAAGTGGTGTTGGTATTGCAGCTATTTTGGTTCAGGATAAGAGGCCAATTCCTTATTTCAGTGAGAAGTTGAATGGGGCGAAATTGAATTATTCTACTTATGATAAGGAGTTTTATGCCATTGTTCGAGCTTTGGATCTTTGGATTCATTATCTCAGACCAAATCACTTTATTCTGCACTCAGATCATAAAGCTTTGAAACATATCAATGGTCAACATAAGCTGAATTCTCGTCATGCAAAGTGGGTAGAATTTTTACAATCTTTAAACTTTTCATCTAAGTATAAGACTGGAAAATCGAATGCAGTGGATGATGCTTTGTCAAGGACATATGCTCTCATAGGTGTTTTGAACTTTAAGTTGCTTGGATTACATCAAAGGACAAGAATTTTGGCCCTATATTGGCGCAGATGACGAAGGGTGTTCTAGGGTCTTATGTGTTGTATGATGGTTTTCTATTCAAGGGAAATCTTCTATGCATTCCTAAGTGTTCAATCAGAGAGTTTTGGGTGAGAGAAGCTCATGGTGGAGGACTAGCTGGACACTTTGGAATCACGAAAACATTGACTATGTTACAGGAACATTTTCACTGGCCTAAGATGATTGCAGATGTTGAAGCTATTATTTCTCAGTGTGCTACTTGTTAGAAGACAAAAGCATCTTTTCATCAAGGGTTGTATGCTCCATTGCCTGTTCCAGAATTTCCTTGGGAAGAAGTTTCTATGGACTTCATCGTTGTATTGCCTAGAACAGCAAGAGTAAAGGATTCTATCATGGTTGTGGTGGATAGTTTCTCAAAAATGGCGCATTTTGTTCCTTACCATAAGGCAGATGATGCCATGGATGTAGCTGATCTTTACTTTCAGAATATTATGAAGTTACATGGAGTTTCGAAAACCATATTTAGTGACAGCGATACTAAATTCATCAGTTACTTCTGGAAATCACTTTGGAGATTTTTAGGAATGAAATTGTTGTTTAGTATATCATATCATCCACAGATTGGTGGCCAGACAAAAGTTACTAATCGTACTTTGGGCGTTCTTTTGAGGGGTTTGGTGAGAAAGACACAGAAATATTGGGATTTGAAGATAGCTCATGCTAAATTTGCTTACAACCGATCACCAACATATTCTACAAAACATTCACCCTTTAAAGCAGTGTATGGTCTAAACCCAAAGCTACCAATTGATTTCATTAGTATTCCTAAATGTGTGCTGGTGAACACTGATGCAAAGTCTAAGGTTAATTACACGAAGAAATTGCATGCAGAAGTCAGAGCCAAGATTGAAAAGGTGAATGATACCTACAAAGAACGTGCTAATAGAAACATGACTCAGCATGTTAACAAGGAAGGGGACTTGGTCTGGTTACATTTGCGCAAGGAAAGGTTCCCGAATCAACAAAAGAATAAGCTCATGCGAAGATGTGATGGACCTTTTAAAATCGTGAAAAGGGTGGGGGAGACTACGTATAAGTTAGAGCTGCCAGGTGAATATGGAGTTCATGTAACATTTAATATTGGTGATTTGGCTCCCTATGTTCTTAATAATCAACTTCGAGGTTTGAGGACAAAATCTTCTTAAGAAGAGGAGGATGATATGAATCAAGGTATATATCGAGACAACTTCGATGGTTGATGGATGCAGCTAAAAACAATGCAACATTAGGCGAACTGGTGGCCTTGGGTGACACAAGGAAATTGGGTGCATCTAAAGCTAACATTTTTGTGTGCATGGTCACATGCAATTAAATCCTCACCAAAAGATTTTAGTAGTGTTTATAGTGTTACTGATATATTTTTGCCTATGGGTTTTTTCCCACTGCAGTTGCTAGGATTTTTCTCATTTCAGGCATAGGTGTCTTCATTTCTTGTTGACTCTTTATCATCATAATCATCTTAAAATGCATGGAGAATGGTTTCTTGAAGGTTTCTTAATTAAAAAATTGAATCTTGAAGCATTTCTTGAAGATTGGAAGAATTCTTAAAGATGGAGCAAAAATAGTGAATGTTGTGGCGTGATTTTTGACGATTTTAAAGCTACTTGGGCATGATGGAAATGGCATGTAATTTTAGGGAGATTTTCTGATTATTTTTTTAATTAATTAATTAGTCAAGTTGTTATAATAGAATCTAGTTAGTTAGAGTTAGTTAGAGTTTGTTAGCAAGATAAGATCAAGTGGCAATCTTATCTTGAGTTTGTTATGCAACTTGTGCAAGTGGCCAAGTTGGGGCAATTTTATGTTGTTTTTCACGTGAAAATTTGTTTCTTTGAGTCTTAGGAGGTTGTTAGGATTGATTCCTTGGTTATTCTATAAATAGCCTTGAGATTTCTTTGTAACAACATAGATTTGTGCGAAATAAAAATCAACACTCTTGTGCGTTTTATCCTTATTGTTTTCGTTCTAAAACAATATACATTATCTTGTAAATTGGTGCTTTAGCTTTATATTCGCGTGAAAGAAAAAGTGAGTTTGAGGGTGCTTAAGCTTTAATCAAACACAATTATGATCGAAAATTTCCTAGTCTAAGCTCTTGGTGTCTCTTTATAGAGTGGAAACTAGATCCTTTGATTGTGAGTGGCGATTTCCTATCAATAATCACATCAGAAGGGCGGTCCATGTTGGCCCATGTTACATTTTTAGTTTAAATCTTGTTTGATTTGTAATAAAAACTTAAGTGTGGCATTTTTAAGCTGTTATTTTAGCATGTGTGTAATTATTTGTTAGTTGAGTCAACTAGCATTGAAGTTAAGTAAGTTAGAATTATTAAGTTAGAAATAATTTAGATTTCAAAAGAAGCAGCAATCCGTATGCAACATTGTGGGAGAATCTACTTATTTGAAGCTCAAATTCAAAAGGAAATTAAAGAAGTTATGGCATTAAAGGAGGGACGTTGGAGAGTCAAAATCAGCAAGAAACAGCCAATTTGAAGCTGCCCAGAACAAAGACAAACCCCCCTGAATTCACGCCCTTTCCAACAGGTAAATTGAGCTTGGTTTGGAAAGTTTTTATTCTGAATGGAGAAGAAAAGTTACAAGACAGTAAAACATTTCAACGCTCAATTAGTAGGAAATTGTAACTTTAATTTTCTGAATTTATTCTTGTACTCAAAGTAATTTTTAATACTTATAAATACCTTTTGAATGATGAATTAAATATATATAAGTTTGAATTAATATCTCTGTGTGAGTACTTTGTTTCTTGGATTAGAAACCATTCGATTTCTTGGATTAGAAATAAAACTTTTCCTTTGCTTATTCAACTTTTCGTGACTAAAGAGTTGAGTTGTGATCTTAAGAAGCCCATTCTAATTCTTAGTGGTGTGTCTTTATTTAAGAACTATCTTGGTTTAGCCATATTTATCCACAAAACTTTCAATTTTTACCTTGTATGTTCCTAGTGCTACAACGAATATACAACATTTGGCGCTAGAAAGAGGGTGCACGATTTCGTGTTTCATTCAAACTTTTGTTACTAAACATAATTTCTTTTGTTTTTTTTCCACAAATTTATCATGTCAATTGTTAATACACCTCCTCCAAATTGGCAAGAATTAGAAAGGCACATGAAAGGCAAATGGAGTAGATGCAAAAACAAATGAGAGAATTAACTCTCAAATTGCAACGCCAAAGATAAGGATCCCCATCCTTAACAGATCATGAAAGTAGTGATGAA
This sequence comes from Suaeda aralocaspica, assembly GCA_016808085.1. NCBI lineage: Eukaryota > Viridiplantae > Streptophyta > Magnoliopsida > Caryophyllales > Amaranthaceae > Suaeda > Suaeda aralocaspica. Next base: position 210,495 of record PYUH01000390.1, read on the forward strand.
GAAGGGAGGAAGGACGAAGAGACTCCACGTCCTAAGAGGAGTCATAGGCCAAACAATTACATCAAAGTTGACATTCCTTAATATGATGGCAAACTTGATGCGGATGAATTTGTTGAATGGCTTAGAACCGTGGAAAGGGTGTTTGTTTACAAACAAATACCTAAAAAAGAAAGTTAATATTGTAGCTTTGAAACTTAGAAAGTATGCCTCCACTTGGTGGGAAAACGTGTGTTCTAAAGATCAAGGCAAGGCCAAAGTGAAAAGTTGGGAGGAGATGAAAAAGCTTTTAAAGAACAAGTTTCTTCCTACTTACTACGTTCAAGAGAACTTTCGCAAGTTCCATCATCTTGAACAAGGCACCATATCTGTTGAGGACTATGCTAGAGACTTTGAGTCCTTTATTATAGCCTCAAACATTGGTGCGCGTTTTGGGAGGCTTGAACCCAAAGGTGGCTAATGTGGTTGAGTTGCATCCTTATCCTACTTTAGAAGAACTTGTTAGCTTAGCCTACAAGGTTGACCATAAACAAAAGTCCAAAGGTAAAGGTGAGACCTCACATCTCTTTACTTCAAATTTTTCTTTTCCAAAAACACAAACACAAACCTACAAAACCCCTAGGCCAAACAGAAAACCAAACTCAGTTGTTTTGCAAAACACAAATTCTATGTTACTCCTAGAAAGTATTTTAGATGTCAAGGTATTGGGCATATTGCTATTCATTGTCCAAATAAAAAGGCTGTTACTTTAGTTGAATATGATGAGGATAGCATGGAGGATCATGGGGAAGAAGAAGTACAAGAAGAAGTGGAGGACAAGGAACTTCTTGTACCGGATCAAGGGGAATGCTTGGTGGTTAGAAGGACCTTGAGTAGCATGGCATCTGATACAAATATTGATCACAACTTCGAAGGTTTGATTGAAGCTGCTAACAAGGGTGTAAACATAGGGGAATTGATTGGTTATGGAGATTTAAGTCTAATGGGTGCATCCAGAGTTGGAATTTGCATGTGCATGGTCACACTTACCTAAGTGTGGCACGCAAATCAAGGCAAGAGGGTTGACAAGGGGAATAAGTTGGTTTTGCCTATGAGTTTTTATCCCATTTCACTTGATAGGATTTTTCTCATTTTAGGCATTGAGTCTTTCATTTCTTGAAGGGTCTTAATCTTCATTTACAGCCTTAAACACATGGAAAATGACTTCTTGAAGGTTTCTTGAAGCCTTAAACATATTGAAGATTTGAAGAAAATATCAAAATTGCGCAAATCTTGAAGATTAATTATGCCATGAATTTTGAAGAATCTTCTAGGATTTTGGGTAGATCGAATATTTGTGTAAATCTGGTTGTAATGTGTTGATTATCTTGATTATCAAGGTGTTAGAAAGTTTTTTAGTATATTTTCTTGTATACATATAGTTTGTTAGAGTTTGTTAGCAAGATGAGAATGACATGCAGTGCTGATGTGGCATCTTATCTTGTGAGTCATTGTAGATGAGTCACTTAGGGGACGATTTTCTTAGCTTTGTGCGTGTGTTTCTTAGCTTGTTTTGTTAGGATTTTGTTGTTGATTATGATTATAAATAATTTCAAAATTAGTTTGTAATTTTGAGATTTGATGAATGAAATAAAGTTTTGTTTTGTTTACTTAGAAAACAAAAATACCGAAAATTGGAGTTGGTTGATTTTTTTCCTTTAGACTCTTGTGCAGATTAGTTAGTGGCTTTGAGGGTGCTTAGGCTTTAATTAAAGACTAATTAATCAACCTAAAATTGTGAATTTTGGTGGTTAGGCCTCTAGGAATTCGTAATTTTAGTTATCAATCCTTGTGAGTTTTTTTATTCACACGAAAATTCACATCAACTTTGGTGCTCTCGTTGAGAGGTTAAAACTATCAATACTCAAGAAAAATTAGCTATGGCACATCAGCAATCTATAAACAACAAGCAGGGAATTCCTTATGAGCTAGATAGAGACATTCAAAGTGACAATGAGATCAAAGAATTATGCAACATGCTGGAGGAACTTATGCAATTCGTGGGAAACAAGTCTAAAAGCGCAAAAAAATCAAACAACATTGATGAGTCTAGTTCAAGTGCTATTGATGATGATTCTACTAGAGGCACACGTAAGCCTAGGAGGGTCATAGACTTAAGTTCAAGTAATGAAGATGATAGAAAAAGGCTCAAAAAAGAAACAAACCAAGGGATGATGACCGAAATCTGAAGTTGGACGTTCCTGAGTTCAATGGAAGTCTGGATCCTGAAGTTTTTCTTTGTTGGTTGAGGAGAACCGAAAGGGTGCTTAATTATAAAGAGTATGTTGATTATAAGGCCTTTAAAGTGATGGAATCGAAGCTATCATCTTATGCTAGTCTTTGGTAGGAAGCCTTGCAAAGGAAGTGAAGGAAAAAAGGGAGATCAAGGATCACCTCTTGGCGGAAATTGAAGAAAGAGTTGAGGAAACGATTTGTTGAAACAAAAAAACTGCCTAAAGATTCATGTTTTGTAACAAAACTCAAAAGGTGTTGAAGAATACATCAATGAATTTGAAAAGATGGTCATCATATGTAATATTGAAGAAAAGGAGGATCACAAGGTTGCTAGATTTGTTATAGGGCTTGCTGAATCTATCAAGGAGAAGGTAGAATTGCAACCCTATTGGACTTTTGATGAAATTTTCAAGGTAGCCTTGACAGTTGAAAAGCAAGGACACTCGAAAAAGTCCAAGACTTTCTTCAACAGTTACGAATTCAAGAAGGAAAAAGAGGTGGTGTTTGCGCAAAACACTAAGCCTAGGGTTGAAGGTAGAGATAAGCCAAGGGTCATTACTCCTACCAAATTCTCATCAATTCCTGATGTAAAAAGGAAGTGTTTCAAGTTCTAAGGAAATGTTCATCTGTAACGAAATTGTCGTAGTTCAAGAGTCATCACAGTTAGAGAGGAAAGGGAGATTGAGGAAGGCTATCTAGATGTAATTATTGAAGAAGGGGAGCAAGATGACATTGAGCAAGAGGATAAAAGTAGTAATGGCATGGAGGAAGTTGATCCTGAGACTCATGGCCAAGCTTTAGTGTAGAAGAAGGGTTTTACAAACCAAACCCATGTCCTTGGAGGAAAGCCAAAGAGACAAGTTCTTCATGACAAGGTGTGTAGTTGAGGGCAAGCTTTGTGATGTGGTCATTGATAGTGGTAGTTGCACGAATGTGGTGTCTAATTCGTTGATTCAAAAGCTCAACTATCCTACTCACAATCATCCTCATCCATACAAGCTTCATTATCTAAGAAATACTAGTGATGTTTAGGTAACTAAACAAGCTTTAATATCATTCGAAATTGCGCAATTTGAGGATAGTATGTTGTGTGATGTTTTCCTTATGGATGCGTGCCATATACTGCTTGGGAGACCATGGCAATATGATAGTTTTGTTCAATATGATGGTAGAACTAATGTTTATGTCATCAAAAAGCACGCCAATGGCAAGTCTATTGCATTGAATCCATTGAAAGTTGTGAAGGTTCAAAAACAAGAGATTATGGAGAACAAAAGAGGGGCGTTTTTTAAGAGTGTAAGAGAGGTGGAAAGGGAATTAAATTCTTTTAATCTGGGCTTTGTTCTCATGGCTAAGGAAGTACAAGAAGGTTCCTCATCAATTCCATCAAATTTGAAGCCTTTGTTGCATGAATATGAAGATGTGTTTCCTAATGAACTAACACCATGATTACCACCTATAAGAGGCATTGAACATCAAATTGGGTTATTCCTGGGGCTCAAATCCCAAAAAACCAGCCTATAGATGTAATCCAGAGGAAACCAAGGAGATTCAAAGACAAATAGAAGAGCTAATGGAATGTGGATACGTGAGGGAGAGCATGAGTCCTTTTGTAGTGAGAACGTTGATTGTTCCTAAGAATGATGGTACTTGGAGAATGTTCATTGATTCAAGAGCAGTCAACAACATCACCATCAAATATAGATTCCCAATTCCAAGGTTAGATGATTTGCTTGATGGGTTATATGGCTCTAATGTGTTTACCAAGATTGATCTTAGGAGTGAGTGCCATCAAATTCACATGAGAGAGGGCGATGAGTGGAAAACAGCTTTCAAAACTAAGTTGGGGCTCTATGAATGGTTGGTTATGCCTTTTTCTCTTACTAATGCACCTGGTACTTTCATGAGGCTCATGAATGAGGTATTGAAGCCATATATTGGAAAGTTTATTGTTGTTTACTTAGATGACATTCTGGTTTATAGTAGAAGCAATGAAGATCATCTGCAACATCTAAGAAGTGTTTTCGAAACATTAAGGCAACAATAATTGTATGCGAAGCTCAAAAAATGCTATTACATGGTACCTAGTTTCACGTTTTTGGGGTATGTGGTCTCACAAGATGGAGTTTCTGTAGATCAAACAAAGGTGGAAGTAATTAGAACTTGGCCTACTCCAACTAATGTCACTAAGGTTCTTGCTTGTCATGGATTACCTTTATTCTATAGGAGATTTATGAAGAACTTCTCATCTATTGTACCTCCTATGATTGAGTGCATAAAAAAGGAAAAACCTTTTGACTGGACAAAAGAGGCACAAAAAGCCTTTAAGAGGATTAAAGAGATTTTATGCAACACACCTATTCTTGGCATTGCCTGACTTTTCAAGACCTTTTGAAGTTGAAACAGATACAAGCAATATGGGGATTGGCGCATAATTGGTTCAAGGGAAGAGGCATGTTGCTTACTTTAGTGAGAAATTGAATGGAGCAAGGTTGAACTATTTTATCTATGATAAAGAGTTTAATCCAATTGTTGGAGCTTTTGATCATTGGAGTCATTACCTAAGACCTCATCACTTCATTCTACATTATGATCATGAATCATTGAAGCACATTAATGGCCAGTAGAAGTTGAATTCTAGACATGCCAAGTGGGTAGAATTCCTACAATGTTTTCACTTTTCTGATCATGAATCATTCTACATTCTGATCATGAATCATTGAAGAATATTAATGGCCAGCAGAACTTGAATTCTAGACATGCCAAGTGGGTAGAATTCCTACAATCTTTTCACTTTTCATCAAAGTATAAACAAGGCAAGTCTAGTGTTATTGCAGATGCACTCTCACGAAGGTATGCTCTTATTAGTGTGTTGAATTGCAAGCTACTTGGTTTAGATATGATCAAAACATACTATGAGCATGATGACAATTTTGGTCCTATATTGCAACAAATGAGCAAGAGTGTTATGGGCTCTTATGTGATGCATGATGGGTTCGTATTTAAAGGTAATCAATTGTGTGTGCCTAAGTGTTCCACTTGAGAATTATTTGTCAGAGAAGCGCATGGTGGAGGGTTAGCAGGGCATTTTGGCATTACTAAAACTCTAAACATGTTATAAGAGCACTTTTATTGGCCTAAGATGATTGTTGATGTTGAAGCTATCATATCTCAATGTGTAATGTGTCAATTGTCAAAGGCTTCTTTTCATCAAGGTCATTACACACCATTGCCTGTTCTTGAAGGTCCTTGAGAAGATGTCTCCATGGATTTTATCGTGGGATTACCTAGAACTGCAAGAAGCAAGGATTCTATCATGGTTGTGGAAGATAGATTTTCGAAGATGGCTCATTTACACCTTGCCATAAAACAGATGTAACACCCTGGAATTTCCTAACTTCCTACTTCTCATTTTTCCGGAAAACATATTAAAATTCTTAAGGATTATATTTATTAAAACTTCTAAATATGGAAAAACCAAAGTATTACCGCCACCGTGATAACGACTAAGGCATTTATCAAAGTACTACAGCGGAAGTCATAAAAACAAAACAATATAAAACTAAACATCAAAACAATCTCAAATTAAAAATCAACTTAAAACTTATTACACTCCGGAACCATATTAATGGCCCTTAAAACCAAACCAAAACTAAGAGTCTTTAGATATAAAAACAGTCATCCAAAATAAATGTTAGTCTTCCCAAGCAACAAAATAAAGTAAAGTTACAAAAACACAGCAAGTGCTCTCACTCCAGCCCATCATGAAATGACTTTTGCCCACTTGTATCTGCAGCTTTTCTTTTTCTAGACAACGACTCACCACAAGTAGGTCATTGTAGGGCCAAGTCCAAGACAAAGCCATGCACACAAAAAAAAACTATCAGCAATGCTGAGTACATAACTACTAAAGACTATGCAACAACCGAAAGAAATAAAACATGCACTAAATTTACCTTTGACAACCTTTTTCCTGTACATGGACTCAGTTAAATTAATTGAAATCAGAGCTATTTTCACTTTATTTTCTTTATGGAGTTGCATTTTCAAATATTTCCTTGTAGGATTCCCATCCCCAGGCACAGTTTGATGTAGGTTGAAAGAAACAAGCTATGTGTTTAGGCACAAACGGGCTACCAAGAAAGTGGATCATTATGTAGGTTATTCAAGATAAGGGGGACATTTATAGGGTTTCAAAGGTTCCTCTTATGTTGGTGTATTGCATCTTTAAATAAACACTAAGTGGACTTGGAGTGAGCCTCCAATTTTTGAGACTTAACTTGAGCCTCAATTGAACTTTTAGGCTCGTGATGACTGGGCCTACATGCCTCTTAGAATCAGTCGCGCTACATGTTGTAGCATGGTAGAGCTAGTCACGCTACTGAGGCAGCGTGTTTGGGTTTGTGACGCTGAGGTGTTAGCGTAGTACATTATCTTGCGCTACTCTGCTCTTTGCTTTAAGTGCTTCTTCTTTTGTAATGTAAGTTCTTCTATCTCAAACATTCTTTAATTAAGTTAATTTTGAGAATTATGAGATGAATTTGTGCTTACATGTTGATTTAGAGAATTATTTGTTTTAACTTATTCAGAGTCATACAAATGTTTAAGCATATGAAATAAATTTTTTTTATAATGATTATTGAAGAATGCTCCAAGCATTGTAAGAGTAGTATGTTTTCTTTTTTATTAACACAAAAGTGCATTGGCAAATGATTCTCTAAATGATGTTATAGAATGAAGTATAATGCTCCATGAACTATGGTGAAGTGTTCTTTATTAGTATGACTTGTTAGCTTTTAAATGTCATGATTAATTCTCTAAATATTGATCAAAACTTCGAAGGTTTGATTGAAGCTGCTAACATGGGTGCAACCATGGGGGAATTGATTGGTTATGAAGATTCAAGTCTAATTGGTGCATCCAGAGTTGGAAATTTGCATGTGCATGGTCACACATACGTAGGTGTGGCACGCAAATCAAGGCAAGAGGGTTGACATGGGGAATAAGTTGGTTTTGCCAATGAGTTTTATCCCATTTCACTTGATAGGGTTTTTCTCATTTTGGACATTGAGCCTTTCATTTCTTGAAGGGTCTTAATCTTCATTTGCAGCCTTATACACATGAAAAATGACTTCTTGAAGGTTTCTTGATTAACATATTGAATCTTGAAGGGTTTCTTGAAGATTTGAAGAAAATATCAAAAATTGTGCAAATCTTAAAGATTACTTGTGGCGTGAATTTTTGACGATCTTCTAGGATTTTGGGTAGATTGAATATTTGTGTAAATCTAGTTGTAATTTGTTTATTATCTTGATTAGCAAGGTAATATAAAGTTTTTTAGGATATTTTCTTGTTTAGCTATAGATATAGTTTGTTAGAGGATGTTGGCAAGATGAGAATGACATGCAGTGCAGATGTGGCATTTTATCTTGTGAGTCATTGTTGAGTCACTTAGGGGACGATTTTCTTAGCTTTGAGCGTGTGTTTCCTAGCTTGTTTTGTTAGGATTTTGTTGTTGATTATGATTATAAATAATCTCAACATTAGTTTGTAGTTTTGAGATTTGATGAATGAAATAAAGTTTTGTTTTGTTTACTTAGAAAACAAAAATACCAAAAATTAGAGTTGGTGGATTTTTTCCTTTAGAATCTTATGCAGATTAGTTAGTGGCTTTGAGGGTGCTTAGGATTTAAACAAAGACTATTTAATCAACCTAAAATTTTGAATTTGGGTAGCTATCCTAGGCCTTTCGGAATCCGTAATTGTAGTTATGTATCCTTGTGAGTTTTTGATTCATACGAAAATTCACATTAGCATCTCAAGAGGAGAATTTGCAACGTGAGTCAATCTTTCATACTCTTTGTACCATTAGTGGTAAGGTATGTACTTTGATAATTAATGGTGGTAGTTGTACTGACGTGGCATCACAAGTAGTTGTAGATAAGTTAAACTTAAAAACAACTCCTCATTCTAGTCCATATGTTATTCAATGGTTAAATCAAGGGAAGGGGATTCAAGTGAGTCAAAAAATTTTAATTTCTTTTAGTATTGGTCGTACTTATGAAGAAGAATTGTGGTGTGATATGATTCCAATGGATGCTTGTCATAGTTTGCTTGGTAGACCATGGTTGTTTGATAGGAGATTCTTTCATGATGGTTATAAGAATACTTATGCTTTTAACTAAGATGGTAAAAATATTGTTCTTACTCCTTCGTCATGAAAAATGAATCACATAAACCTACTCCCACGCAAAAATCATCCCTCAATATTCTCATTAAGTCCGAAATGCATGAATATAAGTCTCACAACCAATTTATTCTTTTTGGACTTGATAAAAAGCAAGATCACTCTCAAAATGACCACCCATTGCTTAATTAATTCTTTTCTTGAATCTTATAATCACTTTTTTCCACAAGAAATCCCTCATGGATTACCTCCAAAACGTGACATTCAACACAAAATTGATCTTATTCCTGGGTCTATATTGTCAAACACACCGGCTTATAGAGATAATCCTAAAGAGAGTGAAGAGATTAAGAGCCAAGTAGATGATTTGTTGTATAAAGGTCTTATTAGGGAATCTTTGATTCCTTGTGCATGCCGCACGTTAATTGTACCCAAGAAGAATGGAGAATGGCGTACGTGTGTTGAGAGTAGGGCCATTAACAAAATCACCATCAAATGTCATTTTCCAATTCCTAGATTAAATGGCGTGTTGGATGAACTCTATGGTTCCAATGTGTTCTCTAAAATTGGACTAAGAAGTGGATACCAACAAATTCGTAACTATGAAGGTGATGAGTGGAAAACAACCTTTAAAACAAAAGAAGGCTTGTATCAATGGCTAGTCATGCCCTTTGGTTTGTCAAACGCACCATCTTCTTTCATGCGTTTAATGAATTAAGTTATGAAGCCTTTCATGGGCAAAAATTTGTTGTTGTGTACTTTGATGATATTTTGGTGTATTGAAAGGGAGAAAACGAGCATGTTGAGCAGTTGAAAGAAGTTTTTGAAGCACTTGCTAAGGAGAAATTGTACGGTAATCTTGAGAAGTGTCATTTCTTCACTAATCAAGTTATCTTCCTGGGGTTCAAAGTGTCATCACAAGGCATTGAGGTGGATGAAAGGAAAGTAGAGGCAATTAGAGAATGGCCAACACCACAATCTATACAACAAGTAAGAAGCTTTCATGGTTTAGCATCATTTATAGGACATTTTTGTGCGCACCTTTAGTTTTCTTATGGCTCCTATGACCGAAATCACAAAGCTATCAATGTTTGAGTGGAATGGAAAGGCACAAGAGGCTTATGATGAGGTAAAGAGACAACTTACCAATGCTCCTATTCTTGCTTTACTTAATTTTAATGAAGTTTTTGAGGTTGAATGTGATGTTAGTGGAGTTGGAATTGGTGCTATTTTGTCACAAAATGGGCGTCCTCTAGCCTATTTTAGTGAGAAGCTAAATGAAACTCAAAGAAAGTATTCAACTAATGACAAATAATTCTTTGCTCTTGTTCGTGCACTTGACCATTGGAGACACTACCTTATTGTTAAAAAGTTCATTTTACATTCTGACCATGAGGCTCTCAAGTATTTACAAAGCCAACACAAGCTACACCCACGCCATGCAAAATGGGTAGAGTACTTACAAGCTTTTCAATTTGTCATATAACATCAAAAGGGTCACATGAACAAAGGTGCGGATGCTCTATCTAGAAGGTACAGTATGTTGAATTCATTCAAAGAAAAGGTCATTGGAATTGAAGAGGTGAAAGAAAGCTACAAAGGGGATATGGACTTTGGAGAATTATTTCTAAAGTGTTCTAATCAACCATTCAAGGATTATTACATTTTAGATGGTTTTCTTTTCAAAGGCTATTGTTTATGTATTCCGAAATCTAGCTTAAGGGAATCACTCATCAAGGAGTTCCATGAAGGAGGGATGGCGGGTCACTTTAGTATTGAGAAGACTGTTCAACTCGTGCAAGAGTATTTCCATTGGCCAAAGTTAGCAAGAGATGTTGAGTTCATCATCAAAAGGTGCACTGTTTGTCAAAAGGCTAAGAATCATACACTTCCAAAAGGTTATCTCTTACATTTACCTATTCCTCAAGCACCATATGAAGATATTAATCTTGACCTTTTTTTGGGACTACCTCTAACACAACGAAAGAAAGACCCAATAATGTTTTTTGTGGACCGTACTTCTAAAATGGCTCACTTTATTTCTTTTCATACTACTTATAATGCTTCTCACATTGCTAATTTGTATTTTCAAGAATTTGTAAGGTTGCATGGAGTACCTAAATCCATGGTTAGTGATCGTGACACCAAGTTCTTAAGTCATTTTTTGCTTACACTTTAGAAGAAGATAGGAACGCAATTGAAGTTTAGTACTTCTAGTCACCCTCAAACTGATGGTCAAACTGAAGTAACTAATAAAACTTTGGACACTTTGTTAAGGATTTTAGCAACTAAAAGTCCTAAACAATGGGAAGCTATGTTACCACATGCGAAGTTTGCCTACAATAGAGTTGCAAGCAAGACAACGAGAATGAGTCCATTTGAGGTTGTTTATGGGTTCAATCCTTACACACCTATTGATCTAACTCTTATTCCAGTTGGTCACAAATACAACAATGAAGGGGAAGGACGTGCTAAGTCAATCAAGGCCATCCATGAGCAAATTCGAAACAAAATAGAGCAAGCCAATGCAAAGGTAAAAGGTTATGTGGATGAAAAATGCAAGGAAGTTCTTTTTAAGACAGGAGATTTAGTTTGGATTCATTTGAGAAAGGAACGTTTTCCAACAAAAAGGCGTTCTAAAGTTAGCCCAAGAAGTGGTGGCCGGTCCATTAGAAATCATTCATAAGGAGAACGATACTGCTTACAAGGTTGAATTGCCAGGTGATTATGGAGTGTCAATTACATGCAATGTTGCGGATTTGTCCCCTTATTATGACGAGTTTGAAGAGCTACCATGTTTGAGGACAAAATCTTCTCAAAGGGAGGGGAATGATGTAGATAAGCCTAGAAATATGATCATGGATGAGCAACTAATCAAGAACGTGGCACAAGGAGTCCATTTTATGCGCCACTCACAAGAAATGCTAGAGGAAGGGTGGTCCAAGTTGGTCCATGTTGCATTTTTTGTTTAAATCTTTAGACAGCGGGTAAATTGAGATTTTTGGAAAGTTATTATTCGGCCAAATTAATTCGAATTTTGAATGGGATAAAAGAATATCTTTAAGAAAGTATTAAGGCGGTCATCAAAGCTCACTTTAAGTTCAAGAAGGGTCAAGGAAGACGAAGCAATGGAGAAGAAAAGTTACAAGACATTTAAATATTTCAATGCGCAATTAGTATGAAATTGTAACTTTAATTTTATGAATTTATTCTTGTACTCAACGTCACTTGTTATCCTTATAAATACCTTTTGAATGATGAATAAAAAGATATAGAAGTTTGAATTAAAATCTCTTTGTAAGTACTTTGTTTCTTGGATTAGAAATCAAACTTTTCATTTGCTTATTCAACTTTTCGTGACTAAAGAGTTGAGTTGTGATCTTAGGAAGCCCATTCTAATTCTTAGTGGTGTGTATTTATCTAAGAACTAGCTTGGTTTAGTCATATTTAATTATCCAAAAAACTTTCGAGTTTTACCTTGTATGTTCCTAGTGATAGTACGAATATACACCAATGTATAACACACTCCTAAGTCTTAAAAATTAATATGCCTAAAATGAGAAAAACCCTAGCAAATGCAGTGGGAAAAATCCCATAGGCAAAACCAACTTATTCCCCAATCCACCATCTTTCCAAGACTCGTGTATCTTTAACCTTTGACCTAAGAAATGCAACAATGGCATTGTTGATGTTTAAGATCATGCCATTCCAATGTTCTCAGATCCTTAACCTCCAAAGGACTCAACAAAAGCTTTCTTTCTTCAGATTTATCCTCCATTGAGCTTGAACTTTTTTCTGGATTAGTACACTTGTATTTCCATATTTTTCATATAAATGCCATATGTATTTCGGCTTTAATAGACATTCACAAATTACAACGACTCTCTCTCACATTCTTCACTCTCTAACACTTTTCTAAGTCTTCTCTAAATACAATTAAGGATTAATCATCGTTTCCAAAACTCAAAACAATTCATTTAAATTAATTTAAGTTCTAATTAAGCATCAACTATAACATTGTTTTGACTGCCACATGCAAGGTGCTTCGAATAAGGCCAACATCAACAACATCTACACTTCTAATCATTAATTGAGTTAGTTTATTTGTTTTATTTGTTTTTTTCAGAGATTTGACTATGCTTATTAATTTCATGAGATATTGACTAATAATTGCTTGGTTATTAAATAAAATCAAATTTAGGTAGGAAAACTTTTTAAGTTGTTTTATGACTTTACATGATAATTTTTATTACTTTTAATCACATATAATCCATGTTTAATTATAAGACCGATAAAGCATGTTCTCACTAAATTAAAGATAATTTCTTAGACAACCGGCTCAGGTACCCATTAATATTGACTAATCCTGAAGTGATCACCAAAAAGCATGTTATTAGAAAATATGTGTGCATTTACCAAAGTCGTCTAGCAAATTCCTGTGTGCTTTTAGGACTTAACCGGAAATATGGTTGTTGTGATTCAATACTCTAATCATGAAACTACATACGAAATCAAGTAGAGGCCACTATACTCGGAGGGACATTGTGACCTACTTTATCCTTATCCTTGTCTCCGAATCCATGATCTGGAGACCATCCTAACCTTGGAGTCAATTTTCCTTCGGGCTTGTCCTAATGGGGTTCCAAGAGTTTCCAAAAGAACAAGGTGGCAACCTCTCTAGCTACTTTGGTTTTGAGCTTTTAGACTCATCTCCAAGCCAAGCATACTCACACTATGAAGACAGACATTCGATGTCTAATACATATCAAGTTGAAAACTTCGAAGGTTTGATATAAGCTTCAAAAAAAGATGCAAGTATGGGTGAAATAATAGCTTATGGAGATTCCAGGCTTTTGGGATCTTTAAAGGCATCACCAATAGTGTGTATGGTGACACACAAAATTACTTGATCAAAATAGAAACAACGGAAGCATGATGGAATAGGGGAATAAGATGGTTTTGTCTATGAGTTTTTTCCTACCGCAATTATGGGGTTTTTCTCATTTCAAGAAATTATTACTTGCAGTCATAGTGGTTTATTATCCATCATTTTCTATCTAAAGGTCAAGGAAAATACGTTCTTAAAGGTTTCTTGAATGAAAGTTTTAATCTTGTAAGGTTTCTTGAACATTGAAGCTAAATCTTGAAAAATAACGCAAAAACGAACAACCCAAAGTCGCGTGTTTTTGTTCGGTTTTAAGGGTTGTTGGGCAAAGTGGTTTCCTTGGATAATCGGGAGGAAGTTTCTGGATAATTTCATATTTTAAATTTTTAGTTATATTTCTAGATTAGTTTCCTAATTTAGGTGGGATGTTTACCGAAAACGCAAACAACACAACCTTGTTGCACAAGGTGAGTTCTGGTTTTTGTAGGTGTGTTTTACTTATTGTTTTTAGTTTTTTTTTTTTTTTGCTTAAATTCTAGGTTGTTAGGAATTTTTATTGTTGTTAGGATTTTTTGGAAGGATTATTAAGGAATTTTACACTATAAAATAGCATGTAACAAGTCGCGTAACAAATTAGATTAGATTGAATAAAACTTTGAGTTTTAGTTTTTATTTGTTTTTCTCACAAAACAAAACCCTTGACGAATTTTCATATGACTGAAAATTTCGAGCAAAAGAATTAGTGCTTAGAATTTATAATCTTGTGAGGGAATTTTTAGGAATTGAGGATGCTTTACTTCTATCAATTCATAAAATTATTTGACCTCGAATATTTTTCTTGGTGCTTTGCTTTAGAAAAATCAATATTGGCTTCTATCCTTATTGTAAGTAGCGATTTTCTATCAATATTCACATCATCTTTTGGTATGCCCATCGAACGAATAGCCATATGACTAGTTGAAAATTGACCATTAGTAACGCCCCTTTAGCATTATTTTATTGTAAGAATAATGATACTAATAACTACTATTAGTATCATTTGATTGCAAAAATGACAGAGAAGGAAATCAATTAGTATCGTTTTACAAACAAAAGATACTAATAGAATCCTATTAGTATCATTTTTACAAAGAAACGATACCAATAGAAACATATTATTATCGTTTTGCAAACAAACGATACTAACATGTACCACTTCCTTTTAAAAAACAAATAAACTAATACGTAAAACGCTATATACATCACTAAACTCTTATCTCTTTCTCTCAACTCTCAAGCTTTCATCTCTAACTCTCTCTTGTTAATCATAAAACCCTCTCATCTCACTCTTCACTCTCACTCTCAGCCAACAACGCCTATAACAATGCCTGCAACAAAGCCATGAAACCCCTTACAAAATCCAAATATCGCAAAAAACCACCTATTCGAAACCCCCAAATTCAACTACCTAATTTTGAAGCTAGGGTTCAAATTTGAAGGAGGACATAAGTAATTAATTTTAGGTTTTAATTTTTGATTTTGTGTTTGTTAAATTTAATATTGGGTGTTTGAATTGTGTTTGAATGTTTGTTGTTCTTGTGCATGTTACTTTTTGACTTCGATGCTCAAATTCGGCTATGGTGAAATTGGATTCAGAAGTTGTTGTTCTCATTTTTTATTTGTAAATTTGGTTCTACCTTCATTTCATTCATACTTTTGTTGGATTTAATGTTTTTTGTTGTGCATGTTATTCTCCTCAATTTGGACCTTCTTAGCCTTTTAAAGGTGTTAAATTTTACTACTATTGTTACCAAAATTCTTACTGCTCTTGGTGCTGCTTCAATCAAATCAATGTTTTTAAAATTTATTTGATTTACAGGTTATTTTTTTGTTCTCTGATTTTGTGATTTTTTTTTAAGAAAAATGAGTTTGAAGTAAATGAGTTATGGTTACAGTTTTGATGGGGGAATTTGCGATTTTGTTATCATGTTGTGGAATTGAGGATTTTGAACCCTAATTAATATGATATGATTATTATATGTTCTGATATATTGCTCGATATTCAAGTTATTGTTACCTTCTGATTTGTTTCTTGAATATGTAATTTTGACATTAATGAAACTTAAATAAGAATGCATGATGATTATTATTAGTTGAGCTTGTGTTGTTTGTGGGTTTTGAAAATGATGAAGCTGTAATTTAATTTTGAGCTTATTATTAGCTGAGTTTGGCTCTTACTTTTTAGTTTGAATTTGATTTTTGAGTGTACATATATATATGCTTTTTGTTATTGTGTTTATAATCTCTGGATTGTTGATGACTTTTGCTTTGTTCAGCTTTTGAACAGTTATATTTTAAAGGAGTAAGTCAACAAGTAAGTAAGACATTGACCACGTAAGGAGGAACATAGTGAGTATGATTGTTGGTTGTTATTGATTAAATGACATACCATATGATTATTGAATATGTTATGAGATTTTTTAATTACTTGTTTTGAGTTATGTTCCAAGTTTTTTGAACTAAGTGAGTGAGTGGTTGAATAAGTATGGGAGTGAGTGGGGGCTGTGTAACTGAGTGACGAAGGGACTGAGTAATTGAGTGACTAGGTGAGTGAGGGACTGTTTGAAGGACAGAGTTGGTGAGTGAGGAACTGTTTGAGTGAGAGAGTAGGTACGTGAGAAATAGATTGTTTCAGTGAAGAACGATGTAAGTGAGAATTTGAGTGAATGGGTGGTTGTGGCTGTGGCCACTAGTAATAAAAAGTCCTTTAGTATGGTTATGATAGTGCTATAAGTATCGTTTTTAACACGACACTGATGGAAGCGCAGCTAATAGCATACACTATTAGTATCGTTTTGATAGTGCTATAAGTATCGTTTTTAACATGACACTAATTGAAGCGCGGCTAATGGCATACACTATTAGTATCGTTTTATATAACGATACTAATAACTTTTTCTTTTATTAAAAAAAGTTAATAGTATCGTTTTTTCCTAGAAAGGATACTTATAAGTGGTTTTTGGTATTAAAAAAAACTCGATTAGTATCATTTTTCCATGAAAAACTATTGTAATAGCAAATTCTTTTATTAAATAAAATATCTTTTAATAATAACATAATCAAATAATTAAAATAATAGCCTAATCAATTATGTTAAATTTTCTTATATCAAATTATTACAATAATACAAATTGTTTCAATTTTTAACTCAAATTAAGAGGATAATCACATCTTTTTAAACATCTCATGGTCGTCATCGTCACCGTTCATGGTTGATGGCATGATACAACAGCAACTATATCTAGTGAATGAGTGATGAGTCTGAGACCCTTTTATAAGTGTTATAGACTAATAGCCCCTAAGTTTACTCAATCAATTCAACCAAGACTGAAATGATTAAGTTTAAACAGATTATCAGATATGTTCAGTTCTACTAGTGATCAGATGCGAGGGGACATGCAATTAGTAGTTCCAAAAGTAAATGAATTGGTGAGTAAGTGAGTGAGCGAGAGACTAATGGAGTAATGTGGGTGAGTGAATAAGCAATAGAACTGATAATAAAAGAAATGACTAACATATACACGAAATAACTCATGTGAGTGACTGAATAAATGAACATCCAAGTGAACTACCATATGCGTAGATGATCAATTACATGAAACAGTGAATTAGTAAGAGTGAAAAAGCAAATGAGGAGATGATCAAGAAATTACAAAATGTTCATACCAATAATGAAGTGAAAGAATGAATTAAAAAATTAGGAAATAATTAAGTAAGTAAATGAACAAGTGAATTAGCAACACGGTAGTATAATTATTTGACCATGATTAATAATCATACATCCATAATGTGTGGTTCATACATTCATATTCATACAACAAGTATCATTATTTGACAAAAACGACTCATTGAGAAAAATCTCAGCATGCGATAGCGTTCTTATAAAATATACTGAGTATTTGATAATATACCTATAAAATTTTCTTTATTCAATTGTATCGATGCCACTTAATGAAACATCTGCCATGGTTTTTAGGAGGAGAGATGAGACTTATAAGAGATGTGAGGATGAAAGTAAAGCAGATATGAGAACCAATTGTAGCAGCAATAACAACTAGACCGGCCACCTTCTAACTTCCTTGCCTATACAAATCTGCCACCAACACACACAGAACAACAACAACAGTCACATACTTAAGGAATGACTTTTATAAGCCACTATATTTAACTTATGCATTGTTGATATACGTGTTTTATGTTGTGTTTTTCCCCCATTTTTTATTGATTCTTGTGCTAAATAGTTAAGTTTGTGGCTTTGTTTTGATTAAATATCGTATTTCGATGTTAAGTTATGTTATGGAACGGTTTTAGCTTCTTTAAGTTGACTTTTAGAACCTTTTACGGTTTTCTTTATACTTTTTCGGTTATTGCGCGTGGTTTTCGGATTTGTTTATATGTTACAGGAGCGTAATAGAGAGTTATGAAGTCATTGGAGGCTAAAACGAGTCAAAATGTTCTTGCCTCGGGATGCGTGCCAAGTGACGAAAAGTCACGATTGAGATTCGAAGAATCGAGCGAAGAAACAAATTAAAATATGACATTCAAGTAAGATGCGGGCGCAGCCCTTAGTCCCTACTTTGATCTATGCGCCCGCATCATTATATATCACGGAGCTCAGAAGTCCCAAACCGTGAAGGCTGTGGGCGCAGGGCATTTCTTCTATGCGGGCGCAGGTCTTCGTTTTCTCGCCCCGATTGACTTTTCCGCACGGTTTTGCTTCGTGGGTTTTATTTTAGTAAAACCCAAATACTATATATATAGAATGTAAAGGGGGCACGAACCTACCTAGTTTTTATCATATTTTTAGACCTAGGATTCCAAAATCACTTTTTCTCTCTAGAATTTTAGGTTTAATTACTTTGTTCATGAATTCAAGCTTTCAATCAATGCAATTCAATCCTTATTTTGGTAATCTCTTTCCTTATGTTTTTTAATTCTTTTAGTTTTATGGTTCTCTTTAATTTCTTAATTTTTAGTTTAGATTAATTAGTTCTGTTGTTTTTGTTCTTAGTTTAGTTTTAATAGTAATTAATTTAGTTTTTATTAATTCTTTGTTCATGATCATGTTGTTTGATTTCAATTTTGCTTTTGTTCCCTTAATTATGAGTGAGTAGTCGTTTTCTCTAGGGTTAGGGGATCTATGATCATGACTTGAATTTAAATTAAGTTTTCTAATTAGTTCTTGGCTTCTAATTGGATTGCTATTATTGATTTCTAGCGATTGCAATTAAATTATGGCCGAATTTAGTTGTAAGTTAGGTTATTGTTGAAATCGAGGCCGAGAGGTAAGATTACCACAATTAGACCATTGAATAATAGGCAAAAACGAATTTATGCGAGTGAGAGCCGGTAAAGGAGTTTCGAGGGAGTCTAAGTTCGAAAGAATTAGTGAGCCCTAGTTCAATGAATGCCAATGAATTGGTTAGTGAGCGTTAATTTAGTTTGTTGATTGATCATAGTGAACCGATAGCCCTAGGTTTCCATTAATAGAGTTTAATCGTTAATTTCCCGTCATTTCCTTAGTTTTATTCTTAGTCTTCTTAGTTCTAGAAACCATTTACCGAAATTTCCACCAAGGCCCATTACACGATTTAGGCTTTTTAGAGCTAGTAGGATTTAATAGCTTCCCTGAGGATTCGATCCCTACTTCCCTAGCTATATTAGTTAGAGTCGTTTGGTTATTTTTGAGAGGTGTGCAACAACCTGTTCAAATTTTGGCGCCGTTGTCGGGGAGGCAAGTTTTAATTCGATTAGTCGGGTTTAAAGTGTTCTTTTATTTTTATTTTCAGTTTTATTTCTTCACCTCAAGGAGCCTTCACGTTCTTTGAGGTAGTTTTCATTTCGGTTTCGAGTTTCGATTGTGTGCAGGTATTAGGTTGTATGCCGGTTTGGATTGATCCTGAACCGGAAAGATCGTTGCATAAGAGGAGTCGTAGAAGGAAGTGGAGATCACGAAGAAGAATTCTTTCCGCACGAACACTGGTTGATTTGACACAATTATTTGCTGAGTTGAACATTTCCGATAGTTCTGATAAAGAAGAACATATGTTAGGATCACAGTTCAACGAGAATAACCCACCACGGGATGATGCACTGCCGCCGCCACCACCACAAGCAAGGTCCTTAAAAGACTATTCTCAGCCGAGTTCTGCAACAGTGGGAAGTGGATACCGAGTTCCTGATATAGAGGCCCTGAATTTCGAATTGAAGCCAGCTTTGGTGAACATGGTTGAAAGGAATCAGTTTGCAGGCACAATGAAAGAAGATCCGAACTTACATTTGAATAACTTCATTCAGTACTGCAATACAATCAAGCAAGCTGGTGTATCTCAAGATTACATACGACGTACGATGTTTCCATTTTCATTAAAGGAGAAAGATCGATCTTGGTTGAATGGTATAAATATGGATACTATTAATAGTTGGGATGACTTGGCTCTTGCTTTTCAAAGGAAGCACTATCCTCCGGAGAGAACTGCACAAATTAGGAGTCAAATTACGAATTTTAACCAAGAAACAGATGAAACCCTTTATGATGCATGGGAGAGATTTAAGGATTTATTGAGAATGTGCCCTCATCATGGACTTGAGAAATGGTTTTTAGTGCAATCATTCTATAATGGCTTAGGTAATGAGAGTAGAACTTTGCTTGATTCTGCTGCTAGTGGTCGATTTATGAACCAAGAAGTCAATGCTGCTTATGATTTAATTGAGGAGATTGCTATTCATAATTCTCAATTTGGTAATCCTAGAGGACATGCTAAAAGAGGAGGAAAACATGTGATAGATGACAAATATGAGATTTTGGCTTCACAAATCATTGCAATTCAAGAGAAGCTAGACAAAATCAACACACCATCCTCTAATCCAACGACAGTAGCTGCAATGGCCACACATTCGGGAGCTACAGATGTCTTTTGTGATTTATGTGGTTCTTTTGGGCATGCTATTCATACATGTCATAGTTCTATGGAGCAAGTATGTGCATTTCAAGCTTACAAGAATAACCCATTTTCCAACACCTACAATCCTGGTTGGAAAGATCATCCATACTTCTCTTATAAGAATACTAGCAATGTTCAAAATCCGCAGCAGCAGCCTCATTTTGTACCACAGCAACAACAGCAGATTCAACGGTTTGCTCCACCTCAACCACCGGGTTTCAGTAGACCACCACCTCCAGCACCACTCCCAGCACCTCCACAGCCATCTAGCAATGACTATTCAGAATTGAAGAACATGATGATGCAGATGCAGAAAGCCATGGAAGCTATGCAGGCCCACAATCGACAATTAGAGACTGAAGTAGCACAAATTGCTCAATCATCAGCACAAAGGCAACAAGGCCAACTTCCTCCTCAACCTGCTCCATCAAATGTTTCATCAAGCAATCAACCTCGTGATCATTGCAATTCCATTGCAACAAGGAGCGGTACTTACTATGAAGGTCCTAGAATGCCTGATGATGATGCTAACAAGGCTGCAGATGGAACACAGAAGACTAGTTCGGTTGTTATTGATGACCTTGAGGAAGCAGCTGTAGAAAAGGAGAAGGAAGCATCAAAGAAGCAAGCTCCAGCAGCAGATTCGGTTACCGATACGATTCTTCCCTCAAAGGTGATGTTACCCTTTCCGAACAGGGTAACCAGGAGTAAGAATGATAATCACTTTCGTAAATTCCTTGACATAGTTAAAAATTTGCAAGTTACTGTGCCTTTCACTGATTTAATTACTCAAGTGCCTACTTACACTAAATTTTTGAAAGATATTTTGATCAGGAAACATGAGTTGAATGTAACAGAGACAGTTGCACTCACCGAGGAGTGCATTGCAATCCTTCAAAACAAATCTCCTCCTAAGTTGAAGGATCCTGGCAGTTTTTCAATTCCATGTAATATAGGTCCTTTATTTATTGATAAGGCTCTATGTGATTTAGGAGCTAGTGTAAGTGTGATGCCCTTATCAATTTGCAGGAAGCTTGACATGGGAGAACTTAAATTTACTAATATTACTTTGCAGATGGCAAATAGAACTGTAAAATACCCTTAGGGTATTTTAGAGGATGTACCTGTTAGAGTAGGAAAATTTTTCATTCCAGTTGATTTTGTTGTCCTTAATATTGATGAGGATGCTCATATCCCTATCATTCTAGGTAGACCTTTCTTACATACTGCAGGTGCCGTCATTGATGTTAAAAATGGAAGTTTAACCCTTTCTGTAGGGGATGATAAAGTGACATTTAATCTTAATAATGCAATGAACAATCCGATGTTAGAACAACCATGCAATACAGTTTACATTTTTAATGAGATTGTTCATAATGACTTACCTCGATCCCCTGATAATGATGTTCTGGAGGCCTCTCTGTGTTTGGATTCTATTGCAGGTGACGGAGATAGTGATAATAATGAGACATATCAAGAAACAAAGAAAAAGAAACCGCGCCCTAAGAAGCGTCGGAAGCCTCGAAAGTCCTCCTCACATGCTTGTGAAGTGAAGAAAACAAATTGTGAGGTTCCTAGCAAAGAACATGGGGTGTTTGAACAAACAATAACCCCAAATTGCTTTGGGTGTTTAACTACATGGGGCTCACGTTCACTCTTTGATCCACCTTGAGGTAAGGTAATTACGGTCAAGCTAATGACCTTAAACAAGTTCTTTGCGGGAGGCAACCCGTAGGTTAGTAGTTTCTTTCTCCCTCTAGCAATGAGGACATTGCTAAGTTCGGCTTAGGGGAGGTAAGTATTTTATTGCTTTCCTATTTTATTAGTTAGTTTTATTGCTTTATTAGCTTAATTTTATTGCTTTCTTAGGACTGTTGCATGGTTTTGTAACCATTCATTAGGTGGGAGTTTACATGTGACCAAAAGATTGTACTGTTGTTTCGTGTTTAATTTTAGGAGAATTGCTTAATGGATTATTCGTGTCCCAGTTGAGTTTTTTGTCGGAATTGACTACTTCTGTACCCTTATGCTTATTTTAAAACTTTATGACTCTTGACTGCGGATGGATCCACATGTGTGATTTGTTGGCTATGACTTGAATTTGATTGCTTGATTTCCTTTTATTGGTCGCTCTTCTCAACCTTGCTTTGGTCTAGACTGAACTGTGTTAACGGGAGTGATTTGAGCACTTTTGAATATAAATTCATTCATATTTCTTTTCATGTGTGCTTAGTTCCTGGTGCAATTATGATCTTGGTTTTGACTTTGGATTCTAGTAGCTTTAATTGTGGATTTTGTGTTGTTGTGCATGATAAAGGCTCTCATTTCTTCTTTTGAGCTTCAGAATTTCATTTCCCACATTAATTTTTTCCCTTGATCCCATGTTTTGAGCTTTTAATCCCTTTCATTTTTTATTTGTAGCCACATTACAAGCCTATTAACCCTTTTACATAATGCATTATATGCCCAAACTTGGTTTGGGGGATTTTGAAGTGGTTGTGATGTTGTTAAATAAAGTTTTGAAGGGTGTTATGGAGGATTGATGGTGAAATAGTGGAATGTTATTGATGAAAGTTAAATAAAATTTTCACATATAGGCTCTGCATACCAATGTCTAGTTGTTGTAGTTAATTAAAGTCATATGTATTCATGGCCTAGTTATGTATGTGTGATGATTATGTTTATTGTCTATTGAATTTTAAGCAAAAACAAATCATTAAGAGTCGTGAAACTATGTTTTATTATGCATGAAAAATAAAGTGAAAAAAAAAATTTTATGAAAGCATAATAAAGTTGAAAAAAAAAAAAGAAAGAAGTTTAAAGTTTGTGAAGTAGTGGTTGATGATTAAATTATGAGATTTATGGTGTTGATGTGAAAAATAAAGAAAAGTTTGGTTTGATCTGGTTGAATTGGATGTTGGGGAATGTTGATGATTTTCCTCGATTTTATATGCGCATACCCTGCATTCCACCACATTATCCCAAATTCTTATCCTACCCATCACCCTAGCCACGTTATAAGCTTATTAAAGTCCTTTTTGATCTTCGTGCACATGCTATGGTTATTGTGAAGTGAATCCTTTGTCAAAGTCGTAGAGTATTAATTGCATTCCAAGTCGACATCTAGGATGAGTGGATACCCTCAAACACTTGCATGAGGTGTGAGATGTGGGTTTCGGGTTCTTAAAATTGCATTTAAACACATTTTGCATTGCATTCCACATTTGGTTGGGAGATGAGGGTTAGAGCTTCATTGTTATAAGCTCATCATAAATTATGTGGAGTGACAACCCGTGAGCTACTCTAGTCATCGATTCATTAAACTTGCTTGGTTGGTTTTGTTTGACCCATATTTTAGGAAGGACGGTAATTGGATGCTTGATTGGCTGGCCTTGATCCATGTGTAGTCAATGGTGCTTACTTGAGTTATGATGCTTACTTTGTTTTTATGGGGTGTAGTCAATTTCGTTGTGTTTTGCTAGGGACGAGCAAGGGTTCGATTTGGGGGAATTTGATATACGTGTTTTATGTTGTGTTTTTCCCCCATTTTCGGTTGATTCTTGTGCTAAATAGTTAAGTTTGTGGCTTTCTTTTGATTAAATATCTTATCTCGATGTTAAGTTATGTTATGGAACGGTTTTAGCTTCTTTAAGTTGACTTTTAGAACCTTTTACGATTTTTTTTATACTTTTTCGGTTATTACGCGTGGTTTCGGTTTTGTTTATATGTTACAGGAGCGTAATAGAGAGTTATGAAGTCATTGGAGGCTAAAAAGAGTCAAAATGTGCTTGCCTCCGGATGCGTGCCAAGTCACGAAAAGTCACGATTGAGATTCGAAGAATCGAGTGAAGAAACAAGAAGGATCGTCAAAATATGACATGCAAGTAAGATGCGGGCGCAGCCCTTAGTCCCTACTTTGATCTATGCGCCCGCATCATAGATCAGGGAGCTTAGAAGTCCCAAACCGTTAAGGCTGCTGGCGCAGGGCATTTCTTCTATGCGGGCGCAGGTCTTCGTTTTCTCGCCCCAATTGACTTTTCCGCGCGGTTTTGCTTCGTGGGTGATATTTTAGTAAAGCCCAAATACTATATATATAGAATGTAAAGGGGGCACGAACCTACCTAGTTTTTATCATATTTTTAGACCTAGGATTCTAAACTTACTTTTTCTCTCTAGAATTTTAGGATTAATTACTTTGTTCATGAATTCAAGCTTTCAATCAATGCAATTCAATCCTTATTTTGGTAATCTCTTTCCTTATGTTTTTTAATTCTTTTAGTTTTATGATTCTCTTTAATTTCTTAGTTTTTAGTTTAGATTAATTAGTTTTGTTGTTTTTGTTCTTAATTTAGTTTTTATTAATTCTTTGTTCATGATCATGTTGTTTGATTTCAATTTTGCTTTTGTTCCCTTAATTATGAGTGAGTAGTCGTTTTCTCTAGGGTTAGGGGATCTATGATCATGACTTGAATTTAAATTAAGTTTTCTAATTAGTTCTTGGCTTCTAATTGAATTCTTATTATTGATTTCTAGCGATTGCAATTAAATTGTTGCCAGTTTTAGTTGTAAGTTAGGTTATTGTTGAAATCGAGGCCGAGAGGTAAGATTACCACAATTAGACCACTGAATAATAGGCAAAAACGAATTTATGCTAGTGAGAGCCGGTAAAGGAGTTTCAAGGAAGTCTAAGTTCGAGAGAATTAGTGAGCCATAGTTCAATGAATGCCAATGAATTGGTTAGTGAGCGTTAATTTAGTTTGTTGATTGATCATAGTGAACCGATAGCCCTAGGTTTCCATTAATAGAGTTTAATCGTTAATTTCCTGTCATTTCCCTTGTTTTATTCTTAGTCTTCTTAGTTCTAAAAACCATTTACCAAAATTTCCACCAAGGCCCATTACACGCTTTAGACTTTTAGAGCTAGTAGGATTTAATAGCTTCCCTGAGGATTTGATCCCTACTTCCCTAGCTATATTAGTTAGAGTTGTTCGGTTATTTTTGAGAGGTGTGCGACAACCTGTTCAATTGTTCAACAGTATTTTTATCCACTCCACAATATATGATACAAGAATAACAGTAAGATAACTTGTCTCATAACAATATAGGAAAAATGGTGCAAAACAATAAAGAAGTTAATAGTTTATTAACAGGAACATTACTTTGTACCATGCTTTAGCATTGCTTAGTATTTGATAACTGACAAAGTATTTTACTAAAATACGATCAAAAATCAGAGTGATACACAAATAACTTGACAACCAATCTAATAAAAAACAATCTTAGCAATTCTAATTCAAGACCAACAACAAACATACATCACATTGAGTAGTATATAACATCTTGTAATGGATTTGTCTAATAATTCTAAGCTAGTCATGTAATACTAAGAGGTTAGCAAGCACAGCAAGTGTTATACATATATTGTAAAGCCCGAAAGTAACTCGTTATTCCATCAAATAAAAAATTAAACAACAAAATTCAACCCACATTACCACTAGTACCTCATCACTGCCAAAAACTGGTCAAAACAAGCTCAATTGCAACAAATTGATCATAAAAAACTAAACAGTTCAATCAAAATACTGATAAATTGATAAAAGTTAGCAACCTAATTTAAAACGATCTATACCCATCACAAAATAACTCGCTTTTTATATCGTTAGAAATCAAGCCTTACATAAATTAATCACTTTCATTTATCTAATCCTACACTAAAACACAATAATCTAACCCTACCTTAAATCATAATATCATTAGCATTAACCAAATTTGGGGCAAAAGCTACTATTCAGTAGTGTTAATGTGCACTTATAATGTATGGATTAGAGAGAACGAGTGGCAAAAGCTAAAAATTTGGGGCAAGTCATTCAAAACCCTAAAAACTTGGGGCAAGCCATTAAAAACCCTAAAAATCTGGGACAAGACATCAAAAACCCTAAAAATTAGACATTAAAAGTCACTCGAAAACCCCAATATAACACACCTACAATATACACAAATCTAAATCAAAACATTCAAATAAACAGAAGTTTGTGGCAAAACATTAATAATCAACATCTTACTAGAAACCCCAATAAATAAATAACACCATCAATAGTTGACGTATGATCTGAATTCGACTATTCATAAATCACAATATATAACACAGTTAAATTCAATCCAATTAAACTAATAGATATTAAATAACTAACAAACAATAACTTAAAATCAAGAAAAAAGAATTGGGATTTTAGAACCCTGGGTTTCATCACCGCACATGAGATTAACAACATCAGAAAAGCTTCGAATTTTCTAGGAGAGTAATTGCCATTACGCTTTAACACAGAATTGTGGATGCAAATCATTGTCACCTACAAATTGGGAAAAACAGCATTAAGCCAGGTTAACACATGGGCATTAGGTGTTGAGAAATGGGACTCCATTCACTGAAATATTCTCCAAATGCCTTAAAAGCATCCTAACTAAATGGTAGAAAGTAAAACAAATTCGTTTGAGGAGTATATATTGTAAGGATGAATTTGGTTGGGAGTGAATGGAAGAGAATGGAAATACAAGGAGCAGCTGCAACTGCAACAGCATAAACAACAACAACATGAACATAACATTGACAATAAAGTAAAGACTGTTATTTCTCATTATCTAAAGCATAGTCTCCAAAAGTTGCAAGGAGGCGGTGGCTACAACTATGACACTGACACTTCATTCATTGATAGCTCAAAGCAAAATCATCTATGGCGAGCCTTGACTACCAGAAAGTGGTGCTAAGCTACAGCTATAGGAAGTCAATACCACTAAATTTGCGACCGGCACGCTCCTGAGCAACTGACCTCTTGCTCCTCAAAAACTTCAATTGAGCAACTCCCTGGTTAGTTGCCTTTCCATACACATTACCCTTTGGCACAGGCCTCATGCGTCCACCTCTTCCCACACAAACACTATAAACCGCATACCCCTAACAATAACAACAATGAGATCAACCAATCTAATGTAACCAAACAACACAAATGAACTCAAAAATCACACTCATCAAATTGAATTCAATTCTGATTTAAAAAGCGTAAAAATGCCTCAAAAACAGCAACAATACCAGAATGAAAGTAACAATAAAAAAGCCTCAAAAATATCATCACAAAGTAGATTGGGGACAAATAACATGAAACAAAGTAAATTGGAAACAATAAAAAAAATTAAACAATAGGAATATTAGAACCAATAAAATTCGAAAAAAAACAACATGAAATACCCTAAAACCAGTAAATTGGGGACAAATAACCATAAAAAAGTAGATGAAAAAAAAGGTTAAACAATAGGAAAAAACAAATTTGAAAGTTTACCTTCATTACTTCAGAATCTTCGATTTGTTCAAAACCATCACCACTAAACACAGTTCGAAAATCCTAACCACCAAAAAACTTAGTTTGAAACTTCAATCACCCAAAAATCTAATTTGTGACCAGCTTAGAAAACCAATTCAACAACCCTAAAAACC
The DNA here is from genome assembly GCA_016808085.1 of Suaeda aralocaspica. NCBI lineage: Eukaryota > Viridiplantae > Streptophyta > Magnoliopsida > Caryophyllales > Amaranthaceae > Suaeda > Suaeda aralocaspica. Next base: position 238,310 of record PYUH01000390.1, read on the forward strand.
CAAAAACCCTAGTTTTGAATTAGTGATAGTTATGGTGGTAGTGAGAGACGGTGAAGAGAATAATGGTGTTGAGAGTGATGGTGGTGGTGAGAAGTGATATTGTTGGGAGTAATGGTAGTGGGAAGATGCGCGAGTGATAGATAGAGAGGGAGAGGAAGTGTGTGTATAACTGTATAACATATTGACAATTGAAACAAATAGAGGGGCGAATTAAGTGTTTGGTAGGGATTCTGATCGTTTATAATAAAAACGTTACCAATAACTTTTTCATTAGTGTCGTTTCTTGTAGAAACGATACTAATAGGCTTATATTAGTGTCATTTCTTTTACAAACGGTACTAATAGGAACCTATTACTATCGTTTTTTGTTTAAAATGATACTACCCTAAACATCTATTAGTATCGTTTTTGTTATAAATGATACTAATAAAGGCGTCACTAATAGCCATTTTTCCACTAGTGGGCCGACTGTTTTCGTGGGAGTGGTTGTGTCTATTGTTTTAGGTGTTTGTGTGCATTACATTGTTTCTATTAGGTGTTGTGGACCTGAGGCTTGGGGGCCCATGTGCCCTTTTTGCGGATATTGAATGTCTTTGTTATTTAGCAGAGTGTCAGTATGCTTGGCTTGGGGGTCAGTCTAGAAGCTCAAAAGCGAAGTAGAAAAGTCGCCACCTTGCTCTTTTTGGGAGCTCACGGAACCCCATTAGGTCTAGTCTGAAGGCAAATTGACGCCAAGGATAAGAAGGTCTCTAGTCCTTGATTCGGGGACGAGAGTAAGGACAAAGTAGTTCACAATGTGCCCCCGTGTATAGCAGTCTCTACTTAATCCCATATGTAATTTCATGGTTATTATTATATTGAATTATAGCAGTCAAATTTCTGGTTTATCCTAAAAGACATGGAAATTTGCTAGGCGAGATTAACTAATGCACACATAATTTCCTAATGACATGCATGGGTGACCACTTTAAGATTAATCAATATTAATAGGTTCCTATGCCGATTGTTCAATAATCAATCTTTACTTTATGTGAAATCATGCTTTTTCAGTCTTTTAATCAAACATGGACTTTATGTGATAAAAAAATAAATAATTAGCATGTAAATCACATAAACAACCTAAATCATCGTTTCTACCTAAAGTTGATTTTAATTTACTGTCAAACCATAATTAGTCAATATATCATGAATCTAATTAAACATGTCGAGTTTCTAATAAAGCAAAAAAAAAAAAAAATCAAATAAACTAAGTCAAAAGAAGATCTTAAGATGTAGATATTTATGTTGGCCTCATTTGAAGTACCTTGCGTGTGGCGGTCAAAATAACGCCTTTTTGTTGATGCTTGAATAAGAAATTAAATTAAAATAATAATAGTAATAATAATAATAATAGTAATAATAATAATAATAATAATAAAAATAATAATAATAATAATAATAATACTGTGTTTAGGAGATTAATTAATTACTTAAGTGTTTAGGGGAGGTTCAGAAAATTACTTTGTAGAGAGAGAAAGAGTGAGGTTTGCACGAATTACGAGGCATGTTGCACAAAATTCGAGATGTTGGAAATGGTCGGACAAATGCACGTTTTTATAGGTGAAAAGTCAAAAGTCGAAGCATATGGGCGTAGGATTTGCGCATAGGTGCAGATCTGCTGATTTTTGGAAAAGATTTTTATTCTTGACATATTTACAAAAACTGACCCCTTGTGCGTATGTACACCATGTGCGCCTATTCACACAAGGGATATGAGTTTACAACTTTCATAAATCCGCAATTCACTTCCATATTCCAAAATTCACTTCCATAAATCATTTAATAAATTTCCATTAGCCTAATGTTACCCGATTTTTTACAAAACCTTCTAGAATGTTCGTCATATGTGGCTGCATTTGTGAGCTTAATATATTTTCTATCTTTTTGAAATAAAAATAAAAGGAAATAAAATTAAATTATAATGAAATGAAATAAAATAAAATTAAAATTAAAATTAAAATTAAAATCATAGAAACTAATTTAACCACATTTTGTCCATCGGAACTTATCATCAGCATATTCCGGCAATGATTTTGGGTTTAGATTGTGGAGTGGAATTCAAATAGGTGAACGACTAACTTTCATCACAGACATTTAGGTTTTAATTTCAACAATCAATTTCAGATGCTGGACCTAATACAACGTGGTACACTTTAATCATTGGCCTTTAGGCGGAAACAAATGTAGGTATCTACACCATCCTATAGAGTTTTGTCCACAAGTAAATGATGAGCAAAGTGAGGAAGCAAGAGCGATTGGTTTGTAACAAAGTGGTCAAACGAAGTATGATCCGTACTCTAACACATATAATCCGAATTGGAGAGGTAATCCGACTTTTAGATACTTAAATCAATAAGGGAACCGACAAGGAAATCAACAAAAACAATACCAACAACGCAATCAACAATACAATCGACCACCGCAAGGGAAACAAATGTATCACAGACCCCAAGGTTTGCAAAGAGGGCAAATTTCGAACTCTAGTTCCTCAACCGAGGATATGCTTAACCCTAACTGACAAAGAATGCGATCGGTATACAAAACAACATGTCAAAATTTTAATAAGAGACAAGGTCGAGCATAAAGAATATAGCGAGGCAAATGGATCAAATTTCGGGTGCGGTGACAAGGTTGGAAGTAGAATTGAGTCGAAAAAGCTACCATCTCTAACGGAGCTTAATCCTCGACCTAATGCGAGTGCTATGACTTTGAGAAATGGGATGGAGTTAATGGGCAATCCAAAGACATTAATTCTAGGGAGGGAGCATGAGGACAAGGTAGTTGTGCAAGGGCCAAGTCAAAACACCTTTGCCACCACCACCTCCACATGAAGAGCTAGTGAAAGGTAAGAGGTCACCTTCTCCTTTGCCCTAACCACCATTTCCTGCTTCATTGAGGAAGACTCACTAGAAGCAAGATGACAAGGATATCTACGAGACTTTCCATAAATGTGAGGTAATTATTCCCCTTTTGAATGCTTTGAAACAAATTCCTAGATATGCTAAATTCATGTAAGAATTATGTACATCTAAAAGAAAGAATAGAGAAAAGGGTACTCAAAATGTAAAGATTAGTGAACATATTTCAACGATATTTCAAAAGAAATTACCTCCAAAATGTAGTGACCCAGGTATGTTCACTATTGCTTGTGCTACNGTCTATAACCTCCAGTGATCCTTTGGGTCTCCACATGGCACGAGTTCTCATCGTAATGAATGAGGGACGAACTGAAATGCCTAAGCATTTTCCCATCAAGGTTAATTTCCATGGCTCGCGGAGTTTGGCCAGGGTATTTGAAGGGAACTGCACGTTGACAGAGTCTTGAGGTGGTTGAAGATCTGGTTCATCCCATTCCATTGAACTAATCATAATTTTCTTAGCTTCTTTAAACCATTGGGTTGACGTGGCAACCACCTCTTTGAAAGAGTTGATCATTGGGATGGTGGGTGGCTTGTTAGTGAAAACTGGAGCAGTTTGTTCTTCCATCACTGCGTCTTTCATCAGGGAGTCGACAGGGTCTTTGGCAGACATGGGCATGAGATAGGACTTAGAAAGAAGGAGCACTAGCTTGTAGAGGAGTGTAGCCTTGACTCAGCAATCAACTCCAAGAGTCCTACATCCCAGAAGGATGAGGGTACCCTCTTGTTATTAATTGTGTGAGTGGGTGCACTAAGGGAGGAGGAATTTCTTAGAGAGAAAACCTAGAGTGATGTTTTTCTTTTTCATTATATACATTTAAATAGTGATAAATTAGCAATAACTCTTACAAACTAAAAAGTGCAAATTATTTTTCATCAGTAATGCTATAACTTGGCTAAGTAAGATATACTCTATAAGCTAGTATTGCACTGCTATTAACTGAGTATGACATCGTTTAAGTTTAAGTGCTTGTTCTTTCTAGAATGATGCAAGAAATTTCTTTAATAATTCAAGTTAATGATTTTTTTCGGCCTTAGTTTTTGAAGAACTTCAATTTTAGATCCTATGAAGTTTTACAGAGTAATTGAGAACTCGGTGACACATAATATATATCTTTTTTTGACACCGCTTGGCCTTTTATTATTGCTTGAACCGCTGGAATTTTTCACTATTATGTCTTTATCTATTTATAACAAAAGATGACAAGTTTAGGCAAAATCTATATATGTACTCTAATACAATCTCTTCATTTTGGTTTGTGCTAGTTTGAACACAAACTACAACTTTTCATATATGCCATATTCAGAACTTTGCTCAAAGGATAATGAACCATTTAAAATATTAGTCTTAGCCTTGTATAAAGAGGCAATTTTGATTAATTTAGGGTCTTTCTTTATGGTTTATCTTTTGAGTTATGGCTTTTTTTAGTGTTTAAAATAGCTTTAACCACCTCTATTATTATCTTCATCGCAAGTCATAGTTTGTTGGACCTTCAATAGTTGTTTTGTTGTTATCGCTATTACGCATTGTTCTGTTAACACTGCTGATGTATCTGCATGCTCTTTGTTATTACTCATTGTTCTGTTATCGCTATCACTGTTGGAAACTTGTAAGTGTCCTTCTTAACTAATAAAAGTTATTGCAATGCTACTATACTTATGTATATGCGGCATGCATCGCGAGAGTTGCGACACTCTCTGATTGTTAGATTTTTGGACCATTTTTTTATTTTTTTTGTTGTATGTCAAATGTAGTATCTCATTTTGATGTTTATATTTTGATGTTTGGTAGGGATTCTGATTTGTATCGTTTTATAATAATAACAATACCAATAACTTTTTCATTAGTGTCGTTTCTTGTAGAAACGATACTAATAGGCTTATATAATTGTCATTTCTTTTACAAACGATACTAATAGGAACCCATTAGTATCGTTTTTTGTTTAAAATGATACTACCCTGAACATCTATTAGTATCGTTTTTGTTATAAATGATAAAAATAAGGCGTCACTAATAGCCATTTTTCCACTAGTGGGCCGACTATTTTCGTGAGAGTGGTTGTGTCTATTGTTTTAGGTGTTTGTGTGCATTATATTGTTTCTATTAGGTGCTGTGGACCTGAGGCTTGGGGGCCCATGTGCCCTTTTGCGGATATTGAATGTCTTTGTTATTTAGCATAGTGTGAGTATGCTTGGCTTGGAGGGTCAGTCTAGAAGCTCAAAAGCGAAGTAGAAAAGTCACCACCTTGCTCTTTTTGGGAGCTCATGGAACCCCATTAGGTCTAGTCCGAAGGCAAATTGACGCAAAGGATAAGGTCTCTAGTCCTTGATTCGGGGACGAGGGTAAGGACAAAAGTAGTTCACAATGTGCCCCCGTGTATAGCAGTCTCTACTTGATCCCATATGTAATTTCATGATTATTATAATTATATTGAATTATAGCAGTCAAATTTCTGGTTTATCCTAAAAGACATGGAAATTTGCTAGGCGAGATTAACTAATGCACACATAATTTCCTAATGACATGCATGGGTGACCACTTTAAGATTAATCAATATTAATTGGTTCCTAAGCCGATTGTCCAATAATCAATCTTTACTTTACGTGAAATCATGCTTTTTCGGTCTTTTAATTAAACATGGACTTTATGTGATAAAAAAATAAATAATTAGCATGTAAATCACATAAACAACCTAAATCATCGTTTCTACCTAAAGTTGATTTTAATTTACTGTCAAACCATAATTAGTCAACATATCATGAATCTAATTAAACATGTCGAGTTTCTAATAAAGCAAAATAAATCAAATAAACTAAGTCAAAAGAAGATCTTAAGATGTAGATATTTATGTTGACCTCATTTGAAGTGCCTTGCATGTGGCGGTCAAAATAACGTCTTTTTGTTGATGCTTGAATAAGAACTTAAATTAAAAAAATAATAATAATAATAATAATAATAATAATAATAATAATAATAATAATAATATTATTATTATTATTATTATTATTATTATTATTGTGTTTAAGAGATTAATTAATTACTTAAGTGTTTAGGGGAGGTTCAGAAAATTATTTTGTAGAGAGAGAAAGAGTGAGGTTTGCACAAATTACGAGGCATGTTGCACAAAATTTGAGATGTTGGAAATGGTCGGACAAATGCACGTTTTTATAGGTGAAAAGTCAAAAATCGAAGCATATGGGCGTAGGATTTGCGCATAGGTGCAGATCTGCTGATTTTCGGAAAAGATTTTTATTCTTGACATATTTACAAAAACTGACCCCTTGTGCGTATGTACACCATGTGCGCCTATTCACACAAGGGATATGAGTTTACAACTTTCATAAATCCGCAATTCACTTCCATATTCCAAAATTCACTTCCATAAATCATTTAATAAATTTCCATTAGCCTAATGTTACCCGATTTTTTACAAAACCTTCTAGAATGTTCGTCATATGTGGCTGCATTTGTGAGCTTAATATATTTTCTATCTTTTTGAAATAAAAATAAAAGGAAATAAAATTAAATTATAATGAAATGAAATAAAATAAAATTAAAATTAAAATTAAAATCATAGAAACTAATTTAACCACATTTTGTCCATCGGAACTTATCATCAGCATATTCCGGCAATGATTTTGGGTTTAGATTGTGGAGTGGAATTCAAATAGGTGAACGACTAACTTTCATCACAGACATTTAGGTTTTAATTTCAACAATCAATTTCAGATGCTGGACCTAATACAACGTGGTACACTTTAATCATTGGCCTTTAGGCGGAAACAAATGTAGGTATCTACACCATCCTATAGAGTTTTGTCCACAAGTAAATGATGAGCAAAGTGAGGAAGCAAGAGCGATTGGTTTGTAACAAAGTGGTCAAACGAAGTATGATCCGTACTCTAACACATATAATCCGAATTGGAGAGGTAATCCGACTTTTAGATACTTAAATCAATAAGGGAACCGACAAGGAAATTAACAAAAACAATACCAACAACGCAATCAACAATACAATCGACCACCGCAAGGGAAACAAATGTATCACAGACCCCAAGGTTTGCAAAGAGGGCAAATTTCAAACTCTAGTTCCTCAACCGAGGATATGCTTAACCCTAACTGACAAAGAATGCGATCGGTATACAAAACAACATGTCAAAATTTTAATAAGAGACAAGGTCGAGCATAAAGAATATAGCGAGGCAAATGGATCAAATTTCGGGTGCAGTGACAAGGTTGGAAGTAGAATTGAGTCGAAAAAGCTACCATCTCTAACGGAGCTTAATCCTCGACCTAATGCGAGTGCTATGACTTTGAGAAATGGGATGGAGTTAATGGGCAATCCAAAGACATTAATTCTAGGGAGGGAGCATGAGGACAAGGTAGTTGTGCAAGGGCCAAGTCAAAACACCTTTGCCACCACCACCTCCACATGAAGAGCTAGTGAAAGGTAAGAGGTCACCTTCTCCTTTGCCCTAACCACCATTTCCTGCTTCATTGAGGAAGACTCACTAGAAGCAAGATGACAAGGATATCTACGAGACTTTCCATAAATGTGAGGTAATTATTCCCCTTTTGAATGCTTTGAAACAAATTCCTAGATATGCTAAATTCATGTCAGAATTATGTACATCTAAAAGAAAGAATAGAGAAAAGGGTACTCAAAAAGTAAAGATTAGTGAACATATTTCAACGATATTTCAAAAGAAATTACCTTCAAAATGTAGTGACCCAGGTATGTTCACTATTGCTTGTGCTATCGGTGATATTACATTTCTAAAGGCCATGTTAAACTTAGGTGATTCTATATATGTTATTCCTTAATCCATGTATAAGTCTTTTAAACTTGGCGAATTACATGTAACCAGAACGGTGATTCAGTTAGCCGACCACCCTAATTAGCTTATCCTAGATGCATAGTAGAGGATGTGTTGGTTAAGGTTGGTAACTTTGTTTTTCCAACTGATTTTTATGACTAACATTGTTTCACAAGTTTACTTTCATTTGGTTTTAAGGGTCGTTAGGGTTCCAAAGTTGTAAGAGTTTTCAAATGGTTTGACTTAATGTTTTTGAAGTTGACTTTGAGTAGTTTTGAAATGTTTTTTTAGTGTCTTCTGCTGTAGCAGCTTTGATAATTGCCTTGGTTGTTTCCACACGGTGGCGGTAATATTCTGGAAGTTTCAGGTTTTAGTAAACTCTAGGACAAGAAACTGGTTTTAGAAAAAGGTACAGAATTTCTAGGGTGTTACAAGGCTACTCCAATCATAAAAGGAAACTTGAACCCGATGATCTCGATGCACAAGGACTAGGGTTGCTCTTCGGGTTAGAACGTACTCTACTAACTTATCAAGAAATGCTCATGGCCATAAACAACAAAAATTTTGATCGAACCGAACTCATCACTCCTGTAAGTTAAGTGGTTAGAGGATGGCGCAAGACAGTCAACATCACTACCCCGGAAGGAATGATCNTATTAACTGAGTATGACATCGTTTAAGTTTAAGTGCTTGTTCTTTCTAGAATGATGCAAGAAATTTCTTTAATAATTCAAGTTAATGATTTTTTTCGGCCTTAGTTTTTGAAGAACTTCAATTTTAGATCCTATGAAGTTTTACAGAGTAATTGAGAACTCGGTGACACATAATATATATCTTTTTTTGACACCGCTTGGCCTTTTATTATTGCTTGAACCGCTGGAATTTTTCACTATTATGTCTTTATCTATTTATAACAAAAGATGACAAGTTTAGGCAAAATCTATATATGTACTCTAATACAATCTCTTCATTTTGGTTTGTGCTAGTTTGAACACAAACTACAACTTTTCATATATGCCATATTCAGAACTTTGCTCAAAGGATAATGAACCATTTAAAATATTAGTCTTAGCCTTGTATAAAGAGGCAATTTTGATTAATTTAGGGTCTTTCTTTATGGTTTATCTTTTGAGTTATGGCTTTTTTTAGTGTTTAAAATAGCTTTAACCACCTCTATTATTATCTTCATCGCAAGTCATAGTTTGTTGGACCTTCAATAGTTGTTTTGTTGTTATCGCTATTACGCATTGTTCTGTTAACACTGCTGATGTATCTGCATGCTCTTTGTTATTACTCATTGTTCTGTTATCGCTATCACTGTTGGAAACTTGTAAGTGTCCTTCTTAACTAATAAAAGTTATTGCAATGCTACTATACTTATGTATATGCGGCATGCATCGCGAGAGTTGCGACACTCTCTGATTGTTAGATTTTTGGACCATTTTTTTATTTTTTTTGTTGTATGTCAAATGTAGTATCTCATTTTGATGTTTATATTTTGATGTTTGGTAGGGATTCTGATTTGTATCGTTTTATAATAATAACAATACCAATAACTTTTTCATTAGTGTCGTTTCTTGTAGAAACGATACTAATAGGCTTATATAATTGTCATTTCTTTTACAAACGATACTAATAGGAACCCATTAGTATCGTTTTTTGTTTAAAATGATACTACCCTGAACATCTATTAGTATCGTTTTTGTTATAAATGATAAAAATAAGGCGTCACTAATAGCCATTTTTCCACTAGTGGGCCGACTATTTTCGTGAGAGTGGTTGTGTCTATTGTTTTAGGTGTTTGTGTGCATTATATTGTTTCTATTAGGTGCTGTGGACCTGAGGCTTGGGGGCCCATGTGCCCTTTTGCGGATATTGAATGTCTTTGTTATTTAGCATAGTGTGAGTATGCTTGGCTTGGAGGGTCAGTCTAGAAGCTCAAAAGCGAAGTAGAAAAGTCACCACCTTGCTCTTTTTGGGAGCTCATGGAACCCCATTAGGTCTAGTCCGAAGGCAAATTGACGCAAAGGATAAGGTCTCTAGTCCTTGATTCGGGGACGAGGGTAAGGACAAAAGTAGTTCACAATGTGCCCCCGTGTATAGCAGTCTCTACTTGATCCCATATGTAATTTCATGATTATTATAATTATATTGAATTATAGCAGTCAAATTTCTGGTTTATCCTAAAAGACATGGAAATTTGCTAGGCGAGATTAACTAATGCACACATAATTTCCTAATGACATGCATGGGTGACCACTTTAAGATTAATCAATATTAATTGGTTCCTAAGCCGATTGTCCAATAATCAATCTTTACTTTACGTGAAATCATGCTTTTTCGGTCTTTTAATTAAACATGGACTTTATGTGATAAAAAAATAAATAATTAGCATGTAAATCACATAAACAACCTAAATCATCGTTTCTACCTAAAGTTGATTTTAATTTACTGTCAAACCATAATTAGTCAACATATCATGAATCTAATTAAACATGTCGAGTTTCTAATAAAGCAAAATAAATCAAATAAACTAAGTCAAAAGAAGATCTTAAGATGTAGATATTTATGTTGACCTCATTTGAAGTGCCTTGCATGTGGCGGTCAAAATAACGTCTTTTTGTTGATGCTTGAATAAGAACTTAAATTAAAAAAATAATAATAATAATAATAATAATAATAATAATAATAATAATAATAATAATATTATTATTATTATTATTATTATTATTATTATTGTGTTTAAGAGATTAATTAATTACTTAAGTGTTTAGGGGAGGTTCAGAAAATTATTTTGTAGAGAGAGAAAGAGTGAGGTTTGCACAAATTACGAGGCATGTTGCACAAAATTTGAGATGTTGGAAATGGTCGGACAAATGCACGTTTTTATAGGTGAAAAGTCAAAAATCGAAGCATATGGGCGTAGGATTTGCGCATAGGTGCAGATCTGCTGATTTTTGGAAAAGATTTTTATTCTTGACATATTTACAAAAACTGACCCCTTGTGCGTATGTACACCATGTGCGCCTATTCACACAAGGGATATGAGTTTACAACTTTCATAAATCCGCAATTCACTTCCATATTCCAAAATTCACTTCCATAAATCATTTAATAAATTTCCATTAGCCTAATGTTACCCGATTTTTTACAAAACCTTCTAGAATGTTCGTCATATGTGGCTGCATTTGTGAGCTTAATATATTTTCTATCTTTTTGAAATAAAAATAAAAGGAAATAAAATTAAATTATAATGAAATGAAATAAAATAAAATTAAAATTAAAATTAAAATTAAAATCATAGAAACTAATTTAACCACATTTTGTCCATCGGAACTTATCATCAGCATATTCCGGCAATGATTTTGGGTTTAGATTGTGGAGTGGAATTCAAATAGGTGAACGACTAACTTTCATCACAGACATTTAGGTTTTAATTTCAACAATCAATTTCAGATGCTGGACCTAATACAACGTGGTACACTTTAATCATTGGCCTTTAGGCGGAAACAAATGTAGGTATCTACACCATCCTATAGAGTTTTGTCCACAAGTAAATGATGAGCAAAGTGAGGAAGCAAGAGCGATTGGTTTGTAACAAAGTGGTCAAACGAAGTATGATCCGTACTCTAACACATATAATCCGAATTGGAGAGGTAATCCGACTTTTAGATACTTAAATCAATAAGGGAACCGACAAGGAAATCAACAAAAACAATACCAACAACGCAATCAACAATACAATCGACCACCGCAAGGGAAACAAATGTATCACAGACCCCAAGGTTTGCAAAGAGGGCAAATTTCGAACTCTAGTTCCTCAACCGAGGATATGCTTAACCCTAACTGACAAAGAATGCGATCGGTATACAAAACAACATGTCAAAATTTTAATAAGAGACAAGGTCGAGCATAAAGAATATAGCGAGGCAAATGGATCAAATTTCGGGTGCGGTGACAAGGTTGGAAGTAGAATTGAGTCGAAAAAGCTACCATCTCTAACGGAGCTTAATCCTCGACCTAATGCGAGTGCTATGACTTTGAGAAATGGGATGGAGTTAATGGGCAATCCAAAGACATTAATTCTAGGGAGGGAGCATGAGGACAAGGTAGTTGTGCAAGGGCCAAGTCAAAACACCTTTGCCACCACCACCTCCACATGAAGAGCTAGTGAAAGGTAAGAGGTCACCTTCTCCTTTGCCCTAACCACCATTTCCTGCTTCATTGAGGAAGACTCACTAGAAGCAAGATGACAAGGATATCTACGAGACTTTCCATAAATGTGAGGTAATTATTCCCCTTTTGAATGCTTTGAAACAAATTCCTAGATATGCTAAATTCATGTCAGAATTATGTACATCTAAAAGAAAGAATAGAGAAAAGGGTACTCAAAAAGTAAAGATTAGTGAACATATTTCAACGATATTTCAAAAGAAATTACCTTCAAAATGTAGTGACCCAGGTATGTTCACTATTGCTTGTGCTATCGGTGATATTACATTTCTAAAGGCCATGTTAAACTTAGGTGATTCTATATATGTTATTCCTTAATCCATGTATAAGTCTTTTAAACTTGGCGAATTACATGTAACCAGAACGGTGATTCAGTTAGCCGACCACCCTAATTAGCTTATCCTAGATGCATAGTAGAGGATGTGTTGGTTAAGGTTGGTAACTTTGTTTTTCCAACTGATTTTTATGACTAACATTGTTTCACAAGTTTACTTTCATTTGGTTTTAAGGGTCGTTAGGGTTCCAAAGTTGTAAGAGTTTTCAAATGGTTTGACTTAATGTTTTTGAAGTTGACTTTGAGTAGTTTTGAAATGTTTTTTTAGTGTCTTCTGCTGTAGCAGCTTTGATAATTGCCTTGGTTGTTTCCACACGGTGGCGGTAATATTCTGGAAGTTTCAGGTTTTAGTAAACTCTAGGACAAGAAACTGGTTTTAGAAAAAGGTACAGAATTTCTAGGGTGTTACAAGGCTACTCCAATCATAAAAGGAAACTTGAACCCGATGATCTCGATGCACAAGGACTAGGGTTGCTCTTCGGGTTAGAACGTACTCTACTAACTTATCAAGAAATGCTCATGGCCATAAACAACAAAAATTTTGATCGAACTGAACTCATCACTCCTGTAAGTTAAGTGGTTAGAGGATGGCGCAAGACAGTCAACATCACTACCCCGGAAGGAATGATAATGGACTTCACAATAGGAGAAGGCGCAATGTCCAATGAGTCCGAAACTGAGTCTGAATCCAAGTCCGAGTCTAGTACTATTAAGATACCGAGTCCTAAAAGCTCTGTAGTTACTAATAAGCTTGTCAAGGATTCTGTCCCTCCGTTAGATTCCGCCACTAAGGCTAATTTCGATGTCATGCTTAACGAGTCTAATAATAAAACTTCTTCTGCTTACTCCTAGTCTGCATCTTCTTCCCTCTCCCTCTCCCTATCACATTATTACTTTGTTTCACAAACTGAAAATCAAAATGATGATGATATAATAAAACCTGTAGAATAATATGAAAACGAAACTTCGATCATTGAAGAAAGTGAAATCAATACCTCCGACAATAAGGTAATTACATAATGGTCTCCCACTTAATCCTTAAGAAAAGGTAGAGCTCATAGCAACAATCACAGATTTTATGGATGTTTTCGCATGGTCCTATGAAGATATGCCATGAATTAACCTAGAAATAGCTAAGCACACTATCCCTCTAAACTAGGGGTCCAAGCCTGTCAAGCAAAACCTTAGAAGGATGAAACCGGAAGACAAACTAAAGATTTGAGAAGAAGCAATCAAGCAACTAAAGGCAGGGTTCATCAAGGTAGTCTAATATGCTGACTGGGTTGCCAACATTGTTCCTGTACCTAAGAAAGACGGAAGAGTAACAATGTTTGTGGACTTTTGGGAACTGAACAAGGCCAATCCAAAGGTTGACTTCCCCTTACCTCACATTGATGTGCTTGTTGATAATACAACCAACCATACTTAGTTTACCTTCATGGATGGCTACGCTGGTTACAATCAGATTAGAATGGATGAAAAGGACATGGAGAAAACAACTTTCACTACTCCATGGGGGTTGTACTGCTACACAATCATGCCATTCGGTCTGAAGAATGGTAGGGCTACATATCAACGTGCTACAACTACACTTCTTCACGACATGATACATAAAGAAGTATAGGTATACGTGGATGACATGATAGTGAAGACCAAGGAAAGGAGTGAACATTGCCTTGTGAAAATTCTTCGAAAGACTCCGAAGGTTCAACATGAGACTCAATCCTCAAAAATGTGCCTTTGGGGTTACTTTCGGAAAGCTTCTAGGTCATGTGGCTAGCGCCAGAGGCATTGAAATCGATCCGACAAAAAACCAAGGCCATCATGTCTTTAAAACCACCGAAGTCCAAGAAAGAAATTCGAGGATTCTTGGAAAGGCTCCAATACATAAGCAAATTCATCTCCAAGCTTACTATAGTATGCGATCATATTTTCAAAAGGTTAAAGAAAGATGCTCCGAAAGAATGGGATGACGACTGCCAACAAACCTTTGATAAAAACAAGGAATATCTCACGAATCTGCCCATCTTAGTACCTCCGACTCCAGGACACCCTTCGAGACTCTACTTAACCTTTACTAAAACCGCTGCAGGAGCTATGCTAGCATAATAAATTGATGGAAAAGAGAATGTCATTCATTACTTGAGCAAGAAGCTCCTACAGTACGAAGAAAGATATACTAACATCGGAAAGCTATGCTTAGCATTGGTATGGTCTACCAAGAAGTTGAGACATTACTTGTTAACTCACACTGTTCACATAGTTAGTAAAGGGGATCCACTTAAATATCTCTTTGCTAAACCTGCGGTAAATGGGCAAATATAAAGATGGATTATCATGTTGGCCGAATTTGACCTTAAATTCGCGTCCCAAAAGTCCATAAAAGGAAGCAGAGTCTCTGAATTCCTGGTGGATTCTCCAGATGAACCTCGACCTGAGAATTATGAATTTCCTGATGAAGTATTGATGATGAACGAAGAAGAAAGCTGGTCACTGTACTTTGACGGTGCCTCCAATAAGGTCGATGTTCTTTTAATCTCACCGAAAGAGGAGCACATGCACACCCATATCGGTAAAATTAGACTTCGACGTGACTAATAATGTAACTGAATACGAAGCCTGTATCATAGGGCTCGAGGCTGATGTAGCCTTAAAATTCCAAAAGGTAAGGGTTTATGGAGATTTTTCTTTAATCATCAACCAAATTTCAGGAAGATGGAAAGTTAGAAGCAAAACCCTAGGTCCTTATCAAGCCCATTTGGAGCAGATCGCCTCCCAAATCAAAGAAATCGAGTATATTTACCTAAAAAGGGAGGACAACCAATTCGTTGATGCTTTGGCTAAGTTGAAATCAATGGTCCGCATTCCAAGATCCTTAATAGAAATGCCCTTGGTGGTCGAAAGAAGAAAAGAATCAGCTCATGTTTGCACAGTTGAAGAAGACAATAAGGTGAACGACCTCACAAATGAAGAGCCTTGGTACAGTGACATCAAGAACTACTTAGAAAACCAACAATACCCTATTGATGCATCGAAGAAAGAGCAACGAGCCCTAAAACTCCTGGCCTCCCAATACATCATTCGGGGAGGTGATTTATATAAAAGACACTACAATGGCTTACATCTTCGATGTGTAGACAACAAAGAGGCTCAACGAGTTATGGATCAAATACATGCGGGCATATGTGGAACTCACATGAACGCTCGAATGTTGGCTTCTTAAACCATCAAACAAGGGTATTATTGGACCATAATGGAGGATGACTGCAATAGATATGTAACACATTGCGGCAAGTGTCTGAAGTATGCAAATGCTTAGCATATACCTCTATCACGTACTCTCTATCATCTCCATGGCCATTCTCAACATGGGGGAATTGACATAATTGGAAAAGTTACACCTCCGGGCTCTGGGGGTCACGAGTTCATATATATTAGTAGCGATTGACTACTTCACCAAATGGGTGGGAGTCGCTTCATATTGTGTGTTGCAAGCCAAACATGTGGCACAATTCATTGAAACCAACATAATATGCCGATACGGAGTCCCGCGTCAAAACATCAGTGATAATGGAACTCATTTTCAAGGTGAATGCAAGGAGCTTCACGTCAAGTATAAGATCCAGCAACATAAGTCGTCTCTGTACCAACTTTAAATAAATGGAACGATTGAAGCAACAAATAAAAATGTCAAGGCAATCGACCTCTCCAAAATGAATGAAAACTACAGAGACTGGCCACTTAAGTTGCCCTTCGCTTTATGGGGGTATAGATCCATTAGAACTTCTATAGGAGCAACACCTTTCTCCTTAGTCTACAGGATGGAAGTCGTACAAACTATTGAACTTGAAATTCCCTCATTAAGAATAGTATTGGAAAGTTAAATTTCTAAAGCTAATTGGGTACGGGCCCGGTATGATGTTGTGGCCCTCCTAGATGAGAAACGCTTGAAAGCCTTAAGTCATGTCCAAGTCTATCAGAAGAGGATTGAGAGACATTTTAACAAACATGTCAAAGAAAGGAAAATCAAGGAAGGCGATTTAGTTCTCGAAGCACTAAGGAAAACCACCATGGATCTTCGAGGGAAATTCCGTCCGAACTAGGCCGGACCCTATATTGTTAAAAAGATACTCTCCGGAGGTGCAGTTGAACTAATGGACATGAATCGTAACAATTTCTACAATCTCACCAACTTGGATCAATTGAAGAAATACTATGCCTAAGTTATGCTCATGATGTTACTAGAACTATGTTAGGCCTGATTTCGAAAGGATACATAAGCAACCTCGACCTGGGGTTCGGACCATTTAAAAACAAACCCCGTCACTCCTCGACAATACTTTAATTGCCTGTTGAAAAAAAAAAACATGAACTATGTTTATCTTCAAAAAAAATTGTTGTACTCTTGCCATGGAATGAAATGAATGATTTGTTTATCTCAACATAATTGTTTACCTAAACATGGCACGCAGGCCTTATTCAAAATAAAAACGAGAATTAAGTTTGTGAAACAATAAAGCAATCTTCCTACTTAGGTCTAGGTTCCTTCACCATGTCATTGGTAGTCTTAGAAAATTCTCCTACTTTCATCGACTTCTTGGGCACCCATTGTTTCTTTCCTGGGGCCTTGAAAACCTTCCCCTTTCCTTTACCTCCCATGTCTTGTTCATCTTTCGATCTCTACAGGCACCTTCCTAGGACCCAGTCTATCCTTAATAGAGGTAACCTTGAGCTTCTCGTGGACTCTATCCATAGCATACCTATGATCTCTCCTCTTGGCTTTACGAGCCTCCGCACGAATAGACATAGATTTTGTGATCCTCCAAATCAAATAACTCTTGGACACCTGCTCATAGCATTCCAACAGTGGAGTCACAACAATCTTCGTCCTCTTCACCAAATTGTTTTCCCAATTCTTGGTAATACCAAGTAGCACGGGCTTGTCTTTAGGCCTCACCGTATCACGATCTGGAATTACTTGTTGGATGCCAAATTGTCTCATTACTCTATAAGGGCAGTTGAAAGTCAACTCAGTCAAGCCGGCTACACGGACATAGGGAGTCTCATCTAAATAGACCATAGTCCTGATCTTCCACCACGAAACAGTCCAGCGAATGTTCATCTTCTTATCAGCAAGAGTCAACAACTGTTCATGCATAACAGAATGATGATACCGCCGACGGCGCCCGTACAAGTTCCTAAGATTATATGTGGGGATATTTATGGGAGGCTCCATCAAATTCAGGCAATCTATGAGCCACACTTGCAGTTATTAGCACAAGGGAAAAGTATCGAATGTCATATATTTCAAATGTTTCATGACCTATTCTATATTTGAAATAATTTATATATCAAAATAACAATCATTCTTTTCATGCGATTTAGCATTAAATGACCTATTAATTGCTAACAATTCAAAAGCACAAACATTGGTATCATAAACCTTCAATTGTTTACCTAGAGAAGCTGAGGACCTCCGGTCAAGGGGGCTTGAGAATCCTTTTTCAAGCGATCAAGGGTTAGATATAGCTCTCCCGTGCATAGAGGTATAGGGGTTCTCCCATCTTCGAATTGCTCAACAATCGTAATCAAAGCAGCATAACCATTGAAGGTTCACCATTCACGGAGAGGAACCTTGCCAATATGCGAATCAACAAAGCTCGCCACTTATACCTCTTCCGAGCTATTTCAACAATCTTAAAATAATCAATCGACGCTACCAAGTCTATTTTCCTACCACGGACTACTTTTCCTATAACATATGCATCAAGATTTAGATAACATTCAAATATGGGACAAAAGTAATCTTTTGTGTTAGGGAGACATGGCAGATCATCACAAGACAATCCCGCAATACCACCTAATTTTTCAGGTAACGAGGCCACCTCTCTTTCACCAAATATGAAGCTATGGGTGTTTGTATTCCAAAATCCAACAGCAGCATATATAAGATTAGTATTAAGTTGAGAATACCTCAAGGTGATTAGAGAGGAAAGCTTATAGTCCTTCACGAGCAAGCCCTTCTCCTCCGAGTTGAGTGACAAAAGCCATTCATCACAAACAACTTCAAAACTCCTAGCAATGATTGCAAGAATACACTAAGATGCTCAAATTTTTGAACCAAAAATCTCTCAAGATCGTCTTCGGTTCAAATGAAGATTAAAAGAATGAAGAAAGAGGGAGTATATATAACTTTGGAGTTTCCATAAATAAGCAAGGACGAGCGCCACAGTGCTGGACGAGCGCCTAGACGTAGGCTGGGTGCCCTAGCGCTCGCCTGGCGCCATGGTGCAAGCTCCCATTTTTGTTTCTTCTTTTTTCTACATATACGTTTTGCCTTGATATTCATGCACATCTTCCTCGATTTCCGTACCCAATTCACTTGTTTCAAGTTCGAGTCTATTTTAAAAAAAAATTATTTTCATTTTTAAGGGGGAAAGTCTGTACCCTCCCTTCAGTCGAGTTAAAGTTAAAGTCAAGGCTAAAGTCAAAAGTCAAAGTCGGTCAAATGAGTCAAGTAAACTGAGTCAAATATGGACAAAACAAAGATTAAATATATACAAAGTCATGTTCATAAATAAGTACATTTAGCATGCATACACCAAATAAAAAGCTAGATTCCTAAGTTGCAGGGCCCTGGCTCGTCGACGGAACATCCGTGGGATTAAAACCGAGCGACAAGTACATCTCCGAAAGGCTCGGGGTTTCACCGGATCCTCCTACAGGCAACGACTCCGAATTCAACTGCTGAAAGAGAGGATAGTCTCGAACAGGCTGAGGACTGCCAATGAAAGAAATCGGACTCGGAAAAACTGGCAATTCTTGTCATAGTGGACAAGCTACTGCCAGGATTAGAATATGGCACAAACCCCTTCCCCTGAGATCCCCCTTGATGTAGTACCGATAAAGGCTGAGGCCCCTAATAGGAAGCATCTAGGACCTAAGGACAAAGAGTTCAACTACTAAGTAACTAATTTAAGGCTAACATTACTAATGAGGGCCATTTTTTTCACTATAGTGTGAAAAATATTTAAAAGAAACACTCAATTTCTTCTTGTAATGACAGATTCACATGAAGGCAATGGATCGGCAAAAGCTTTGTATTCCACCACCACTCCAAAAGGCAAACAATAAACACACGAGAGCTTTTCACACTCTGACGGGCCTGAAGGCCCCGAATGAAGTCATCAAATCCACATCCCAGAGCATTGGGAGAAGATCGTGATCACACTGCCCCTTTAGTAATACAAGCCCCTCCAAGAACGAGGTGCTCAAGCGAAATCCCCTCAGGTGTCGGTTTTCCTACAAAAGAAAGAATGAAAAGATTGAAAGTAAAGAAGGTAGCAATACGTGCCTCTTGGAGGACAAGTTCCGTAATTCCTCCTCCTCTACAACGTCGTCGTCTGAAATAGACCTGCAAAATGCAAGAATTTTGAGCAATAATTCCGGCAGCATAACGGCTTTATATGGGCATTTCCCACAAATAAACCATGAGCTGTGGTTATCCAGTCACCTGCAATAAGCTATGGAAGAATCAAACCCTTAACAGAATCCAACAAATCAATTATTTCAACAATTTCAACCTCACTTTCCAACAAGATGATCATTTCAAAATTGGAAAGAAAAGGGGGCTAACATGGGTGAACAAACATTTCTACAAGAGTGTTACATGAAAACATTCAGAAGCTTAAAGAAACTAATTTTGAACTAAAATTAGAAACGTGAGTTTCTATGTTCAATTCATTCATTTCCAAGTATTTCAAGCATTGTTTTGTTTCAAACAACATGTAAAGCCATCATTTAACTCATTAAGATAAAAAATGAGTTAAACCTTCTATGTTACTTAACTTATATGACCTATGTAAGTTAGTAATTATTTTTGTGGAAATTACCTTCAAAATTCTACAACTTGTTGCTAATTCGAGTCATTTCAATTCATCAACACGGTTTTGTTTCAAACATTATGTAAAACCATCATTTCACTACTGGAGATAAAAAATGAGTTAAACTTTCTATGTTACTTAACTTATATGACCTATGTAAGTTAGTAGTCATTCTTGCGGAAATTAGCTTCAAAACTCTACAATTTGTTGCTAATTCGAGTCATTTTTAATTCATCATCACCATTGATACATGAAAATCAAGTTCATTTATGAAGAAAATTAAATTGCACAAAAACCACTACTTTAGTTCATTTCAAGTTCATATGAACTATATGTACTATATAAGCTAAGTGCTCCAAAACTTCACAAGAGCTCTATTCATGCTATTTTCAAGTCAAAAATACATGCTTGTCTACAATCCAAACAAAATGAGGCAAAATTCGCCTATTCATTCACTCAAAATCAGACATTCATGCTTCAGTACTACAAATTCTAAACTAACAAATTGAGTTTCACTCAAATCTTACATGTTTTGGTTCAAACCACTTCCTATGTGTTCCATTATACTCATAGAAGCAAAGAAATGCACCAATTTCAACATTCATACACAAAATGAAGAAAACCCAATTTTTGGGGACACTACTACTTCCTCAACTATGTGAAGTATTTTGCAAGAATTAAGAAAGAATATAACAACAGGAGCTAAGTTTGGACAACTTACATTGTTAGTGAGCAAAGCCATACGAAAAACTGAGCTGAGAGCTTCATAATAGCTTCAATGGAGATTTTGGGGTTTTTGTTGGGTTTGTTCGAATGAAGAAGAAGCAAGCAAAGTTGTTTGTGTGAGTAAAAACACGGACACAAGCACAAATACAAACAACAACAAAGTTCAAATTATGCTGACATGGACCAACCGAGAGCCAGAGGGCCCCACCACGAGCGCTTAAGCACTGGGGCTACGTCGTGACGCTCAGCTTGTGCCCTAGCGCCCACTTGGAGATTTTTGGGACCCTCTGTGGGGCTTAATTTACACTTTGGGGATTTTGTTTTTCGATCTTCAAGCAAGATTTTCTTCACGTACTCTGACATTCCCCGCCACCATTTAACCAACATCTTCATCAAATTACCAAAATGACTCGAAAGACGAATCGAGTCAAAATTACCAAAAAGCCCTCGAAAGGCGAATCGGGTCAAAAATTACTAAAATGCCCTTGAAAGTCAAATTAAGTCAAACAAGTAAGAAGACAACAAATAAAATTTCAACAATGTACAACATCAACATGTTTCCCTACGGCCGAGTTGAGTCTAAAGTGGAAATGTTTAGATCGTCAAACGATCAACCTTACTCTTAAACAATCTATCTCCGAATGGTACAAACGATTTTTCCGGAACCTCCTATACTATCACACAGCATCTGAAGGAGACCTTTCTTCATCCTTAAGAAACGTAACACTTTCTGAGGATATACCATCTTGGTGCAGGTAAAACTAACCCTTTCGTTTTGCAGGTACCAAGTACTTTGACTTTTGTTTTACGAAGCTTGTCGTCTCTACAAAGTCAGACAAAGTGGGAGCTAACTGTAGACACCTACTTTTTGTCCCACCTAACGGCTAATGATTATCGTGTACCACATCGCAGACATGTCCGATTCTAGAAAGTCAACTGCTTGAAATAAATAAATAAAAACGTTGTCGATAGGGGTTAGTCGATGATGAGTTATGACGGTTGAAATACGCTTAAAATGATTTTCTCATTTTCATTTAATTATTTTATATTTTCATTCTATATATCATTTTATATTTCATTATCATTTAATTTCCACTTCATCAGTTTTAAATTCATTTTCGAAAATAAAATAAATTAATTTAAGCATATGAATGTAACCGGATTCGACTAACCTTCTAAAAGGGTTTGTTTAGATTATGGCAACTCTAGGTTATGGAAGTATATAAATAGTGTTATGCAAGTGAACTTTGTACATCTTCGTAATATATCGAAATATTTCGGTTTATGGAAGTAAATATATGAAATAAGGAAGCATAGGAGATATTCCTCTTAAAATGTAAAAGTAGAAACTCGAGCGCCATAGCGCCGGGAGAGCGCCCAGACGCCCATCCAGCGCCCAGGCGCCTAAAAGGCCAACGCCACAACACTCAGTGGGCATTCTGGCACTCGTTGTCCGTCCTGGCGCTCGCTGATGGGCGTCCTAGCGTTCCTCCAGCGCCCTGGAGCTTGCTTACGTCAATTACAACACTATATATACCCCCTCCTTCAAACTTCAATGAAAAACTCACATCTTCACATCTTCACATCTTCTTCTCATTTCACAGTCTCTCTCTCTCTAACTTGTCTCTTCCTCTCTCTCTAAAAGCTCCTCGGCTTTCGTGCCCTACTTTGTAAACCTTGCCAAACACTTATTAATATTATTATTATTATTACTAATCATCTAAGGTTCTTCAAGCTCTCGGTTCTAAAGGGTCAGCGACTTGCATGAAAGGTACTTCGAATGAGGCCAACAACGTCGAAATCATCGTCTTAAGCTCTTCAAATGAGTTAGTTTGCATGTTTCTGTGTTTTTAATGCTTTACTAGATAATCAACATGTTATATAAATAAATCCCTGCAACATTGACTAATTGATGTTTCGATCTTGAACTAAAATCAATCTTAAGTAGAAACCTTGCTTTAGATTTTATGTGATTCATGCTAAATGTATAATGCATTCAAATCACGTAGAATTCATGTTTATCTTATAAGACCTAAATAGCATGTTTCGACTAATATAAGATTACAATCAACCTAAGCCTAAAGTGATCACCCATGCATGATAAAATGAAAGTTATGTGTGCATTAACTAAAACCCGCCTAGCCTTATTTCCTTGCGTGTTTGTAGGTCTAAACCTGAACTATGATTACTATAATTCGATATTATTGTGAAATTACACATGAGAACAAGTGGAGGCCGCTATACACGCGGGGGGGGGGGGGG